>JAOXJM010000014.1:1738317-1751357 GCA_026413425.1 Tringa solitaria | reverse complement strand
CCCACCTCTCCAGCCTGCCCAGGTCCCTCTGGATGGCATCCCTTCCCTCCAGCGTGTCCACCGCTCCACACAGCTTGGTGTCATCAGCAAACTGGCTGAGGGTGCACTCAATTAATTATTAAGTAATTATTAATCCACTCACAGCTATCACCTGACAGCAGCAAGAGCCATACACACAGCAGGATGGACCTTCCTGGGCTTCCCTGGAGCTCCCAGTGGGGCAGCCCAGATGTGCTCATGGATGTGGGCAGTGGCACACCAGGCAGTCACCAGAGCCCATGGCACAGCTGGATTGGGGATGGCTCCTCCCAAGAGTCCCTGAGCTCAAAAGAAACCCCCCAAAAATGGTAAACCAGTTCTGTGACCCCTACTAGATGAAACCCCAGAGCAGCACGCTCCCAGTTCCCTCAGTTGGTGGGTTCCACAGGCAGCAGCCTCATCAGCAAGGGTGAAGACCCAGCCAAGACCCCAGCCCCTCTGTGCACGGCAGGGGACCATCCCCTCCTGGAGTAGCACCCACACCCAGCAGTGTGACACCCCCCCCCCATCGAGGCCGGACAAGCAAAGGGGAACCAAACAAGCTCCATGGCCACACAAACCCTGATATGGTCACCAACCAAGTGCTGCTGGTCCAAGAAATGTCATTTGAATTTCATTATCGGCTTTTGGGCTAAAAAACACCTAAGAATGGTTGTCCTGGGTGAGCCCCAGCCCTGCTGTCCCAGTCACCCTGCCTGTAGTATCCTGTGTGGCTACAAGATGGCAGTAAAGCCCGTGGCACGGCAGCAGCTCACCCAAAGCCACCTTGGGCACCTCATCCTGGGAAAACAAAGCCAAAACCCCACTTCTGCCAGACCCCAGCCCCAGTGCGGCATCTCCGAGCACCCCCATTTCTGATTTTCACCTGGGGTGACCACCTCCCCTCCTGCCAGGAGCACCCAAGGTCAGGAAAGAGTCTACAGGAGATCACAGCCTTCAAGGCAGGACCACGACCATCTCCACAATCACACATCCCTGTGGAAAGCAGAACACACACAGGGACAGCATCGCAGAGGAAAACAGGAGTATCTCCAGAAACCAGTTTATGAAGTTCAGCCCGTTGGGTAAAGGAGGAAGACCCTCTCCTGGGTCATACCTGGGGCACACCAGGAACAGCAACTTCATAGCTTTCCAAGAAAATCCCACAGGAAGAGGACAAATATACAACCACAAAAAAAAACTTAGGAAGAGACCTGTGGGAAGGAGACTCCTGTCAGATCTGGGTTCCAGCAGATGTGACATGTGCCCTGAGACCCGAGGGGACAGCACAGCCTGAGGTGGGGCCAAGTCAGTGAGAGGCCCATATAAGTATCTGAAGCCAATTAAACAGTTCATCAAGAGCACCCACCCATCATCACGCTGCTCATTGAACACCAGGTCCTCCGGAACACAGTGCCATCTGCTACAGGATCCACCCCCTGCCACATCTCCAAGGAGTTTTGGTGTGTTCTGTACAATCCCAATGTTGCTGAGCCCAGAACATCCACCATGGGGTGGGTGGGTCCTTAGCCCCCTCACTTCCACAACCTAGAGCTCCCAAAATGAAGCTCAGGAGGGGAATATGTCAGGCCCCTGGAGGAGTTCACAGCTGTGAAGATCATCTTGTGTTTCTATAGACACCAACTGATGGTGAAATAGCCCATCCCAGGGATTCACAAGATTAATCAGCTCAAATCAGCCCAAACAACCCTCTAAAGCTGCAAGTGTTTAAAGTATTCCAACTTTTTCTCCCCCAGTGTAGTCCTTTGGGGACTTCTCTAGTAGCTTCAGCTCAAAGTTTAACTCCAGCACTGCACAAGAAGCCATTTTCCCATCAGCTCAGTGTCCCACCAAACCAAGAGGTACTGTGTGACAACACCCCCTTCTCCTTGTACCTGGACTCCAACCTGTCTCTCCAGGAGAGCTCTGCAGGCCACCAGGCCTCAATGGCTGTGTGTAGCTGCAGACATGCCACCAGCCTTCCTAGATGACAGCTAAAGAACTCACATCAAGCCATCCTGCATGGTCAGCACACCCAGACTCCACTGTGACCATTAACACCAAGAATTCAGGTATCAAAAGTGCACATTTGGTAGTCAGACACCAGAACCTCAGGGCATCCATGAGCCATGCTCCTCAGCATCTCACCAGTGACCTCCCAACCAACACCCCCTCTGAAATATCCTATGAAATACCAAGATGCAGTGATCCTAATTACTAATGAAAATGAAAAATCTGTTAATTATTTCCCTAAAAGCAGGCTTTTCAGGATCACCACATTATTTCAAGTCCCAGGAGATCGTAGCCGTGAGTTCCAGCCAAGCAAAGAACGACCAAGGCCTTTCTGAACCGGCAACTTTAATGGTCGGGGCAGTTCCAGAGCCACCTCTTCAGAGTGCAAGTCTTAAACAGCTTAAACCAGCAATAAAAAGTAAAATATAAATTTTTATTTAGAATTAAAGCAAATACTTCAGTATCACAAACACAATATTAAACTTCAAGAAATATACTGCTAATTTGGAGGGAGCATTTATTTGCACAACCACAACATGCGCACAAATCCAGAAAAAGATGTGGAGTCTGAAATTTTCAACATCTCACCACCAGAGCAGTTGGTCACAACGTTTCATACAGAGTTATAATATATACTGTAATAGATGTTGACAAAATTTCTACAGAATCATCTTTATAGACAACAAGAAAGCTCTAAGAGGCAAACATTGCAATCTATTCTTCTTCTGATGAGTCTCTCTCAAACGTGTAGGCCATGAAGCAAGCATCTGGTCTCTTGGGGACAAGGGGATGCCCTGGTCTCACAATCTCAAAGCCCAAAAAGCTGAAAGTACGGAGCAATGCAGCTAGAAAAAAAAAAAAAAACAAAAAAATAAAGCAGAAAATAGGTTTCATCCATCCATTTCATATGGCAACATCCACCAAAACCAACCTGAAAGGCAGGGCTATGAGTGAACACCCACCTCTATCATCTCTGTTCTTGTGGAAACAAATGAACACATGATCAACTCGAAGCTGTTCTTCAGCAAACTCTAGAAGAACCGCAAAACTACAAGAGAAAGATAAGGTGGTCAATGCACATGAGCAAGCTCTTCCTTCAGAGTCAGTGAGGCCCCGTGAGCCCGTCCGCACAGGAATTCATCGGCCTAAGTGAGAGGCCAGGGCTGGAGAAACACCAACAGGGAACTCCCAAGCCCTAGGTTTAACTTGAGGACAGAAATTTAATTCTTCAGTAACACAGAAAACATGGTTGGGGCAGTTCCAGAGTCATCTCTTCAGAGTAACAGCTTAACACAGCAATATATTTTTTTTAATTTAAAGCAAATATTTCAGTATTACAAACACAGTATTAAACTTCAAGAAATACAGGGCTAGTTTTGAGCAATTTTTATGATGCAGTTGGAGGGAGAACTGCAGTGACTGACTCAGAACCAGACTGGTGTTTTCAGAGGGTAACAGCAGCCACCCAGCACCTGGGAACACAGCCTGGAGTCACAGAGGTTTTGGGTGGTTCCGCCTGACAAAACCAGTAGAGCCGCCCCCAAATCAAGATCACTCAACTGCAGCCTCTTACAAAAGAGCATCAAGCACCATAATTGGAGTTCTACTTTCATAACACGGGAAGCAAACATCAGCAGCAGTAAAGTGCCATTCCACCCCACTGATGGGCCTTCAAAACAGAGACAAGATAAACCCCAGCTGTATTCTGTTCTACGTACCTGTCTTTGCTCCCTTCAGGCAGAGCACCACTGGGGATCTCTATGTAGAGGTTGTTGTTGTTCAGCACTGCTCTCCAACTAATGTGTTTGGCATCTGTAAGCCTTGACTGGACATTCAGAATTCTCGTCCTGTTATTAGATGTTAGTTCTTCTGTTACATTCAGCCGATTATCCTGTAGCAGTAAGAAGTGCAAAGTTATTTCCAATTCATTTTGGAGAAAGGCTAACTCCCATTAACAGGCTCGAGGCAAGAAACGCATTCAAGCTCACCACAGCAAGCTGCTTATTATTATTATTCATACTCACCGAATAAAATAAATTAGCTGAAAGATTGTGATCCCTCTGACTATTCCCTCGCCCACCTGGGATCTTCAGGGGTGGGTGAGGGACATCAGGAGCACCACCGAGGCCCCGGACCCAGGTTACTACAGCAATTGAAGGGAACCCTGGAACTAGAAAGGGATGACAGTTAGGGGCAAACAAGTAGTGTGAGACAAACGCCTGTGCATTCTAGGTTTTAACAGTGATCAAATGGCAAGGTTTTTGAAGAGAAAAAAAAAACCAAACCTAGGCCAAGGGACCTCCTCCCACCGCAACCCAGGGATGCGGAAAGACAAAGGAACCTCCAAACCAGGGACAGGAACACTGTCTTGTGCCCTGAAAGCTACTACTTTTCCCTATTTCAAGGGAAAGACTAACTTGGAGACGAAAATACTCTCAGCCTAAAGTGGGCAACGTGTATTTCTGCACCAAGGCAGCAGCATGGTTGACCTGATCCACGAGAAAAACCATTCTGCCATCACATATGGAAGAACCCATTTTCTGCCCCCACCTTGTCCTCTTAAGTCATCAGGATCATAATGACCCAGGAAGCTCGGGATCATTTTTCCCTGTGATATATGACCCTGATTACCTTAGACCTTTGCATCAGCACTCTCGGCTCGAGGTCAAGAAAATGACATTAAATAGTCTCACAGGTGTCACTACCTCAAATGTTTTCGCCATGCTCAGAAGCAACCTCACCAGGGACCACACCTGAATATTTGAGAACATACAAGCCTTTCTAGCAAATTCTTCAGAGCGATTTTACCCTCCTCGGCAAAGCTCAGCTCTTCAGAAGGTTAAAGGGGATAACTCTGAAAATACAAAATGTTATTTCTTATAGGCATGGGAAGTTTCAGCCCATCCATCTAAGCCTGTTGAAGCAAATAAGCCTTCTCCTGTAGGAGAGCAAAGGCTGTGCTGCCTGGCCCCTCCCTCTGCACCATCCTTCACCCGCAGGCTCACTCTTGAGTTGCGTCATCTCAGCAGATGCAGCAATCGAGGCCCTTAGGGAAATTTTCACAATCGTCCTGTCTGTGAGTGCCAGCAGCCATTTGCAAATCAGAATAAACATGTACAAAATAATCCACCATTTTGCACTCGTTCGTCCCAAGTTTCATTTTCCTTTTTTTTTCTTTTTAATGAGCTTGGGACTTGTGATGAATAATCCGTATTAGAAAGGCACCGAATGGCCGTATAGGTCAAATATTATACGCTGGAAGGCATTAGTAAGCACAGCAACTGAAATGTTTTATTAGAAAATATTAACATTGTGCTCCCAATTAAGTAAGTATTCAATCCACTATTTTAGGTTCTTTGAAAGAGAGATACTTTTCTTTGGTACTAGTGTTAAATACTTATTTTATCCCAGAATGATTGTAGAGCTACACATTCCTAATCACCCTTAAAAACGAGCCTTTAAGCACCCCGTTCAGAAGTGTGCAGTGGAAATTCTTCATACAATTACACCTTTTGCCCAATGGAAGGCAGTGCCAAATGGCTACCTACATTTTGCAACTGAGAATATATTTTAGAGTAACGTTTATGTGCACTTACTCCTCTTGAAAGAAAAAGAAAAATAAATATAAAAATGCCTTTCTAAAAAAAATTTAAAGTCCTTTCACAATCCTCATACAAGGTCTAACCATGGCTTCCTCTGTACACGGCAGACTGATGTTCTAACCTACCATCACCCTACACCAGTCACCCCAGTTCAGATATTTTCTTCCCAGCATCTCTAGGGATCGTTTAATCTTTTGGTTGAGTTTTAAACTACCAGCTCCCCTAACACTCTTAATGTTCTACTTTAGGCTCAATACCCTCGATTAGTTTTCAAGAATATCTACCATTACATAAGGGGATAACAGCTTTCAATCCTTTGAGATCTTTGCCTAATTTGTGGGGTTGGTTTTCTCCCCTCCCGGTAGGAAGAAGGGCACCTCCAGGCCCTGCCTCCAGCCCGGCTTTTGTCTCCAGGCACCTTTCCAGCCCCTTCACTCGCTCGGGAGCGGCTGAGGGACCCGCCGCCTCCCCTCAGGGCCCGGTGCGCGTTGTTCCTCCCGGGGCTGTGACAACTCCGGCTGTCCCCGCGGGGGCACGGCAGCTAACGTGGCACAGGGCGGGAGGCAGCCGGGCCATGAGGTGGCTCAGAGGGGTGGCACCGGCGGGCAGGACCCCCCCGCCCTCCCCGGGGTCGAGGAACGTGTGGGCCGGCACGGCGGCGAGTCACACCGGCCTGGGCGGGGTGGGGGGAGGGTAGGCACCGCCTTAGGCGTTCAAATAAACCCTTTTTTGATTATTTTTTCCTCATCCCCGCCTTTTTCTGCGGGGGAGGAGGCCAGGCCGCAGCGCTCAGGCGGCGGCGCAGGCCGCCCCTCCCCCACCCGCCACGGAGCACCCCTCCCCNNNNTCCCCCCCCAGGTCACGGGGGAGGCGACCGGCCCCGGAGGGACGAGGAGGAGGAGAAGGACCAGGGCGGGCCTGAAGGAAGGGAGGAGGCGGCGGCGAGCGCCCAAGCGGTGCGAAGGCTGAGGGAGGCCCCAGCCCCTCACCTGCTCTGTCCGGTACTGAGGCTCAGCACAGCAGGCATGATGGTGCTTTTATTCCCCTCTTTCTCTCTAGCGAAGCAGTGACTGTTGAGTATCCGCTGCAGGGAGGATTTCACCATCCGGCCGCTCTGGTCCGAACCCCGAAACCCTCCGCTGCCTCCCCCGGGCTCCTCTCCAGGCGCTGCTACACAAAATGGCAGCTCCGCCGCAGTGGGTCTTTATATACCCTCCTTAGGCCACGCCTCCCGCCTAGGTCACGCCTCTCGCATCAGGCCACGCCCCTAACCGGGAAAGGGCTCCCGTCCGGTGAACGGCTTGTTTGTCCCTTAGAAATACTCTCTTCCCATTGGCTGAAGAGAGAGCGGGGGGCGGAACGACGAGCTCTTTCCCTATTGGCTGGCAGCGTGAGGGGTTTCAGCATTGCTTAGAAGGGCCATCAGGACGAAGGGGGGGGGGGAATCGCGGTCTGTGATTGGCTAGGCCCGCTGCGGATAGGCGGGGTCTGGCGAGGTCCGGCCGGCTGGCTTCGGAGCGGCGCCGCAGCCCTCACTCCCCTCAGAGCCGCCGGTTCGAGTCCCGCGTCCGCGCCACCGCCTGGCTGAGGTAAACTGCGGCGGAGGGGAGGGGCCGGCACCGGCCCCGCGCATGCGCTGAAGGGCGGGAGGAGCGGGGAGGCGGCGGCAGGAGCGTCCCTCGGTGGAGGGTGTGTGGGGCGGAGAAGGCACGGAGGGCCGGGAGCTCCTGACAGCCCCGGGACTGGTGGGCTCTACAGCCCTGGGGCTGCCCCAACGCCCGTGGGGGGAGCCTGGCCTCCCGGCAGCTCCTGTGGGGAGCATTGGGCCTGTGGGGTGTCACCACCCCCCGAGCTCGCACCCAAGGCGTTTTTCGGCTTGATGCTGAGAGAAACTTCAATTAAAAAAACAAGAAAAATCTCCCCCAAGTGCTGGAGGGGGTCCCTAAAAGGAGGGCCTGAAGGTGTGAGGCGGTTTTGAGGGGGTGGGGGGCCTGTGCCTCCCAATGGCATCGTCTCCCAGTTTCCCTCGGCCCGTGTGTGCTGCTGGCCAGCACGGTGATTTATGGCTTCAGTTGTCTGGGGAATGGTTGGTGGTAATCGTTTAAATAGAAAAAGGCTTTGTGCTGCCCCTTCGTGAGAAAGTGAATAAATCCTGGTTATTTACATAGCAGAAGGTGCTGTGCATCCCCATCCGCATAACTAACAGCCCCTGTGCTCCCCTCAATGGTGTAGCCTTTCATCTCCTGTGAGGATTTTGGAAATCTGAGGCTAGGGGACACAGTTGGGTCTTTCTGCAGCCCCACGGCAAGAGCAAGGTCTGGAGCGAAGGATGAGATTGAAAATCAGACACCCCGCTTCTTTATGGACAATATCTTGAAAGCAGCAAATGTATACAAAAGGTAAACAGGCTGTAATTTCCATGATGGGAGATCTTCGGCTCAGCCATTTCTAAAAATTTCAGCCTCTTGCATATTAGGTGAGAGCATCCCTCTTCTGAAAACCCAATCGGAAGCATATCAGAAAAGTCAGAGCACATCCTGAGTAGTGGATCCTATGTGGCACAAAAGCTCAAAATAATGGTACAAATGATGCTGAATCAAGTTTGCAGTCAGATATGCCTTGTAAATGAAGTGGAAAAAACAATGTATATAGAGCCAAAGAAATCTACTAAAGATATGATGTGGAGATTTTCAAAATCATGATTTTCTGAAAAAAACCCAACAACTGTAGATGGCTGTATGTCTTTTTTCTTCATTCAACCCAGGCTACGACACACCTATTTTATTGCCTTGAGACACCGTACCATTTGGGCATTATTTTTTAATTTACTACCTTGCTTATTTTCATTTGCTTTAAAATATTCCTGTCCAGGAGCTCTGAGCACATGGGATGTTCCATGAATCGGTTCCACTTTTCCCAAGGATTGAAGTGTCTAAATCCCCACCCACCTTCTGTGTCCTCAAACTGCTCTGCCTATGATTGAACAAAGTGTATTTTGCCAAAAAAGCAAACGCTGTCTCTTCTTCTGCAGCTTAGACGAGAAGCCTGGCCTGGCCAGTAGCCAGCCACTGGTCTGGGAGTCCTGGTAAGTAAGAGGGACGAGAGAAAAATCCTTTTCCTGCTGCAGGTGTGTCTGCATTTAGCTCCCAGAAGAAAAGGAAACTGAGATACTAGTGCTCGCTTTCACCTCGCTCACTAGATTTGGCTGTTGATTTATGGAGGGGAAGCTGACTGCTATTTAATGTATTACCCAGGGACCGACTTAAAACAATAGGATAGCTGCAATTCAGGAATATCTCGGCCAAATGAAGCCCATCAGAGAAGATTTAGCAATTCCTGTTTTGTCTATTGTTTTAGAAAGGTTTTCCTGGAGGGGGAATGAATGTGTTAGTGGGTGGAAGGACTGCCTTAGCATTTTGTGATAGGTTTTTTGTTTCTAATAACGGCATTTATTATTTATGTGGTAATCCAACTGTAACTCCTTATAATGGTACCATGTCAGAGGACATCATCTTTGCAGCTGCTTCCCTCTTCGCTGTGGCACTGGAAGCAGCTTTGCCCTTTGGATACCTGTCATCTCAACGGGCTCTCATTCCATTTTACGGCTGAGTGACCCGGATAACACTGTGCCGCTCGACAGTCTGCAAAAAGTCCAATCAACCTGTTTTGGTTTTGTGCATTAAATATTGCGTGGGATTAATTCCAGCTGCAGTTTTGCTAAGATAGCCTGACTTCCAGTTTAGCAGTGACAGTGATTCATAAATCCTCTCAGAGCAGCCTCTGACTCACAATTTTGGGGATTAACAGCAGAGGCGGTTTGAGATGTTGCCACCTCCAACTGGTTTTGTACCACTGGTTTGCCACGATGACCCTACCTACGGCAGCATAGGAAGTAGGAAGAACTGTGTGTCGGTGTCTCAGTTGCTCCAGCTGCGTTCCCAGTTTAGCATCATGGTCCAAACCATGGTATTATCAAATATACTGGGCAGTGAACCCCAACGGCTGATGTGGGGGCATCCATTCCTCTCTGGCCATGTCTGCGGTGGCACAACTGCTTTCAACACAGAGGCAAGATGGACAGTTGCAAATCAAAAATTTTGTCCATCAGCATCCTGAGGCTCTGTTCATCCCAAATCCACAAATACGCTGTCAAAGCCACCCGCATCCCGCTGGCTCCCAACTACCACAGCCTTCCCATCTCCAAAAAAATGCATATTTCAAAGGACCAGCATAGTTCCCAAAGCAGGAGATGCGGCAGGGAGCTGGTATCAGTTCTCTCCTGAGCTGCTTGCTGAGGAGGGCGTGCAGCAAGTCCCACTTGTCCTGTGTTCTTACACAAGCAGGTCATAGCAATTAGGCTGTATGGAATGACCTGGGAAAATACCTTGTACAGTCGGAGTTACTCAATAACCAGAGCTGTTAACAGAGAAAGTGCAGAAGAAACAACACAGCTGAACTCCAAGAATCTGACTTGAAATTGTTTCGGTTCAGGGAAGCCACGGAGTTTCATTTTCTAGGATTTCATTTTCATTTTTTAGCTTGTTTCAATGCTTTTCAGCCTCTTTTAACAAAAGAGGTCTCAAACGTTAAGTCAAAGTCACCAGTTCTTCATCATGTTTCTTTGTCAAGCTTTTATAGTTTTTACTTTCTGAAGGATATTAGACTGGAAGAAGAGTTTTTGACAGCACAGGAGTAAGTTAAAGTCAAATTCAAACCTGATAGCTGATGTAAACAGAGCAAGAAATAAGGATCAGTAACTGAATGTCTTTCCTCTTCATTGTCCGTTTTCAGGTTTGCAAGTGTTTGTGATCAGATGATGCGAAACTAGTGCTCAGAAAGATGTGCAAGACCTGAACCATTCAAAAAACCTTGCCGGTTCTGAAATCCTGCACGTCGATACCTTATCGCCTCATTTATTTAGATAAAGAAAGCGAAACTGTTCTGTGGTTTTGGCGATTAAAACATCACGAAATAACACAGCTGCAAATATTAGTGCTGGGGTGTGTTTTTTGTGCCACCAAGGAGGCTGTTGCAGAGTTTGCTGCTGCTCCTTCGTTGAAGGAGCTCCTGCGTCCATGTCCTAGAGGAGTCACAAAGCTCCAGTGAAGGTGAATGGAAAAAATCCCTGATATTTGACATGTAGCAGAAACCCCCATGTATTTTCTGCTTGGCTGGATCACGCTGTTCATGGCTCTTCTTGAATGTGAAAATAGATGTTTATGACATTTAGCAGCATCACGAGAATTAATCTCTCTCTGATTTGCTGAGTAGGGAAGTGCAACAGAAAGAAAAACACAAGCTCTCTTTTAAAGCATGTGCAGGCCTTACATAGCATCACGCACTTAGTGACTTCCCAAAAATGGTAAAAAATATATGATAATTAATTGAGCTGGACCATGAAATCAAGTCGCTCTGATTGCCTTTTCTCTCTTATTTCCACTCCAGGAGGACTTATTCTCAAAGCTTTAAGAGTTACCTAGAGATGCAGCCAAGCCCCAGAACAGGACAGAATCTGAGGGAGAGATGTCCATCATGACGTGTTTTCACAGACATTGTTGCGTGTCGTGACTTCTCCACCCTGTAATTTAGCTGGGTTTAGGCCCAGAATAATTTAAATGTCCATCTTGGTCAGTTCTGTGTGGAGACAAAGAACAGCAAAAGCTTGTGAGGTCTTTATCAAAACACTGCACAGTGTTATTTCTAAACTTTGTAAGACCTATAGTTTATAAGTTGTATAAAGCTCTTAAATCTACCCATCTCCTTCCCTAGAACTTGTGGTTCATTTCTTTACAGCTAACAGTTAACTACCAGTTATCTAATTTTAAATACTTGCCCACTAAAAACGCTATTTGGTGTGTTAGAATCTATTCTGATCTTTGTGGGACATGTAATTAGAACACTTTTTTCTGGCTGAAAAACTCTCCTCGTT
This sequence comes from Tringa solitaria, assembly GCA_026413425.1. Taxonomy (NCBI): domain Eukaryota; kingdom Metazoa; phylum Chordata; class Aves; order Charadriiformes; family Scolopacidae; genus Tringa; species Tringa solitaria. Next base: position 1,739,795 of record JAOXJM010000014.1, on the reverse strand, counting down.
TTCATTGTCATCTGTGTGGGAATGATTTGATTTGAAGGTCAGGTTTTCTGCAGACCCACTTGTGCTGGAAGGAGGTTCTGTGTGCCACTGCCAAGCCGGAATTCTTAGATGTTTGCCAGCACAGGGAAGAATTTCTTTTCCAAGATCTTTGTGAGATACTGAACTAGAAGAAAGCAGTGACTGGTTCGTCAGGCCAACAAATGTCTGTACTTCTTACCAAAGAAATTTTGGATCTCTGCTTTCTCACTTAGAAACAGCTGGTATGAAGAGGACGATATATTGAATGCAGATGAGGTAACAGATGCTTAAAATGCTTTAAAGTCTCATTATCTGATTGAGGGGTGTAATCCAACATAGCGCTGGTCACCTGATAAGTGCTGGGTTGTTTTCTTTAAGTCTGCGGGATCGAACTTACCAGGCAGTTTCCCTATAAAAATAACGTGGGGGTGAGGGGAAACATTTGAAGCACGGGCAGGAAATGCAGTCAGCTCGAGAGGGGGTGAGCCAACACGGGGACACGGTCAGGGGGTGACACCTTCACATTTCTGCGAAAAGAAGTGTGCTTGTGCACTTTGTCATTACAGTTTTGTAATTTAACAATAATGTTCCACAGGCTTGATTTTTGTATTGATTTTTTTTTTCTCCGGGTGTTGCTGCCAGTTGTGAACAAATGGGCATGAGGAATTCCAAGGTGGTTACAAAACAGTAATGTGGAAGATGTTGCAACATCCTCCGTTCCACAATCCATTTTCTGTTTCGTTTACAGACCTCGGATCTGTGTCTGCTCCTCTCTCTCTGCTCCCTATCCCCATGTTAATTAGAGGTGATTAAGGTCCTGTTCTTGTGCAGTGTGCCACAGAAGGAAGCTCACCTTGGAGAGGAGATGGGGCAATTGAGTGCTCCCCTTCCCATTAGCACAGGAGAGAGCAGAGGGGTGCACAGAGAGACCTGAGAAACGTGCCTCTCTGTCATCACATATGATCAGCATTTGAATGTGCAGGGGCTTTCTGGAATTCTTTCATGTACATTTTCTTTCCCTGCTGACCCCTCTCCCTCGCTTGCTTGCTGCTTTGTGTGGTGGATCTATTCATTTATTTTTTGCTTATCTTCCCTTTTCTCATAGAGAAGAGCCAGCACCATCTGATGTTTCTTTGCAGGATGGGCCGCTTTCGCAGGTTCTGTGTCAGGAAGGGGAGCTGGATGGCGGTGCCGTATTTTCCTTCAGTTCCTATTGTGGTTGGCTCAGTCAACCTTAGGGACAAGGAAGTGCAGAGTACAGCTTAGCTTTTGTAACTCTATTTCGTTTGGAAATGTTATCAAAACAAACAGATGCCAGCAGGATGAGCGTTAAGACCTGTGCAGAATCGGCTCTGTCAGAAACGAGTTCAGAGTCAGTTTTGCCTGCCTAAACATTTCGCCCAGCAGCTCATTAAAATGGATGTATTCAAAGGAGACTTCCCCCCCCGCCCCCCCCTCCC
>JAOXJM010000014.1:1722807-1737111 GCA_026413425.1 Tringa solitaria | reverse complement strand
GAGGGGGCTTGGAGCAACCTGGTGTGGTGGGAGGTGTCCCTGCCCAGGGCAGGGTTGGCACTGGGGGGGCTTTAAGGCTCCTTCCAACCCAAACCATTCTGTGCTTCTATTTTTCAGCCAGGAAAACCCCTCTGCGGGTGGGGAGCAGCCCCCCAACCCATGCAGGCCTTGGTGTCTCCCCACCACTTGCACTGTAAGCAACAAACTGAAGTTTAAAGACAACCGGTGGTATCGTGATATAAGGGGCTGACAGCAGACTGCTCTCAAATAAGCCACCAAGTTTTCAACAAGTTTAGGGGTGGAGGCTTTAAAATGAAGGCAGCTCTATTTCATTGCTAGAATTTTCCAGTTTTCAGAAAGGTTTTTATTTATGAGGCCATTCTAGGTACAGATTAACTTACCTTGTCTTTTGTTTGCTATTAACTGTAGAAGAAGCTGAGATTTGAAGGGGTCATTGCTCACCCTGCTGGAAAGCTGGGACTTGGTGCAAAGCACTGCAGTGTTTTCCAGTGGCACTTCTGAGAGCATCATGATACCTGCCCCTGGGTTTCCAAAGTAACCGGGCTTCAGGGGAGCCATTTATTCCCACGTGTCCTGCTGCCTCCAAGCCCAGCGATCTCACTCAGCTACACTAACTCGGCCCATGGGGCTTCCCACTGCAGAACCAGGGCAGCCTAAGCTTTGGAGAGTGCAAAATTGCGCTTCCACGTGAAGCTGAGTGTGTGCTCATAACTCTTAATAAGACCAACAGATTTCCTAAGGTGCGAGAAGATAAAGAGGTCACATAAGGAAGGCAGGAAACCTTGAAATTACTATTCTGGATTAGACAGATGACCTGGTTCGTTTGATTTCCTGCTTACAGTGACTTATGGTATGCAAAGAAAAGGGAGCAGTTGTGATTACAGAAAATAAACTGCCTGGACAGGAACGGACAATTAGTTGTGGAATTTGTTTTTTGGATCTTTTAGTTACTGAAGCTCTTCCTAATGTTCCTCTGCATCTGATCCCCATATAAATGTTTGTCCTTTCTTGGGTCATTGAGTTTCCATTTTGGGATTGTCTCGGGGGTATGTCCTTGCAGATTGCCATGCAGGCTGTGGCGGTGCCCTGCCTTCCTGGTGTTTCCATGGACTTTTGTCCTATGGCACATGAATTTCTCTGCTCCTGGTTCCTTATTCCCCATGACATTTCCGTGTTTGTTTGGCTTCACACACAGACTTATCCTCGATCTCTGACTGGCAGCCGTCGGGCAGGAGGGGAAGCCAAAGATCCTCTACCAGCCGATTGTGCAGTCTCAGCCCATCTTCAGACTCATTGAGCTCATTAGGGAGGAAAATGTAATCAGCTGTCCTTCACGGAACAGGATGTGACAGGAAGCAGTGCGAGTCAGCAGGTCGGGCCTCGGCAGCCGTCAGAGCGATGTGCACAGGGCGGCAGCTCCGTCCTTCTGCTACATCAAGTTCACGGGCTCAATGGGCTGGAGGATGCACTTACAACTGATCCCTACAGAGATCAGAGCGTGTTGTGGCAGCAGATCCTGCAGCGTCCCTGTGACCGCTTGTATTGATTAGACAATGACAATAGAGTCTGTGTTTTACATGTTTGAGCTTCCAGTGCTGCCTCTCAGTCCTGACAGCCCTCCTGCTCCTCTGGGAGGCCGTGACTTACTGCGCTTCTGCCACCGTGGGTTGGGAAACTGAGGCAGGGAGAAAGGACCGGCTCAGGCTGAGATGGGAACTGTAAAGGTCCCACGCCTCTGCTCCCTTCAGGCTGCCTCCTCGGACCTTGAATCCTACGAGACTGGGGGGTTTAAGTTGCTTTTAAAAAGTCGAGTTGCCTCAAAAAACTTTTGAAATAAGCAAAATGATCTCTTGAACCTAAAACCAAAATTATCTGTTCTCATCCTGTGTCAACTCTCATTGATAGTCCTCTTTGTTGCCTTTAAAAATATTTATGGCAGATTATTCTTTGGCAACAATAGTCATGTTTAATTCACTTTTCTGTTATACTGGGCTTTTCTTTCAATGGTTTCCTGATGTCTCGCCGTTTGGTATTGTTAGGTTTATGTATTGCGGTTTTAAGACTTTTAAATGGCTTCAGAAATAGGCTTGCTTGTGGTAAGTGGATACTTTTCCCCATGAACCATTATGGAGATGGCTGCAAGATATCAATTTATACAAAACTATATTTTTTTGTATTTTAGTGTTCTCGTGGTGATGTGGATTGACACGACCATCTCCCTGGGCCTCTGCGCGGCTCTGGCCACCGTCGATGCAGCTTGTGCCTGTGTCAAGCAACACCAAGGCGATGGCACTGACATATCACTGCTTTTGCATCGCTACTCCCAGTGTCCCTGGGACTTCTTAAAACTCTTTGAATTTTAACAACAAGCCTTTCCCAAGCTTCACATGCAAAGCAATGCAAATCAAGTTTAATAATATATAAGGCTTGATTAAGCATTTATCATTCCAGTTCCAACTACTGGATACTGCAGGCTGGGATTGAGGCGGTTGGACTGGTTAGGACTGGTGTCTCTGAGTCGCTGGGGGACATGGAGGGCCCACTGGGTTCATGTTGGCAGCCTTGAACATAAGTGATCAGAGAGGATTGTGTCATCTTTATCTTAGTGCTGAGCTTTGTATCACAGATGATAGCTGCCATTTCAGAAGGCCATATAACCTGTGCTCCTGCCCCCAAAAAAGGATCAGCTTTTCAGGAACCATTCCTGACCGAGGCGTTTCACCTGTTCATAAAACCCTTCAGTGATATGGAGGCCCACATTTCCCTAAACAATTTCTTCCAACACTTTTCTGTCTTTACTACTAAAAGCATGTGGGCTTTTCCCCTTTAAATTCATGGCTCCTGTTCAGCTTTCTGTTACCGCGGTCAGGAAGACAGTTTCTCTTCAGTCTCTCCTCATTGTATTCATACAGGACACATTCAAACTCTTCTTCTTTGGCCAAAATGCTTCTTGCAGCAGTTCTGATGAGACCTTTTTTTCCATGACCTCCAGGTATAACAGCTGTGGCACATTTGTTTGGAGGAAACTGTAAGATTAGGAAAAACAAGCTGGTTTTAATTTCCCTTGAAAATAAGCTATTGTTGTAGCTCTCCAAGATCCGTGCTCATTATAGGACTTTGAAAAGTTCCAATCTCAAGGCACATGCTATTCAAGGGAATTCAGCTCATGGATCTTCTTTGATTGACTTTTCATCTGGGAAGACTTCAAGAGTGCTTGGCACAGCTTTATGGGGACATTGAGCACTGGAACATCCCCACACTGCAAGGATTAGCTTCCCAGTTTGAGACCTACATGTGAGATGTCTTTACTGGTGGAGGCATAGGGCCAGGAGAGACCTTCTGGATCAAATCCAGACCTGCTGTCCATACATGGTCCTCGGATCCTGTTCATAAAGGTACAGTGGTCCACGCTCAGCCTCCAGTGTGTCCCCACTCCATAAACTGAGAGCTCTTACAGTTATGAAACTCCTCTTTAATCCCAATTATATTTATTTGTAGCCAAATTTTTTTCCCCGATTGGTTTAATGCCAACATTGTCCTTATGCTTAAATAAGCGTCTCAGCCCTCTCTTGGGTGCTTTTATGTGTAGCAACCCTACCCCTTCTGGCCTTTGTTTTGTTAGGCAAAGCAAGCTGAGATTGTCTTCTGGAAGAGCTTCCTTTCTCCTTGTTATGCTTCATGTCAAGGAAGTGTCTCAGCCACCCAAAACCCTTCCCACACAAGTTATCCATATAAAGCATCTCTCCGTGACCATCTAATTGCCATCACCTCTTAGGTAAAACCCAACTATTTATAAATGTGCTTGCTGGATGTTGGAAAAGGAGCTTTAAAAGCACATCCATCCAAGCAGAGCAAGAAGGAAAAAGTTCAACGCATCTACCTGGGGGTGTTATAATTCCACGAGGGTGCTGGGGCTTAGGATGTTGTGCTTCATGAAAGGGCTGTTGGAGCCTCAGCGCTGGATCCTGTGATTCATTTGGGTCTCTGCTTTGATGTTTTGTTGAAAGCCTTCTCCAGTGGTCTGGCAGAGGGAGAGAAACCGACATCGGTCTCAACCGCTGCCTTGGTAGTATCTAGGTGGAAGGAGTTTGGCAAAACCTTACTCTGCACCACAAAAATGTTGCTTAGAGATCTCCCACCAGTCTGGGCCTGAGTCTATTTAGCTCCTATGTGCTGATCTTTGATAAGGAACTAACAAAATATTTTTTTTTTCAATTGAAAACTGGTCGCTTTTTATCTTTCTTCACACTCAGAGCTAGAGGTCCTCTTGACATGGTTCCCATGAGACTGGTCGTATTGCCCCTTCAGCCCCACGTGCTCCCAGCAAGCAGCAGGTTTCTGAGGAGGGTGGGTTTAGTTCTCACCACCTGGGGAAGAGGGGTCCAAAGGGGCTCAGAAACGATGTTGGGATCTGATGTGCAAGAGCAGCGAATCTGCCAGCCACAAACTTGCACCCTGCTGTCCTGCAGGGCCCAGAGGTGGACATTTAAAAGCTCTTTTAATTGCAAAAGCCTGAAGCTCATGGGCAGATCTGTGTTATAAAAAACGGTTGTGTTTTTCATACTCATGTATAGGTTTGACACCTGGGCAGGGGACATCTGAGGGCTCAGACCCCATCTTCCTCCTAAGGGGCTGCGGATGATGCTCAGAGCCCAAGAACTACTTGCCAGTGGCTGAAGTATGTTCCTCCATCTGAAAGGAATGGATGGGAAGCAAATTGAGGACTAAGAGGAAAGAGGATTGTGGTGAGGCTTTGCATGACTTGGGGATAGCCCTGCTGTGCTTCTGGGGGCTCCACACCCCAATCTAATGCCCCCAGCCCCAGCAGTGTTCAGCCCCCTTTGGGCTGTGCTGCTGGAGGGATGATGCTGGGGATGCCCACGTGTCCCTGCTCCCCTCCAAAACCTGAGGGAGGGGAGCACGAGCGTGGTACCAGCATCCATCCTCAGCACGAGCAGACCCTCTCCTTGCAGGGAACGATCCCGCTGCCGGCTGGTGTTTGCAGGGAAGATAGGGAAGGGTATCCCGTGTCCGTAGAGTGGTGGAGACCCTGTGTGAGTGGAGAGACTGGATGCCAGGAGAAGGCAGGCTGGCAGCACGAGGCTGCTGTGAAGTGACGTGGCCTCCTTCCTCCCCCAGCCTCCTGCCTGCCTGCCTGCAGAATCGACCGGTGTCACACCAGCGCCATTGAGTATCGCTTCCCCCTAAACTCATCCTCTCGGTATTTTTCGGTGCCAAAGCTGCCCTGTCCCCTCTCCAGCCCTGGCACAGTTGGGGACTGCGCCGGGGCTGAGTGAGGGTGACTCAGAGCTGGGTTCAGCCATCCCTTGCCTGCGCAGGGAGAGGAGCTGGAGCGGGTCCCACTCGCGGCGTTAGCATCTCTCCCCCACTCCTCCTCCCCATCGCCCCGCACCTCGGCTCCTCACCACCGGCGGGTGGAGCAAGACTGAACTGGTCTCTGCATGCATATCGCCTTTGTCTGGTGTGGGTGAACATAAACTGCTGGAGGGAAGCATTTTAACGATGAAAACCATGCGGGGCTCAATTGTTCCCTGCATCCGTGGAAAATTACTCCTGCTCGCTCTCCCCTTTGCTTGAGCAGCTCCAAAACATGCTTGTAGGGGAGAGCGAGGAGGAGGGAGGTGCGTGTGCTTGTGGGGTCGGAGCTGCTGCCTTTTTTTTTTTTTTTTTTTCCTCCCCTGCCTCTAAATGATTTATTCTGAGAGACTCTCGCCTTTGTGTTATTGGGAAAAACACACAGCAATCAGAAAGCGTTTTGGGGCCAGCCATTTAAATGTCACTGGGAAAAGAATAGAAAGAAATGAATCCCCGACATCCCAGCGATGCGGCCCCATCCCCCATCCCTCCCTCCCCTTCCCATCTGGCACAAGCGAAAACAGATGGGAGAGGTGGCCGTGGCGAGGCTGGGGTGGAGGGTGCTGATCCCACTGCCCTTGCGGGTCGGGGTCCATCCCTGCTGGTCCTGAGAGCCCACCGGCTGCGGGCTCCCCTGCGGCAGGGGCACTTCCCTGGGCAGGGTGATGGGCAGGGACGTGGGGACACACGTTCGGGCACAGGGTGACACACTGACCGTGGGAACCCTCTGGTGCTGGGGCTGCCAATCGCCATCCCACGAACCCGCCCTGGGAGCTCTGGGGGTCTGTCCGTCCATCTGTTCTCTCCTTGGCTCTCAGCCTTCAGGGTGGGCGCTCTCCTCCTGCCTCTTCCCCACAGATTTGCTTTGCCTTGGTGCTCCATTTTTCTTTTGTCGCCTTTTTTTTTAGACTCTGCCTTTTTCCCCAAAATTTCTGGCTCGTTCGCTCACCCACATCCTTGATTATTTTCCTTTTTACATTTCCCCCCTCCCTCCACTCCCAGCACTGCCCAGCTTTCCTCTTTATCTCCTGCTCTCGCTCTCACTGTGTTTTCTTTGTGGTCCTGAGGAGGACAAAGTTTTTGAGTATAAGGAAAGGAAAATTCCAGCGATATGTGGCTACGAGGCTTTCCTTGGCGACTGGGGCTGACCAGGCTGGCTTTTTATTCCCTGTGCAAACCATTCCTTCCCTCTGCATTATCCTGCACTCCCTTCCCCAGGGACACACACCAGCACCACCAGCTGCCTTCGGTTGTCTGCACTGTGAGAATGGAGGTGGGAAGGCTCAGGGCAGAAACCTTCTCAGGAGCTGGCTCTGTCCTGGGCTGGGATTTGTCCCCAAAAAGCAGGGAAGAAGGGAGCAGTTGCAGGTCAGTCGGGCAATCGCTGCAGTAGCTGGTCCAAGTGGGGAGCACCCGAAGGAGGAAGGCAGCAGCATTGGATAATGTATTGTGAAAGGGATTAAGCTAAATAAATGGAAATTATAGGCTGCGTGTCGAGGATGATTTCTGGTTGTGGGATGTGGCAAGCGGTGGATCGTGTCTCGAGATGAGGAACACAAAAAACTTGTTTAGATACTGGAAGCTGAACTGAACAAAGCTCTGGAAGATACCATTGTATAGTTGGGGATGGTGGATTTAGGATTAAACCTTGTAACAAAAAATGCGAAGTACTGTAGAAAACTCACCTGGGATCTTCTACAACCTGTCTTAGTGAATTTATTTACCTTTCTGTGATGTGAGGATCATGGCAAATATTACTCCTTCTATTTACAGGAAGGGAGGCTGCGGCACTGCGAGGCGGTGGGACTGTCCCCTGCCAGAGCCCACGGCAGGTCCAGACTTAGTCCTTGGCCTCGGTCAGCTCTGCCCCAGACCCTCCTGCAATGGTTTTCTCCAGTCTGGGCACTTCAGCCCTGTCCTGATGCAGGAACGCAACGAGCTGCCCCGACGGGCTGAGCTTCTCACCGTGGTGTGGGCTGGTGCTTGCCTTCAGACACCCTTGCATAGGTGTTCCTGGCACCTGCAGTGCTTTTTGCACCCAAGACTCTTGGGCTGGGCTCTTTTGCATATGTTTTCGCCTTTTCGATTTGTTTTCTTCTGCTTTGGAATCCCTGGTGTCTTTCTGAAGCCTGGTGAGAGCCTTTTTCCCAAGGTGGGGACAGAGCAGGAGCTGGTTTTCATCCCAGATACTCAGTGGTGGGGCTGCAGCCTGGGGCTGCCAGTGGGAATTTTTCAGGGATGTTTCAGGAGCCACCTGATTGCTGTGTCACTTCCTTTCACTCTCTAATACCCATATTCAGGTTTGTGGCAAAATCCTGGTTCCCGCAGGGACTGAGGGAAGGGAGAGAGCTGGAGGCAGCTCCTGGTACCGTCACGGAGCTGCTCCTGTTATTCCCCTCTATTTGTTCACCTTTTTTTTCCCTGAGACCTTGACCTGTTTCAGCTTTCTCTACCCTGCCCAGGCCTGGACAGGGCAGCAGGGAGCGATATTTAAAGCGACTGTGAAACTGCAGCTGAACCCTGAGTAGCTCTGCAGTGACCTCTCCCTTCTTGGTTTCAAATTCTTCGCCTCCCTCTTTTCCACGTAAGCAGAGAGCGGCTCTATTTGGGGACCGGTGAATGCCCCATCAGAGGCGTCTCCATCGACAGGTTTCTGTGTCTCTTAGGGTCCCAGTTCACTGGTTTTCTCATGGTTGCTAAAAAGCCCCCGGGGAGCTGGTGTGGGGAGGCAGGGCTGGAGCCCAGCTCCTCTTAGGTGTGGCTCCCGAGCCAGGCTCTTTGGCCAGCAGTTGCTCACTGCAGCCTCCCCACTGCTTCCCCGCAAACCCGGCAGCCTCTCCCTTCTCGCTGTGGGAAATTATTTCACTCAGAGAAATCAAGAATCATCAAACTGAGGTCATGGGACCAGTTAGTTACATGAAGAGGAACGATCCCACAGCATTTTTTCCATGTGAATAATCCCGATAATCCCTTTTCGGGCACACGTTGCGTCCCGCCGTGGGCATGGTTACACCGAGGGGCATGTACGGGGCCCCGAGGAAACTGGAGAAATGCTCCCCGGCAGCGGGTGGGGGGCAGGGGGGGTTGGTACTGGTCCAGGTCCAACGTAACTCTATCGAGTTTGGCTGGAGTTAGACCAGAAGTTACGTCCATGTCACCGACATGGCAGCCCTGAGGGTTTGACATCCAGGGTTAGAAGCCTGAAGGACAACGTGTAATTTAAGCCAATGGGGAATTTGGTGGCTATGGGGGATCGGTGACCTTCGTGCCAGGAGGCAGAAACCAGGGCAGCAGCAAAAAGAGGAGCTGGAGCAGAGCACAGGTTAGATCCTCCCGTCCTGTGCTGCCCAGAACTTTATTCACTGTTTTCTTGCTACGCCTCCGCCTTCCTCTCATTGAGTTTGTAAATCAGCCTCCCTTTGCACAGCCGTTGTATCCCGAATTGGCAAAAGTTACACGACTTTACTGCTTATGCCATTTTCTGGCCTGTTTATGTCCCGTAAATTAAGTCAATGATGAGCTTGGCATGGGATCTGGAAGTTTTTCGCAGCAGGATCAGTTTCACCCCTTTTAATTAAACATTACAGGTTCCTCATGAATCATACTCCATACTGTTAAAACTTTTATGAAAAGCCTTGACATAGTAATTTATGGGAAATCTGTTGTGATGTGCAGCTCTGGGCCCGGCTTCTCTCCTTGGACACAATCACAAAGCTCCTGTAAATCATCTGACTGTCCTGGATTTGCGTCTGTGGCTGAGCCGGTGTAGCCAGGCTGAGCAGGGGAGCAGCAACCACCCCAGCTCGCTGAACGTGGGCCCGCGAGTCTAAACTCGAGCTCTCGAGTCCAAAAGCGTGGACCCCTCCACTGGGCAGGTTTTTAAACCCTTTTCCAAAGTATATCCTCCCTTGGCTCCTACCACATCCCCTGGCGATGAGACCCACCATCCCTGAGGTGTTTCTGCAGGAGACCTTTGCTGGTTTTCAACCTGTCCCTTGCTAATTGCGTCCGGGACCCCAATTTTTGTGCTTTGTGAATTGGAGACTACCTGCTCCCTCTCTGGAGCTCTCTAGAGGGTTTTTTTTTTCTCTTCCAAGCTGACATTTTCCTCTCTTTAGTCTTTCTTCATGTGGAAGCTCAGCCGTATGCACCATCTGCTCCCGCGCCCAGCCCTTTTTCTCACTTATCTGTGTCTTTTTGGAGGTGACGGGCGCCGCTGGCAGCGGTCGAGAAGCGGGTGCACGGGGGATTTCTGCAAAACGCAGGATGGGCTTTTCTAGCATCATCTTCCCCACTCGCCACAGTTCCCTCGGGTGCCTTTTGACTGCCGTAAGCCCCGAGCTGACATTTGCACAGTTACATCCACGGTGGCTGGAAGATCTCTGAGCGGCCTTAGCTCATTTACAGCCTCTTCTTGCAGATGGGTTATTGCTTTTTAAAGAAGCAAAGTGTACGTGATCGTGCTCTCTGGCACCCCACCCCTCTTTCTGGTAACTCTAGAAGGCACCGACCAGCAACAGGTGAAGTGGAAGGAGGGATAAATGTCCCCAGGATGGATGATTTTTCCTCTTTGAGTGAAAGAGGGAGATGTGGGTCCACACGGCTGTGCCTGGGGAGGCAGAGCTCCGCCAAGCAGCACCCATGGGGGCAGCAAGTCTGTCCCTGCCCACCCTGCCTGCACCCCAGCCTGGGCTTGTCCCCACCGAGGGACATGAGGGGCGGTGGGGATGGGGGGAAAGGACAGAAATTGGTGGGAAAGCTCCTCTGGGCACAGCAGATCTCGTCCCATGTGATAGTTTGGAGCAACAGCAAATTTTGGCTGCTCTCCCGGTGCCTTGTCCCACACATCGGCACGATGCTCTGGTCTGGGGACAAGTCAAGACATATTGCTGGAGCAGGATGGTTTCAGAGTGCTCACCACTCTCATCGGGTAGGAGGTGCAATGGGACATGCTCTCAGAGGGGTGTCTAAAAGTTGTTTTTAAAAAAAACCCAAACTCTTTTCAGTGTTACCATATGGAAAACATCTGCTTGGCAGAGACAGCCACATGTCCAGTTCCGACATGGGAGTCAGATCATTTCCACCCCTTTTCCACATGGAGTTTTTTTGCCCGTTATTCCCACTGCTCTGCCTACTTAGGCCTATTTATAGAGCGCCTTTCATTGGAGTCTCTAAGATTTAACCTTTATTCTTGGAAAATTATTCACTTCTTGGACCTGTCGAGGAGCAATTACTCACCAAGGCTCCTCCCCAGCCTGACTTTAAAAGAAATTCCCACGAGGCAGCCCAGAGCTTTGAAGCTCCCTGTGGCCAAACCCCGGCTCTGCCTTGTGCCGTGACCTGTCTCGGCTTGTCCTGGGTTCTCAGCCTGGCTTCCTCCTTCATTCACCTGCAGAAATGGTTTGCTGCCTTTGATGCTTCTCCGATGAGATCATTCACCTCCGAGTACAGGAGCAAAACACTCCAAACGGGATTCTGGCGCGGGCCGATTGGTTTCTCCAAGCTTCTTCCTCATTTTCTTGCTCCTCACCTGCTGGGCCACCACAGGTTCTGGTCACTGTAGGACAGAGGAGCCCATTGGTGACCATGGAGCAATTTGGGGGTGGTTGGTGCCCCAGCTGGGGATAGCTTCTGTGGGCATGAAAGGGAAGAGTTACCTCTTCCCCCTCTACATTTCTATAGCACCCTCCTTGCGTTATGTAGGGTTGGAAATGATCAGTGTTAATTAGCTGTCAGAGGTGTGTGTCACCTACGTGGCTTTCAGGTGGTGTGTGGGATCCATCTGATGCTGCACGTGGCTGATGGGGATGGCAGGGGCTCTTCCACCCCCCACCTCTGGAGGGGCAGAGGTGGTTGAAGGGGAGAGGTGTCTTGTGCTCTTCTCGCTTTTGCGGTTAAAATCCCCAGATGTCTAGAATATAAAATCAGCTGCAGAGACCTGACCTGCTCTGCTGTGCTGATGGGACCTGGCTCCTTCCCAAGGCACTGGGGCCTGAGCCTGGTGAACGCGGTGTTTGGAGACTGGGGGCTGCTGGTGCCTGAGACTCCCACAGCATTTCCTATGGAAAGAAAACCCTTGTGGTTTTGAATGGCTAATTTGGGGCCTAACTTGGGGCTCGAGGAGGAAATTCTTTCAGGCTGTTGTTTGCATTTCACTGGGAAAAAAAAAAAAAAAAAAAAACAGCAAAAGGACTCAGCTGGCTTTGCTTTCATACCTCCCAGCGTGAAGCAGGCTGGGCACATGTGGGACGAGGAGGAAGGAGGGGAATGGAGGAAACTATGGGCATTCCTGTTTAAACATTTGTCTTGGAGCTGTGTTGTGAGGGTGCATCCCTTTAATGGGCTTCACTCGCGCCCCTGAGACACCACTCGAGGGCAGCCACGCTTCAAAATCAAATGCCTGCCCCAGAGCTGGAAAGGACAATGCAGGTCCTGCCCAGCGCCCTGCCAAAACCCCCTTCCAGCTGCTGGCCCTGGGTTTGCTTCCTAGGATGGAGCCTACAGCTGGATCCGGGTCCCTGGTCCCTTCGTTGGGATGTACGGCCAAAGTCACCCAAATCTTCAGTGGTCACTTGAGGGTGAGGAGGGTACAGCGGGGGACAGAGCCTGGCTGGCAGGGATGCTGAGCACCTTGCTGCTGGGAGCAGGCTGTGGAGCAGCTCATCTCCTGTTCTTCTGCCCACTCATGCTCCAGTGTTGCCATTTTTTAATAATTCCATCATCACTTTAAATAGCTGTTACTACCAGAGCCTGCAGGCTCCTGCCTCGAGTCCTCGCTGGCTGCGCACGTAAGCAAACACCGGCACACTGCCATCTCCCGTGCGTGTCTCTGCATCTACCTGCCCCATCCCGGGGCGCATTTCATTACTTTGTGCCTTTTTTGCCAAGAAATACCAGACTGGTGTCGTAGACGATCATGGGAACTAATTCCGTCTGTGCCGAACTCTGCTGTTGTGATCCAAGGCATGTTCATGGAGGGCTACGTCCTGCCCCAAAACTCTCAGACTGCTGAAACCAGAGTGGGGAGGAGGTGGTTTGGTTTCTTCAAACCTTTCCTTCCCTTCTTCAGGAGGGAAAAAAGAAGGGTCAGTTGTCAGAGCAAGCCTCAGGGCTCACATTGCCATGTGGTATTAATGAGAAAACAGCATAAAAACCAGGGCAGTGCTCCAGACTGAGTGATTGCTTAACTCAGAGCCACCTGGGTGGAGGTGCTTGTCCAGGTCCCTTTAAATACCTTCCCTGATCCAGGTGGGGGTGAGCCCACTTTCATCCAAGGAACTCTTTTTCATCCAAGGATCCCACTTTCATCCAAGGTTCATTGAATTCTTCTGCTCTGTCATTCATAAAAAAAATTCTGCCTAAGCCTGTACTAACCATGGCCCGTTGGTGATCGCAGCCTGGCTTTTCCAGGACATTCACTCTATTCTGGTGGCGGCAGGGAGCTGTGAACGAGCATCAGTCCCAAAGATGGGCCTTTTTGATGGCAAAGAGCCGCAGCTCCGTAATTTCCTCGTATGTGTGGCGTACTGGATTCACACCAGCAGCGCTCCTCCTGGCCTGCAAGCCCACGTCTCGAGCGAAGCGTTGGCAATTCAGCAAAGCCCTCGCGGGCTGCGGGTGTTAACGGTGACCTCGTGAGCAGAGGGGTGACACCCCAGCGGCATCTCCCCTCTTAGTGCCGCACGGATGGGCCCCGCACAAGCTCCCGGCTGTGGGTGCCGACAGCGGAGCCATGCTCCTGAAAGGCTTTTGTGTTTGTGCTCCAGGGCGGAGGGGAAATTTAATTGCTTGGCTGCTGACCCTCCGCTCCAGCCAAAATCAGGCTGGCTCCGGCACAGCAGAGCAGGGGGCTGGCTCCACGGCTCCGGGTTTTTGGTGGCGTGGGGTCAGCAGAAGCTGGGTTTATGGCAAGGGGGGATGCTCCATTCCCTGTCCATCTCTCTGTCTGCCTCTCCTTTGCTTCAGCCAGCCACAGACATGGGCTTCTAGTAGTTTGGTCACGGCTGTGGGGAGTCTCAAGCCTTATTTTAAATACAAATCCTGTCGTGTGCTGTTGGAACAGGACATAGTTTAGGAACAAATGACCAGCAGGGACCTTTTGGGAAAGGACTAGGAAACATTAAAGATCAGGAGCTTTGATTTTTTCCAATTTAGCCCAGGAGAAGGAGATCTGAGAGCTCAACAGTTCCTACAGCCCTTTGAGCAGGTCAGACGCAAAAAATTATTTATTTGTCTCGTTGAAGTGGAATTGCCTTCACTGGCCAAAGCCTTGTCTGCAGGATGACGCTAAGGATGGTGGGCAAAAAGGAGAGAAAACTGAATAATTAAAAATGTGGCTTTGGGAAAGGGAGTTTGCTGCTATTTTAAGGCGTAAATTGCTTGTTTCTTGCTCATTACCATTACATAATGTATTTCATTTGGCAT
Source organism: Tringa solitaria (assembly GCA_026413425.1). Taxonomy (NCBI): domain Eukaryota; kingdom Metazoa; phylum Chordata; class Aves; order Charadriiformes; family Scolopacidae; genus Tringa; species Tringa solitaria. The sequence goes on along the minus strand of JAOXJM010000014.1, from coordinate 1,723,290 downwards.
CACTTTATGCAAGTAGGGAGAGGGAAAGCTGGAGCAGAAGGGAACTTTGCTCAAAAAACCTTGTCCCCGGGTCCCAGCCTTTTCTGTGCTGCTTATTATTCACAGAGTACTTTGGAGACCAGCTAAAATGTTGGAGAAGGAAAGTCATCATCAAAGTTTCCAAACCTCAGAGAGGAGACAAAACACATCTGTGAGGACCCCAGCAAGTGCCTTATAGGGACAGGCAGCGCCCGAGCGGACAATCCTAGCCTTGTCAGAGGGTGATGTTATTAAGAAAGAGGAACCCAAACCTCTCCAGCCTTCCTTTACTGTCAAAAAGAAACCAAGAAATATGTGGTGTGAGGCAGGGAGGAGGGAAGAGACAGAATCACATGGGGTTGGAAGGGACCTCTGGAGATCATCTCCTCCAACCCTCTGCCAGAGCAGGGCCACCCAGAGCAGGTCCCACAGGAACATGTCCAGGTGGGGTTTGAATGTCTCCAG
>JAOXJM010000014.1:1707599-1722707 GCA_026413425.1 Tringa solitaria | reverse complement strand
CCCTCTCCAGCAGTTCCCTGTCCTTCTGGAACTGGGGAGCCCAGAACTGGACACAACACTCCAGATGGGATCTGGTGGGGATTAGGAAATTCCTGCTCTTTTTGCTGTCACTGCAGTACTTTCTGCTGTACTTTGCGGGGGATTTTGTACTTCTACAACCCTCCTAATCCCAAAGACCTGCAGCCAGCCTGCCCAGGACATCTCCTCCTGCTGGTACCAGGATGCTGGTGCCGAGGCTGCCGAGGGCTGCGAGCATCCCCCTGCCATGGCAGAGGGACAAAAAGGCATTTCTCCAGACACTGACTGATGGCTTTTGTAATGGCTGCTCAGTCCTGCTGGGGCTTCGCAGTGTTATTAATGGTGTCAGGGCAACCTGGAGCCCTGGGAAAGGTGCTAAAAGCGGCAGGACCTGCTTTCCAGTGGGATGCCATCGTCCCAAGGAGGCCAGCCACTGTGAGGAGGGGAAGAACAGCCCCGAGCCCCTCGCACGGGGCAGCTCCGGTAGCAGAGCCCTCTCACTCCCAATGCCCTGTGTTGTCTGGAGCAGAGGGAAGCGGCTCCTTCATCGGATGGGATTTGGTTGGGAATGGGTTGGCGTCTGCAGCCCCCTTGGTGCCGGCATGGGGGGACTGAGCCTCGCCGGATAAAGGCACTAAGGAACCAGCTGCTGCCCTCCTGCGAGGAGGTCAAAATGGGGAAGATTTGTGATCATTGGGATATTTCCAGGCTGTTCCAGCACTCCTTACCCAAAGCTTGGCTTTCCCCTTAACCTCCTCTTGCCTCAGTTTCCCCTGACACGGCTGTTTCAGACTGACAGAGCAGTAGCCCCCAGCAGTGGCCCTTCAAGGGACAACCATTGCGGCTGCTTTCCTGGGTCCCAAATGGCACTTCCAAGGACAGCGCGTTTGAAATGTCATGTTCAAACATTCGTGTGCTTGTATTCTCCTCAGAGGTACGAACAGCTGTAAATCTTCAAAGAGAATAATGATTAGCCCTAAGCGGCCCTGGGCTGTGAGAAAACGGATCATGGAACAATTACTGAAAACAGCCAAGACTAAAAGTAGCATTTAATGGGATCCAGCATCTTCTGTTCCCGCTGACCTGAATGCTGCTCCTTCTGCCAGGCAAAGGGAGCAAAAACCTCTGAGATTTGTAAGTCAGAGTATTTGGGTCACACGTGGATTAGAGTGTGATCAGGTTGGCTTTAATGTGGAGCTACTCTGAATACCTATAGATCACAGAGAGCTGGGGGATCAATCCTTCCGACGGCTTTTAGCAAGGTGACGGGGTGAGCTTGTGTGGGTGTTACCAGCCGTGTGTGATCCCAGCTGCATCCCTGTGCCACGCTCATCCCAGCCCAGACACGGATGTCATGGCATGGGAGGAGGTGTGGGACAGAAGGGGCTTCCCACACCCTCTCTTATTGCCTCTCCTGCTCTTTGCAGAGACCTAACAAGCTCATTTCACTTAAGAGCACATCTGCACAGCTCTCGACTGGTTACAGCTGTGTTCAATGCGGTGTTTTCTGCCCCTGCCAGCCTGATCTCTTGTCACGGTGATGAGTGGCACCTGCCAGTCCTGCAGGGACCAGGGCCTGAGGTAGGACCACGGCTGCTCCTTGTCCTGCTCAGCTCTGCCAAGCTGAGTCCTGTCCCCAGCACGATTCCTCCATCACCACTGGGAAAGATGATGAGAAAACCCAGTCCCTGAACACAATTGGGTCTGTGTGTCCAGCATGGCTGCTGCTCTGTCCCTCGATGGCCAGGTGGCTGGCTCTAGCTCAGGGCTGGAAAGCCAGAGGTGACATGGAAGAGTGTTTCTCTGATGACTGTGATCACCTTTGCCATCCTCGGCTGAACAAAGGTACCTACAGGTGATGAACCTGATGCTTGGTCTGCAACATCATGCTCCTGAAGACCCCGTGGTGTGTGTCCTCCCAGCCTGGGCCATAGGCAGGATGTCCCCTTGCCATTAAAGATCCATAGTGTTTCTGGCTTGCCATCCCACCAGGCTCACCCATGGCTAAAAGCTCAGGGTAAGAGGAAGAAGAAGGTCCTCAAAGATGCTACGAGCTGTGATTCCTTAAACTAGGGGCTGACCTGAAATGATACCTGTCCCACAGAGCTCACCTTCTTCCTCTCCAGTTCCACGCCATGTCAAACCCATGCCCCAGGAGAGGAGGCAGGAGACAACCCCCAGCTGTGTTTCCCTGGGTAACCGAATCACTATAGCCATGGGGAAGGGCCCAGGTCTGAGTTCTTGCAGCAGTTCTCCGCTGTCGGAGTCTTTCCCTGAGCTGAACAGAGCAGGGCTGTGATCTGCAAGCATCCAGCCAGGGCATTACCCCGCGCAGCGGAGCCCGGCCAGATACCAACTGTGGGCACCGTCTTGGGCAGAGGATGCTCCATCTGCCTCCCTCCAGCATGGGCAGCGCTACCCAGCCCCACTGTGATGCCTGGTGGCCTGAAGCCACAGGAACATCCAGCTTCCAAAATGCTCCGGGCTTTCAATTAGCTGCACCTCCGCAAGGATATTGCTCAGCTAAATGTATCTCGAATCTCCTGTGATGATAGATCGGGATTTGACAGGAGAAGCACAGCTGGCAGAGAGAAGACGTCTCTTCATTTCCTGTAACTTCCCAAGCGCTTCTTAATAACGCCAGTGCTCGTAAAGGTCTGTGGTTCTTGCAATCACGCGGAGAAATAATCTCCCCGGCTGACGCTGATGTGTTGCTACCTCAGGGTAAGGAGGCAGCAGCTGTGTTTCAGCATATTGCACAACCGCTGAGGATGGGAAGAGCTGATGTATGCTGGATCCGACTGAAAGAGGAATTTTGGGTCAGCAGAATATTGTTGTCGGTGCTGGGACGTGGCCAGGTTGCTATGGGGAACACCTGTGCCTTTAGGTTTTCGATCATGCAAGGAATCGGGATGCTCTTTCACCTGATTTACCTTAGAAATCGTGTTCCTGTCGTCCTCGCTTCCAGCCACCAGCCCCGCTCCCCCCCCTCCGATGGCATCTCAGCCCAGTGGCAACCTCCAGTCACATCTAAGAGAAGGGTGGAGGGTTCCGAGACATGAAGGATCCACAACAAGCCCCTGCAACACCTGGCCTGGGCACCACATGCATCTTCAGTGGGTATTTGGTGCCAGTTGGGGCTCAGCCATCAGCCAGGGGAACATTCACCTGCACAGCCCCCAATCAGCCAGCACCCACAGGGGCATAGAGGTACGATGCCAGCGTGGAGGTGATGGGGCTCTTGCTGGAGCAGGGACCGACCTGCAGAGCTGTGCTTTGCCCAGGGGACCTGGGCTTTGCAGACAACAACCAAATTCCCATCTTTAAAACCAGGTCAAGAGCGCAACCCTGCCTGTGTGAGGGGCTGGAGGATGAGTACTTCAGCGGCTGGAAGGGTGTTTTTGATTCCCAGTCGGGTGGGTTTGGTGGAGCCAGGGATGAAATCCAGGGGAAAAACCTGCAGCCAGCCCCATGAGCCAGCAGCTTGGGGCCAAGAGCCAGGACAGCAGGAAACCCACCTGCAGAACCAGCTCAAGCATCTGCCTCCCCTTGTACCTGTGGCAGGAGGAGATGGAGTCGGGCTGGGGCTGCCGTAGCTCTGGGGGAGGGGGAATTGCAAAGAGAAAAGGAAAACTCATCCCCAGAACTAACCTGTGCTGAAAATAATCAGTGACTAATTTTAAGTCTTTATGATTGCCTTTTAACTGCAAGTTATTAAAGACAGGGAGAAAGGAGATGATGTCCTGGTGGGAGGATAAATGAGCGTTGCCATAGAAGCGAGGGGATGCTGCAGCACAGCTCCGTCCGTCTGGACCACAAACCACGAAGCCGCGGCAAAGCGCTGCAGCCAGAGACGCACCCGTGTGAATCCGAGGCAAGCTGACAGCCTGGGAAGCCAGGGAAGACAGATTTGTGTTATCAAGCCAAAGCCAAAAAGTCAATATTTAGCCTGGACGTGGAGCGCAGCCTGTGTGCAGCCGGGCCCCCGTCCATCACGCTGCTTGGTTGCCCTCCCCAGCTTTTCCACCAGCAGCTTTCTCTCCGCCCCATCTCACAGCCAGATTGTGTTTCCCCCTCTCTGAGCTTACCCCGTCCCAGAGACACTTTTATCAGTCTCAGGGCAAGGGAGAAGCCGAGATTTGGGGGGTTCAAGGGATTAAGAAGGAATTTGCCTCTGGGAATCTCTTTCCTCCATCTGCCTGGGATAAATTGTCTGATGGAGATGGAGGCTTTGCAGCTTGGCAGGGAACTACTCAGAGCTAAACATGTGGAGGCAAAATCACTCCCGATCCTTCCCCGCTGCAGGAACTGGGTGTTGAAAGGTCCTGGAAAGGGTGAGGAGAGCTCTCTGTCCTGTAGCCCCACGTAGGGACGAAGGGGGAAGATGTTTTGCCTGAGCTGTGTGCGTGCAGACATTGCCTGTTCAACCCCTGGGCTCTTTTCTGGGAGGCCCAGCTCGCCCCTGGGAGGCAGGAGCAAGCTCAGGAACCTGCAAACACCACGGGAAACATGATTAACTGGGAGAAGGGATCTTCATTTGGCCTGTTTATGATTTTCTGCTTTCATTATGTCCCTATAAAGCAAACACAGCTTGCCAGTTAACATCCCTGACCTTACTGGAGCAGGAATAAAACTGAGAAAACTACCCTTGGCATGGGTACCCGCAGCCCTGGCACACCTGGGATGCGTGTGTGTTTTTGTGTTGTGTGTGTGTCCCTACAGCTCCATCCCTTCCTCCATCTGCGTTCAGCTTCTGCAGCGCGTTCTTTGTACCACAGCAGGGTTCACGGCGTGCTCAGTCCTGTCTCTGCCAAAGAGGGAAAATCCCTGCCCTGGAAAGCAGAGGACTGTTCCTGAGTTCGTTTGCTGCGTGCTCCCAAAGCAGGACCGTGACCCAGTCTCAGCAGGTGTCCGGAGCCTGGGAAAAATGCTATGTGCCCTCTGGGATGTCAGTGCCCACTTTATTCCTCCTTTACATCTTCCAATCAAAGCCCTTTCACACCTCTGCTAAAGAAAAATGTCAATACTGCAGATGTGAAACATCAACAGTTTTGGGGCTGTTTTTTTTTTTAAAAATCTGGACCCTGGAAACAGAAGTGGCTCTCCATAAGAGAGATTTCCACAAAGCAGGATGCCTCCAAGGTGTGCCAGGCTGGTACTAGCCATGGCTGCACCACATCCCCTGGGACAGGCGCTTCTGCCCGAGGCTGTACCTGCCCGTGCTGAGCTGGGGGCCCTGGGCAACCTTCACAGGCAGGGCCAGAGCCCCATGGTCCTTCTCGGCTCCCCACATGAGAGATGCTTCATCTCCTCGCTACCTCCTGTGAGTGGGAAGCTGCGGTGGGGACCACATCCCTCCCCAAGAGGTGCCAGTGGCTGCGTCAGGGCCCCTGGGGATGTGGCTGCAGAAACAGAGGGGTTGGAGAGCAAAGGACCTGCTCTAAATACTGGCAAAAACTAGTTTTCACTGGGGTTGTCTACGCACTGCTGGTCCTGGAGGGATTGCTCCTCCTGTTTCTTGCACCACCTTCTTAACCCTGCCTGGCAGGCTTCTGATCTGCCTCCCTGCATCCCTGGCACCCGTGTCCGTCCCACAGCTGGCTCAGAGACCCCGCGATGGGGAGCAAACGGCCCCTTCTCGCCTCTTCGTGCTCGCCAGGGTGGGCTCACAGGGGGACGAGCCTCATCCCAGGTGCACCCCCTTGAGAGCCGCGTCCCCCCCTGCAGCGGGGCAGCCCCTGCTTTCGGTGCCTGGGGCTAAACTGCCTTTTCTGGGGCTGAAGCGCGGGTGCTCTGGCTACCGGTGATTGGGTGCTATTTTGCTCCTGCACCGTTCAGCAGCTGTTGCTGTTTATTACCCCGGAGAGCCCGAGCCGGCCGGGGGGGCTGGAGGCAAGGCAGCAGCGGTGGTCGAGCCTCAGGTAGGGCTTTCTGTGGCTTTTAACCCTTGCAGGTGGATGTGGGGCAGCCCATGGGCACGGCCACGGCAGCGCTCACCCCACTGCCGGCCGGCAGAGGATGGGGGGCCACGGGGGGCCCGACCCGGCGCTGCCATGCGAGCGTGCACAGGGAGAGCAGGGCGGGCGAGGGGACTATTTTTGGAAGTTTCTTTGATGTGAGTCAGCGGTAGAGGCAACCTTCGGGAGCTCGTGCAGGAAAAGTCCCAGCAACAGCAGAGCGGAACCGATTTATTCGTTGAATGTCTGTGGTTTTGTGTATTTTTTGTGCATTTCGTGCATTTGTGTGTGTGCAGTGTGTGTCCGAGGGAGTGGGAGCATCGAGCAGCACCGGGGAGGGGATGGACGTGTCGAGCAGACACATGGGAGGGCTCCTGAGCAGGAGTCAGCGTGAGGCGAGGGCTGGAGCTGGGCTCTGGGGCTGTGGGTGACCAACCCTGCCATGGGCAAGCTGTCTCTGGCATTGGTGGCCATCCCTGCCCTGCATGGCCTGGGCAGTGGCCGTTTGCTTGGTACATCGGTGCTGGAGCTGCTCCGGTAGGAACCAGCCCCAGGAAACCTGGTCCTGCGGGTGACACGACCCATCCCAGTTGGGAATGAGGATCCCGTGGGGGCTATGGAGCCCTGAAATGCATCTGCCTCCCACTGGGGCACGGATCCCATCTCCCATCCAGGGGGAACAGACTCGGGTATGGATATGGTCAGCTCTGGGAGCGAGTTAGCGCCCGCGGGGTGCTCGGAACAGGGGGAGGATGGCTGCAGTGTGGCTGATATGGAGCCCAACAGCCACTGCGGCCAAACCCAGGGCTGGAGGTGGTTTGGGCTCCTCCGTCTGGGTGAAGCCAAAGGGATGGAGGTGTGGGAACAGCCCAGCACCCCACGGCTGAGCCCAGCAGGGGTCTGAGACTGCAGCGAGGACGTGGCAGGACAGCCACGGGGCACTGCTGACCCCCTGGCATTTATTTTATCCCTCTCGGTTTAGTGAGAGTCCCTCCAAGTGACATGGCAGCAGGTCCCAATGAGGTGTTGGAGAAAGACTTGGGATGCCCCGAGGCCACCGAGGAGCTGCCTGGGCAGGCGGTGAGCACTCAGAGGCGGCCGAGGAAGGACGGGAGAAAAGGTACCTTGTCCTCACTGTGAGCCGGTGGCCGGGAGGTGCTGGCCGTGGCCATGCCAGTGCCGCTGCCGTTGTGTTTGAAGCCCCACAGGAGAGGGCTCGGCCCGGCAGAGGTGGCTCTTTGTGGTGCAGTGGCAACCTTGGACATCGAGGGGTACCCACACAGTGCCGACCCCACGTGGATGTCGGCCATGGCCAGCGCAAAGAGGAACGGAGGCTCGTGCCCTCCTCCATCTTCCTCGGGTTCATCTTTGCTCAAAAAAAAACCCCAAAAACGTGTGAATAGCTGCATAGCTCAAAATCACAAGGAGCACTTGGGGGAAAAACTCTTTAAGGAAAATTTGTCCATCTTTGTGGTCTCTTTGGGGCTGGGAACCCCCCGAGGCAACGCGAGAGTCCTGGGGCAGCTCTTTCGCCTCCCAGCAGAGAAAGGACCAGACTCACCATCGCTAAAACAAAAGCGAAGACTTTTTTCTTATTTCCTCTTGAAAGCAAAGACCTTTCAGGCCATGGTTCCCCAGCCAACAGGCTTCCTCTTATTTGTTTTGCTTCCAATATCGTGTCTTAGATTTCATCCTGGGAATTGGCATTTTTTCTCAGCGTTCATTCTTCCACTGCAGGAAAATAAACTAAATCCAGCTGAAAGGGGGTAAAAACTCTGGTGAGGGTTTGCAGGGATGTAGCATCCAGATCCCAGGAGTGAGGGCTGCTCCTGGCAGCCTGGAAGGGGCTGGGACTGCTTGGAATTGGGACTTGTTAGTGCCTTCTCACCCCCAGAGCTCACCCCAGAGCCAGGGGCAGAGAAACCCCTGGGGAGCCCGAGGAGCCCGGCAAGATCCCCAGCCCTTGGTTGCGTCAAACCCCTGCAGAGCCCTTGGGACCCTCCGCTTTTCTCTTCCTCTTCACATCTGGGTAAAGTCCTGAGAGTCAACCCTGAGCTTCATGGTCTTCTTGGGTGGCTTGAGGTCTTCTTTGAGGTCTGCTTGCTCCACGGTACCTGGAGCTTGTCCTGCTGTCTAGGCTCCAGCCTTCCAGCCATGTGTTTTCAGGATGTCTTTGCACACCTTGGGCTGTTGGTCCCCCCTTGTGCGCCCTGGCAGGGAGGTCACCGTCCCCCTCGGCTGCAGCTCCCCGAGGAACATCCAGGATGATATGGCTTCAGCCATATCAGCTCAGCCCCATGATGTTTTGGGGCTCAGCAGCCACAGACCTGCGTGGTCCTGCTCTTACACCCTGACCTTGCCACAATGGCCGGGGGGGGCTTTTTACCTGTCTTCTGATACCTCTCCAGGGGTGACCCGGCTGCGCTAACGGGGGAAACATGGTCATGATGCCCCCACTCTTTGGGCCAGCGGGTGGCAATGAGAAGACCACGCGCCCCCAGCCCCTGGTGATGCCCACCTAATTCACCATCTAATGAACTGCCCTGTGCTTGTCTTTAACAGATGCTGACACACTGGTGAGCAGTGACGGGGAGAGCGGCAGAGCGCATGTAAGTGTGGAGCATCCTGGGGGGCTGAGAGGGGGGGGGGGCTGTCCTGCAGCCACATTCCCCCCAGGAATAGGCTCTGGGGGGTGTTGGAGCATGTCCCTCCCAGGGGAGCCGAAGGCCGCGTCCCTCAGCTGTCGCTGTCACTGATTTGGGCTGTGCTCTCTCTCATGGCACTGATCCGGTGCCTCTGACACAAGCCAGCAGCCAGCCCGGCCACCAAACCCCCCGACCGAGCCCAGACCCCAACGCCTCGTGGGGTGGGCTTCCTCAAGCACAGCCCGGGGGGGCGTCAGCAGCCGCACCCCGGCTCCTGCTCTGCAGCACAGAGCCAGCTAGTGGCTAAATCCTTCTTAGCAGATAAAAAAAGCAGACAAAAAAAAAAAAAATCACCCCAAAGGGTTTTTAAGGCTGTGGGTGCAAAGACAGGCACCGGGATTAGGTGCTCGAGGAGCCGTGTTAGCACCGCTCGGGGATGGTGACAGCATCAGCTCGGCCCCGGGGGACCTGGGGACAGTGAGCACAGGCTGTGGGGCGCAGAGACCGGGTCCCTGAGCACCCCTTGTTCTGGGAGGGGGGCACAGACCACGCTGTTTGGTTTCCCCGCAGGGCCATGCGATGGTCTTACACCCCCGGCCACACTCGCACCCTTCCCCGCAGGGACTAGAGGCGGCGAGGACCCGGCTTGGTGTCTCTGAGCAGGATCTGGACGAGCCTGAGCTGAGCATGCCAGAGCCAGCGCCGCTCGGCGGGGACAAGAAAGTGGCGGAGAAGAAGCGGGTGGAGAAGGTGGGAGCCAAAGGCAGCGCTACATCACCTCCAGGTAGGCATGCAGGAAAGCCCTTCTCTGCCCCAAAATGGCCAAGCCTGGCCCCAGGTGGCTACAGAGGCATAGACCCTGTCATGTGTCCCCAGCCATGGGGCAGTGATGGGATGAGCACTGCTCTCCAAGGTCCCCTGGGAGCTCAGTGACACGGAGATGGGGCTTCCCATCTACCTGCCAAACCCTGCTCCTCCTCCTCCTCTTCCTTCTCTCTGTCCTGCCTGGACCTGCTGGGCCCGGAGCACGGGCAGAGACATTCCCCGCTTGAGCCCCAGGATGCCATAACGCCATCGTGGCCCAAACACCTTGGACTCGGCCCCCCCATCACACTCTTTCCCCCACCCCTGCTTGCAGACACCTTTCTCTGCTGGCAAGGGGAGGGCAGGCAGCTCCTGCCCCTGACCTTCGCACCCACCCCACCACGGAGCCCTTTGCCGCTCCCCAGCTCTCCCAGTAACGCTGTTTCCCTTGGGGGGTTCCCCAGTCCCCAAGAGCCTCCCCGTGCAGAGGAAGGTGGAGCCCCCCAGCCTGGACCCTGCGGAGGAGCCGCTCCTCTGGGAAGGGCTCACCCTCAACAAATGCATCCTGGTGGCCTCCGTCGTCGCCCTGCTCAGCGTCACCTTCCAGGTGCTCCAAGGTGAGAGGGGAGCTGGACAGAGAGGGACGGGGTGGCCAGGACCCTGCTGCCACCTCCTCCCTCCTCTCCCTCCTCTCTTCCAGCGCCGTGCTCCAGGGAGGGAATCAGCCGCGGCAGACAGGACCCTCCACCACCTCCCCTTCACGGTGGGTTCAGATGCTCCGGGCTGCCCCAATCCTCCAGATGGGGTCACGTCCCAGGGTGGGGTTGCCCTGGGACCCCCACGTCTGGGACATCACACCCAGCCTCATCCCCTGCTGACGGTGGCCTGATCCTCTCCCCTCCCAGAGGTGGTCAGCCCCAAGGAGGAGGTCCAAGAAGTGGTGACTGCGCAGCCTCCCCAGCCGGAGAGCAGCATGGTCGAGGCCGGTGACGGTGACGATGACGGGGGCGATGATGATGAAGATGACGACGAGGCAGACAGCAACCTGGTAGGGGTCCAGGGTGGGGGGAGAAGAAGCATCCTCGTGGGGGGGAGCATCTCATCCCCAGGGGGAGGGATGGAGAAGGGTCATGGTCCCTTGGGCTGCATCACCTGGTCCCTTCTGTCCTCTCCTAGGCAGAGCCCTGGATCTTCAAGAAGTGGTTTGGCCGCTCAACACCGAAGGATAAGAATAAGGATGAGGATGAGGATGAGAGTGAGAATGAGAAAGAGAATGAGAATAAGGATGAAGATGAAGATGAGGATGAGGATGAGGATAAAGAGCCTGTGGATGTCCCCGAGGTGCCGCCAGTTGTGATGGAGGTGAAGAAGAGCCGGGAGAAGAAGCTGGAGAAGAAGGAGAAGGTGGAGAAGGAGGAGAAGGTCCAGGAAGGTCGTGCCACCCAGGCAGAGCGGAGCAGCCGGAGGGAAGCACGAGCCAAGGACAGGGCCCAGAGGGAGAAGCCCAGCAGAGCCCCCAGGGCCCCCCGGGAGCCGGAGCAGCAGCCCCAGAGGAAGCGGGGCCGGGAGGGGAAGGAGAGCCGGCGGGAGCGGGACGAGCCCAGGAAGGAGGGGTGGAAGGGCCGTCCCGGCAGGACCGACGGCGGCAGGGAGAGCCCGAAGCGGGACTGGCGGCAGCAGAAGGGCAAGAAGCCCTGGGAGCCGGTGGCCAGCCCGGGGAAGGACAGCACCACCAGGTCCAGGGAGGGCAAGAGGCGCGACTGAGGCTGGGGCAACTGAGGGGCTGGAGGATGCTGAATCCAGGGGGGGTCCAACCCCACCACCACTCCCAGCAAGGGCACCCTCACACTCCCTGCCTGCTCTCCAGGGATGTCCCCAGGCTGGCAGCGTAGGCAACGCTCCAGGATCTCCAAGCAGAGCAGCCCAGGAGCCTGGTACGAGCCTCCCCAGGGACTTTATGCCCCCCTGGATTAGACACACAAAGGCAACCTGAAAGGACTGGGGGAAGGAGCGTCTTCATCCGGGCTTCACGCTATTTCTCTGTCCCCACCCAAAGTCTCTCTTGCAGTTCATTGTCACTTGTGGTCCCCGCGGCATCGGGGCGGCGCAGCGGGCACAGGGATCCCAGTGAATAGAGTTTGTCTCCAGACTGTGTAGCTCTTCGATTCAGTTAATGGTTTTATTCAAAGCAAATCAAGAGAGAAGTGCATTCGGGGTTAACGAAGCCAGGCTGCAGCCGTCCTGGGAGGGATGGGAGGACTGACCACCCGGTGCTGTTGCTGCAGGCTGATGCGAAGCTTGCTGGTAACACAGCAGGGCTGGAGAGCCCATCACCCGGGGATCCCTTCGGGCCTTGCCTTCACAGAGTCGCTTTTTAGGAACGAAACACAAGTGCAATATCACACTGCGCTGCAGCAGCTACAGGAGACGTTCACAGCCCCAACCCACGGCAGGTTTCAGTATTTGCTAAGTCAATAGAGGTTAAAATAAACTATTTTCATTTTTAATAAGGTATTAAACTGAATGTTTTAAAGAAAAATGAGAAAAGATCTTGCCCCTGGTTATGTTTGTGTGTTTTCTGTGCCCCCCACCGTCCCCAGCACACAGGGGCTCAGGGCTAGCGTGGGTGCCTATGTGGGCTACTGGATGGGGCTGGTGTGTGCCAGCCTCCGGCCGTGCCCCCGCCAGCCCTGTGGGGACACTGCAAAGCCCAAGAGCTGCTCCCTGCAGCTGGGACGAGCCCTGGAGCTGCTTTCCAGGGAGTTGGACCCCCTGGCAGCCCCGGGGGTGTCTCGCTGAGGGCTGGGCTGAGCTGGGAAGATGATCCGGGGGCAGCCGGGCTCCGTGCCGACGCTGGCAGGGACCGGGAGCAGGTGCTTTGGCAGCGTTTGCAGCCGCTCCTATTAATGGCGTGAGCAGCCCAGGGGGTGTAACGGGATCGCTCCCCTCTCCCAGCCCTCCCTCACCTCATCCCCCGGCTCTGGCAGCCCCCCGGGAGCGGGGTCAGTGCGGGGCGATGCAGACGTGACCCGGCAGGGAGCCCCGAGCCACCACCAGCGGCTCCCCATGGCCCCTGGCTCACACTCGGGTGAAGGCACAGATGATCCTGGTCCCTGCTTTGGGGGATTTTTGCCTCTTGTTTTGCTTTCGCAGGTGGGGCCCTGTGGCCGGTGGGGTCTTAGAGACGGGCCATGGGCTGGGAAACAGCCAGAGGGTGCTGTGAGTCGGGGGGGGGCTTGGAGGAAGCAACAACTGCCCTGCCCAGCCGCTACAGGAGGAGAAAGCAAGGGATAAATAAGCGAGATTCTGGCCGGCTCCGCCAAGCCTTCCCCTCCTGTGATGGCCCCGTGGTGCCTGTAGCCAGCCCAAAGGCCACCGCAGGGTCAGAGCCACGGACCCACAGACACCTCGGGCATCCCCGGCATTGGGAGGCGGCGTGGGGCAACAGAGCAGCCCCCAGGGACCAGCACAGCTACAGAACCCAGAACCAGGGTGATGCTAACGAGCCAAACGGTGGGGAAAAGAAGAGGTGGGGAGCTCCCGTCTCGGCGAGAAGCACCAGCTCCCCAGCTGCGAGGGGGAAAACAGAGGGGGAGCGGGGTGAGGGGCGAGCGGGGAGGGCTCTACCGACAGCCGCACTCCTCTGCCACCATGTTGGGGAACTTGCGGACCTCCAGCCCCTCCGCGGAGAGGCTGATGATGAGCTGGTCCGAGTAGCGGACGGGCACGCAGCAGGGAGCCCGCTGGAGGGGCAAGCCCCGCTCCTGCATGCCCAGCAGCAGCACCGTGTGCGAGTAGAAGCTGGGGACACGGGTGGAGAGGGGCAGCTTGCAGGGGCCCTCGCAGTTGTTGGCGGCGTAGACGGTGGGCATGACGATGAACTTGCGGTCCTGCAGGTCGATGGTCAGCTCCTGCAGGCGGCAGTGGGCCTGGTGCCGGGCGCTGCGGTTCTGCCGCAGCACCTTCCGCCGCTCCTGCCAACGCGCTCGCACCGTCTGCAGCGCCTTCAGCAGCAGCAGCGCGTGGAGCTTCCCTGAGCCCGGCGGCCGCTCGCCAGCCTGAGCCTCAGCTGGCCCCGGCGGGTAGTAGCAGAAGCTCAGGAGATGCTGGAAAAGCCCCGTGTTGGCTTGGAAAGCTGGGATGTCCCTCAGCTCCTGGATGACTGCCTGCAGCTTGCCCATCAGCAGCTGCAGCACGGTCCCCTCCGGCTGCCAGTCCCCCAAGTGCTGCTCCAGCACAGCTCCACTGTCCTGGGGGAAGAGCAGCACCGAGGGCTCCTCCGACTGCACCAGCCGCTCCAGCGCTGCCTCCTCCGACAGGTTGAGCAGCTGGTGAGGGAGGGTCTCCATCACCTGGAAGTCCAGCCAGTGGTGGGAGCTGGGCTGGGGGGGCGGCTCGCTGGAGGGGCTCAGGACCTGGCGGATGAACTGGGTGAGGATGCCCAGGAACTGGCTGCTGCTGCCACCTGGCACCAGGGACGAAGCGTTGGCTTGGCTTGGGGCTGTGGGGGACAGCAGCTCCTCGGTCCCAGCCTGGGGTGGGCTGCAAGGAGAGCACAGGGAAGGTCATGGAGCCCCCTGGTACCCCAGTGATCCCTGCCCCACATCCTCCCGCTGCCACCCTGTGGCAGAGGGGCTGGGGCTGCCCCTTTCTCCCCCCCAGCTCCTTTGTTTTTCCACGGCTGCGGTGAGGGACACGTACCTGAGCTGTGGGTACGGAGCCGTGTCCACCACCCCGTCAGCAGAGAGGTAGGAAGAAGGGGCCAAAGCCATCTCCTCCTCCTCCTCCTCCTCCTCCTGACGTGACTTGGCCAGCAGGAGCAGCACAGGGGTCATCCTGGTGAAGCACTTGTCATCGGAGCCAAACAGGAGCTGCTGGGTCTCCGTGGGGGACAAGGGGGCACCTGGTGGGGAGAGGAGCGATGAAGAGAGTGGTCTGGGGTCCACCACATGTCCCCAAAGCCCCTCGTTACAAACAGGATTGAGAGGATCCCAAACGCCCAAGTCAGGGCACAGAGGGCACGGACACTGGTGTCCCCAATGCCGTAGGATTCCCGTGTCCTTACCTCCCTCCCCGCGACGCCTGATGGCCAGGGAAGCCTGGAAGCTGAGCTCCTCGCTGGTGCGGGTGACAGACGCTACGGTGGCTCCCAGGACCAGGTACTGGGTGTCCCTGGCCAGGCAGAGGCTCTGCACGGGGTGGGGGGGCAAAAGACACACCGAGGACGTGGGTGAGGCATCACAGGGAGGGGGACACTCAAACAACCCCCCCACTGTGGTCCCTGCTGGCTCCGGGTCACCCAGGCTGTGGTGGCCCAAAATGGGAGGGTCGGGACCACCGGGAGCAGAGCGGGCAGGGGGGCTTCCCACCCAGCCCCAGAGGTGCTGCGGGAGCCGTGGGGTGCAGGGGGGACCCCCGGGTGGGCAGAGAGCCCCGAGCGGCCCCAAATCCGCTTCTCCCCGCAGCGGGGCCGCGGCTGCCGCCCCCGGACAGGCTGGAGAGCCCCGGGGCAAGTGGGGAGCCGGGACCCCCAGAACGGGCTTGGGCACCCCGGGCTGTCCCTCTGTCCCTGCCGGGAGCTGGGGACAGGGTAACAGCACCATCTTCAGGCACGGCTCGGGCCCGGCGGGAGGGTGCGACAGGGCAGGGATGCTGGGAGGGGACGGGAAAGGGACTGGGAGGGG
>JAOXJM010000014.1:1662902-1677753 GCA_026413425.1 Tringa solitaria | reverse complement strand
CTCTGCTGTACCCTCTCCAGCAGTTCCCTGTCCTTCTGGAACTGGGGAGCCCAGTACTCCACCTTTTTCTAGCACAGACTAACCTGCTTTGAATTTTTTATTTACCCTGGGGGAGAACATTATGAGAAGGTTTATTTTAGCCCCCAATTCCAGATTTCATCATGCCTTGGTTCATCAAGGACTCTGAGCACCCAAATTCACACCAAAATCAATGAAACTGCTCAAACATTTCCCCTGTGTTCATGGGTCACAGGCAGTGGGACCACAACTACGGCACGTCTGTCACGTGCCATCTCCTGGGAGCATTAACTGCTCCTTCGCTCCACAATCCAGCTTTGGCATCCAGCTACTTTTCTCCGTACGTCACTTCTGTGCCTATTTTGCCCAGAACCTTTTAGTGACAGGGACCATCCCATCCAATGGGATGGAATCCAGCCCAATAGGAGCCCATTTCCAGGGAGGGCAACAGCAGAAGGCTCCAGGCTGGTCTCGCTCCGCTTGCTCAGGTCCCCCCAGCCTGACCCTTTCTCGCCCCTTCTCCCCCCTCTTCTCTCTATTTGGGGTCTTTCATGCCCGTTCTGTAACAGCATCATGCAGGGACACGGGGACCACGTCACTCAAAACTCTTCCTCAGCCTCATCTCCTTGCACAGAAGGACGGAGATAATACTTACGTGCCTCACAAAAGCCTAAGGAGGATTTGTTGGAGGAGCAATTTGATGATGAAGGCACTATACCCAATGAACAGCCAAAAAAGAATCTCTCGGGTATATTGCAATCAAGGCGTATGTTTTATAAGCGGCAAAGAGCATCCGACCACGTGTCGTACGGAGCTTTGGTAGCAGCGAAGAGAGACAACACCAAAGACCTACAGGAGAAGCGCGGAGCGAGCTCTGGGACCTAACACGGTGGCTGAACTTCGCAAGCGCCAAGTTGTTACACGGGGATGCCACAGAGTACGTTCATTGACAACAGTACCCAGCTCCGTGGTGGTACACTTTATTGGGGAGTTGCTCTAAAAGGCATTTAAATACTTGCTTCAGTAAAAAGCATACAGTGTGCGGAGACCTTCCTCTGCTACGGTGTGAAGCACGGACCAGTTAACCCTGCGGTTCCCTGCGTTCTCATTCACAGTCTGGTTGCCCAGTGAGCATAAATACAGCATGGGATGGCTACTGCCAGCCCTAGCAGGCCAGTCCAATAGAGCTGCAGCGCCCAGTGAAATGACAACCCTTCTCTGCTCCCTGGGGTTGCGTTTTCCAGTGATGCAGGGATGGGATTACGTTAACCGCAAGGCAAGACCAGTGCATTTCCTCTCCAAGACAAAGCTGCAGCTTGTAACCTAGAGATTTTTTGACTTTATGATTATTCAGAGCAGCTGTTGTTCACTGAGGGGGAAAACAAGGCCACCACGGTGCCACATGCAGTCACCGAGCAGCACCATCAGGCACCCTAACGCTACGCGGACATGAACTTGTGGAGAGGCAACAGTCCGTGTGGGAGGGCAAGGAGAGGGGAGGGGGAACCAAAGTAGGCAACAACGACTTCCAGCAAGTGTATAAAACCATACTTTAAAAATAGACATTTCCTCCTGATTACTGATCTTCAGAAATAAATGTTTTCCTGAAGCGATCCCCACTTGAACACAACCCTGATGCCAGATGAGACAGTTACCATTTGAGCGCTCCTTGTCGAGAAATCCTGACTCCCAGAACAGAGAGCGTTAAGACTCTCCGGCCTCTGCCGCCAGATTATTTGCTTCCCACACTTTAGAGCTTTCTCTGTTTCCCAGAGCCCAGCCCCAACCTATCTCTGAAAAGGAAGAAGCATCATTCAGCATCTCGCACAAAACTCCTGGGTTCTGTTCTCTAAGCCTTACCTTACAAAATAAGAACGGTTAGCTAAGCAAGCTCTTTATCGCGGCTTAACCCCAGAAAGGTGCGAAGCGTAAGGAGGCTGCATGCCCAGGGTAACCCACATGGCGGAGGTGCCAGCGTTGGACTGGGTGATCACGGGCGCGGACGGGGCCAGCGCCAAACGGGGCAGAGGCGGGTGATGGACTGTAAAGGAGGGGCGGGAGGATTTGTGCTGGAGAGAAGCTAGCTTAATAGACAAAGAAGCGTTAGCGGGTTGGACAGAAGCAGAGGATGAGGATGGCAAAAAAGGCTCGGCGGGCGGGATGGATGGCAGGGTCTGCAGAAGCGCAGGCTCGGAGTTAGAAGCGAGTAATGGAGGAGGCGGGGGCAAGGAAACATTAGGAGGGGGCGGAGGGGAATGGAAAACAGATTGCACTGGCGCTCTGTTGAGGTGCTGAGCAGATCTAGTCTCACTAGATGTTACTAAATTAGAGGAAGGGGGTGGGAAGGATGAGGATGAGGTGCTGGCAACAGCCTGCAGGGGGTTTAAGCTTAGCACCGTGCTGCTAGAGACAGCACTGCTGCTGAAACTGGCTCCAAATTGATGAGGAGAGGAGGCAGAAGGCACCGCATGGTTAAAAATACCTGCAAACAGGAGAGAAAAACTCAGCTTCAACAGATGGGCTTTGTACAGTCTCAAGTGACAAGAGAAACAAAACCAGAAAAAAAAAAAAGAAAAAAAAACAAAAAAAAAAGAAAAAAAGCAAAATTATAATAGTCACAGCCCCATACAAAAAATATGCAGCATGAGAAGGCAGCAAGCAATGAGAGATAATGGTGCAGGCCAGGAGGTACAAAAGATTTCACTTACCTTTCCTACTGCCAACCTCTAAATGCCACGAGGAAAAATGGTCAGACCCAAGAACTGTCAGTTCTATACCACACGGGCAGACTTTTGATGAGATTACGTGGTCTCTAGAGTTGTTTATCTGAAGACTCAAACTGCTGCTCTTCCCTCCCCACCCTCCTGCGTCCCCACTTACAGGGCAGCAGGGGGGAGGTTGTATTTCCAACAAATCTACGTGCTGAGAGATGGGAGAGTTAGGATTTCCCGACATGGTGCCTGAATGATTATGGACAGGTAAGAAAAACTGCCTCGGACACTTAGTACCGGCAGGTTCAGACTATCTTCTAGCCCTGCCAGCTTGTCTCCGCTCTGGGCCACGGAAGCCAAGCCTGTGCAGAGTCCCAGAAGCGCAAGGTGCATATGGCATTGCCCTTCCTGGCAAAGAAACGCTCTTCGTGTCCATTCAAGAGCCAGAACGCTACGCAATTCCCCACACCATCTCCTCTGAAGAGGCACTGATGTTTTGGTTTTGTTTTTTTTTTGCTCTTCCTGGATCACGCTAGATCCATTCAAGGCCTAAGCTCAACCTGTTGACAAGTCAGAGATCCTTAACTTGGTACCACGACAAGTGAAATCTGTTACCTGCAGGCGGACCTAAGGCGGTTCCAACACAGCAACATCTGAACAAGCACACATTAGGAAATCACAAAGTCTGGGTGTATTCTTTCATTAAGGTGATACAACAAGCTCATCTAGTAGACAAAGCTCATGAGATTGCACTGTGGGGAACTGAACTCATCCTAGCATTTTCCGAGAGAGAGAGAGAGAGAGAGAGGAGACGGGTTATGTGGGACAGATCTGCTTCACATCCTGCAGGAATGAAAGGGGTTTCAGCCCTGGAGAGGCAGCGTCAGACTTTCCTTTAGGCCCTGTCTTATACCAGAGAAAGAGTTCTGCCTACCTCCAACTGTTCCACCTGTAACCCCAGGAGAGAAGTTCCCCATAGTGTGAGAATTAGTCAGTCTGGTTGCAGCTGATGACACGTGGACCAGACTGGCAGCAGCTGGCATGGAATTAAATAAGGACTGCAATACTGAGGAATTTGTCACCGAGTTGAGGTTTGCTTGCAAGGCCATGGGGCCAAGGGGAAACTGCGATCCAGTGGTCAGAGTGTTTAGGAAAGGATGGTGCGCCTGAACAGAAGATGCTGGGTTGGCTGCTGAAGAAACAGCAGTAGGAAGGCTTTTCCCATTCAGAAGGCCACCAGATGAAACAGCAGCAGAAATGAAAAGGTTGTGGCCATTTTTAAACTCCACATCTCGGTCCCTTCCTTTGCCGACCTTTCCGTTATGCTGCAAAGAGTTTTTTTCCGAAGAACCCCCAGCACGAATGCTTATTTCGCCGATCTCTTTGCCTTTCACCCCCGACCGATTTAAGTCTTCTCCTTTCGTGCCGCCGAGGCCTTCGAGTTGCCTCTTGTTCAAAAAGGGATTCGTTTCCGATCCCCCCCCATCTTTGCTCCGCTGCGACTGGAATCCCAGGGAGGAGCTGGAAGTCGTCGCCTCCGAAGCTTTGTGGGGAAGAGAAGCACCATCGATAAAGCTGTGTAAACCCAGGTCTGCGGACAGTCCCCCGTTGTAGGCGAATCCGTTGGTGGGGTTTGTACCGGGGCTGAGCCCGTCGGCCCCGGCCGAGGCCACGGCGACGCTTTTCCTCCCGTGCGCTGTCACCTTGGCATCCATGGCCAGACCGTCCTCCGAGGGCGGCCTGAAGGCGAACAGCGAGCTCTGGCTCAGAGCCGAAACCGACTGCAAGGGACTGTCTGTCGTTTTGGTCAGGTTGATGTCAGATATCGGTGAAAAAGTAGATTTCCATTTACTGCTGTTCATGTTCTCGGTGCTTTGTGCTTGTTTCCTCCCAGATAAGCTGCCGCCTAGTTTGGAAGGAAAATGTGTAAATGTCAAAAAATGTCGTTCACTGAATCTGCTCATTAAAAACAGGGGTTTATCTTTCAACACACACGTTTTGCCAGTCTGTAATTCTATTTCTGATCCTAAGGCAGAAATATTTGTGAAGTCACCTAGAAGTCCTTAAAATTCAGTTTAATGCTATGAAAAGTTTTGAAAACACTGATCTACCTTTTCCTCAGTCTTTGTACTACAGATCCCTCCCCAAGCCCCGCGTCAGAAAAAAAACTGGTCAGATCTTTGGTGACCTGTGACCACAGAAAGAACTGACCCAAAATCCGTAATTATCAGCCACCTGTCTTAATTAGGATTCTGCAAAGCCCTGGCAGAACTGCACTCTGTTCAGCAGCGCAGAAAGGGCCCCCTTCTGACCAACACCTTCAGAGGCAGCCACCCGTTCCCAAGCCCAACAATTACAATAAATAATTAACAATCCTCACACCTACCATTTTCAACAGTCTTCTGCGGAGATTTGCTTTCCAATGATATGGTTGCAATTTTCCTTTCGATTCTAGTGGGAAAATAAAAGGGTTATAGCACTCACTGCAGACCTTTCGTTGCACATTTATCCTCATAACGCTCACCTTCCACCCGTTCGCGTCTTAACAGTTGCCTAGAGCATGTAAAGCCAAGTCAGCCAGAAAGCTGGACGCTACTAAAGGAATTAAAAAACCCACCACAGACTTTAAGTAGAAGCTGTTACAGAATTTGTGCTCTTTGCCAAGACCAGTGCACGTTCACAGGACTCTACTGTTGCTGCTCTTTATCAGTAAGCCATAGGCTATTGTTCACATTTCTACACTGGTTATTTTTCCAGCACCTTTAACATGAAAAAAATTGTACCCCCCAGGCAGGTAAAGGGTGGAAAACGTTCAGTTTTCAGAGCAACACATCAACAGTTTGGGGCAGGAAGAATTTTGAATCAAGCTGAAACTGGGAGTGAGGCGGAGACAGATTCTTAGTTAAAGGTTACACACACACTCGGTACTCCTCCTCCAAAGCAACGTGGTAAAAAAAATAAAATCATTTCTACACTAATTCTTTGGGAAGGCAGACTCTGTGAGCCTTGCAAACACAGCAACACAGAATCAGAGAATCATCTGGGTTGGAAGGGACCTTTCAGATCATCGAGTCCAACCATCAACCCAACCCTGCCCAAACCACCACTGACCCATGTCCCTCAGCACCACGTCTGCCCGGCTTTTAAATCTCTCCAGGGATGGTGACTCCACCACTGCCCTGGGCAGCCTCTTCCAAGGCTTCACAACCCTTTTGGTGAAGACATTATTCCTAATCTCCATCCTAAACCTCCCCTGGCACAACTTGAGGCTGTTTCCTCTTGTCTTACAGTAGGTTCCCACATTCAAGCACCTTCCCTGTTCGCTATTCCAGCCGCGTAAGAGGGGTGGGATAACGGAATCACTCTCCAAGCGCAGGGGACAAAGGCAGCCTCACACACCTCTCCCTTTCCAGTTCAGAGTCCCGTTAGCAGCTCCCAGAGAAATCCCACCCCGACCCCCGTATCTGTGCACCCACCTGCTGCTGTTGTGCTCATCTTCAGATCCCTGCTCTTCATCTGACGTTAGAGGGGAGTAATGAACCCCGTTGGTCTGAACGAGGGGCTTTTCCTTTTTCAGTACCGGGGGCTGGTCATTGTCCTGGTAAGGAACAGGAGAGTTCTTCAGGGAGTTTTCAGGAGAGGAAATGGCTGTTATTTCTAAAGGCTGGTTAATGTTATTGACCTGGGCAAGAAGGAAAAAGAGCAGTTACAGGTGAGGGTAGCCCTTTAGAAACAAGGCATCTTGTTAAGGATATTCAGAGCAGGCTTAACTTGCTCCGCTTTAGGATATGCCAAAGCTGCTCATTTAGCACCGCTCCTGTTACACCCACCACCCTGCGACAGAGCCCGGGATGAAAGATTAAATAAAGCTTGGAAAAATACCTCATTTTCGTTCTTTGATTTTATGTTTAAACGCAGAAATGAAGACACAGGATAATCACGTTTCTTTTCCAACTACAGGATCACATGAACACCACTTGTATAGCTGCCTTAATTATGCAAGAATGCCATATGCTTCTGGCACTCTTACACTATTTAGTCAATCTTCGTTTAAACTATTTTCAAAATATTTAGCCTACAGCCTAAAAAAAAAAATCAACTGCACTGCAGAAACAAGCCTTTTGTCATAAGAGATTATTTTTCGTTTTTAATGCGCTGGCAAAGAACTCTTTGCAGAAGTTCTACCTGTTCACAAACAGTTCACCAACTTCTCAGCAATTTTCTCACCCCCTTTCCCAAAGGGTCCTCACACCAATTCTGCCTACTCTACACCCAGAGCGTGCTAAAGAACAGACAGTTAAAGTTATTTCTCATTCAAAGAGCTTTCCCACGCCCTTCTCTCTTGCTAAAGCTCTTCATTTTTGCCCTTACCATGGAGTTGATATTGAGGGGCGAACCCGACGGTTGCGTAAAGAGTCCAGACACAGTAGGTAAGGATTTGCGTTTAGGGGAGACCCCGGAGTTCCCGCTGAGATTCCCGGTAGAGGATCTCTTCCGCCGGCCTCGCTTCTTCCCGTCCTGCGCGTGTGCTTGGCCGCAGTCCAGCCGAGCGCTCGCGGGCAGAGGACTGTGCTTGTTGGAAGGGGATTGTTTTACATGTCCTGTATTAGGAGAGATTGTAAAGATGATTCTTCTCTTGGCCTCGTTCTCAGGATCTGAAAACGCTGCATCAGACTGAAGATCCCCCTTTGTTCCTTCGGCAAACATCTTCTGAGCATCTGCATATTGCAATACCCCTACCAGGCTCTGGGAGGTGCCATTTAACCTGGGGCTTGCTGAGTGCTGGTGAGCAGGGGAGTTTGGCCCAGAGTTCCTCGACTGCATCATTAGCAAAGGATGTTGTGGAGTGGAACTCCGAGACCCTACTGAGCTAAAGAGACTCCCGGAGTCGTCCAGAGCTGCCTGATCAACACTATGGTTAAGATGGGCTGGGCTGTTTGTAAGATTTCCATTGACTGCCACGGAGCCAGAAGAGTAAGAAAAACCTGTTGAAAGGGAAAGTATACATCATTGCTTCTGCTGAGCGAGAGGTCACAGTGCTAGAGTGCTGGGAGGACTGGGACTGGGGTCAGCTCTGCCTGCCTTCCAGCAGCCGGGTGTCACACGGGCACTGCACGGCCGCCTTCTACAGGGCGCAGCTGAGATGTGCCTCTGTGCACTGGCCATTTTGGTGAGGGGTTAATGATTCTCACTACTTTTTGGCCAGTTCAGAAGAATCCATGTATGGAGAAATCCTACGCTCTACCCGGTTTTTAAATGGAATTCGAGTGTAAGTTTCTTTTGAGCTATTATGCCTTTTGGAATAAGGGCTCCTTTACTCTCAGCTCCTTCCTATCGCCAAGGAAACAGATGGCCAAATTCAGTCTTTCCTTCCCCCAAAAAGGGACTGTGTCATCTCTACAGCCCAGCTTCTTCTCAAAATTAAGCAAAAGGCTGTGGCTTTGGAAGTGACAGGGGATCCTCAAAGAAATTGTGGCAGGAGAATGCCACGTGGAAAGAAGCTTGGGAAGGGAATTAATATTTGTCAGGGTGTATCATAAATGGGTTTAGTGCTCTAGTAAGGCCTTATCTCTGGGCTGTCTAAATGAAAGGGGCAGAAGGGAACATGGTATTGTTTTAAAACAAGGGTTTTAAATATTTCATTGGTTTTCTAGAAAACTGCAGCCAAGCTCTTCTTTGCAAAACAGATGCTAGAAACAACACAAGCCCCTCAAGGTGGTAAACATTAAGAAGAGATGTCCTCCCTGATGAGGGATCAGCTGTAGAACAGCTTCTAATATGCTAGAACTTCCTGGTCCACAACATTTCCATTGCCTGAAGAGTTAAAAGCCACAATTTCCACAGATGAGCGAGTTCAGAAGCGACGCCTGCACTTACAGGTATCCCTGCCCTCTCCCCTTTCACCCTCCTTCCTACCCACATCCTTGTGCCTTCACAACTGCTCAGGAGGCACCATTGTGACCTGCATCAAGCAATTAATTTTGCTATTAAAAAAAAAACTCCACCACCCAGTAAAATAAAACTTTTAAAAGCCAGATCATCAGCTCGTAGCAATCAATGCAACACTTCGCCACATTGTAGACGTAAAAATCTCTTAATCCACATAGAAAAATTTATAAAAGCAATTATTTATTTACACTGCAAGGTGCTACAAAGGCACGTCAAACCAATATTTTATGCCAGAATAAGTCCAAGCTGTAGGCAAATACTGTCTCGAAGCATCATCATCCACAATTCTTTGGTCTCGGCACAAAACACCCATTTATCTGGCCCTTTCCTGCCTGAACGACCTGACAAGAAGTGCCCAGAAAACTCTGACGCGTGCACTGGGGGTGCTGTCACGACAGGACAGCGCGCCCTCGCGTAGACGAGGCTGTTACCTGAGGTAGCCAAAGCCAGTGGCTTGTTTCCAGCAGCATTGCTTACGCCATTATGAGAACTAGCACCAAACTGCTTTTCAAGTGTCGAGGAGTCTCTACTCTGATGAACTGGGCTAGGTGTGCTTCTCTGGGGGAAGAGAAACAGGCATTTCAGTACAGGAATTATACCCAAAAGTCAACAGTTTAAATAAAATTCACATGCATTAGTGGATCTACTGAGGAAAGTGGCTCTACTTGTTTCATGTCCTAGATTTTGCTTGTTTTGAGAATAACATAGATGGGCACGTTATTGGACAAAGATAAAGAGTGTGATTAATTAGACTGCAATAGTATCTAGCCCAAAGAAGACACCACGCAGACAGAGGGACAGGCTCTTCGTCCCGGAAAGCTTAGACTCAGGATGGCACTGCAATCGGAGATCAAACGCCTGTTTCACAGGCAGCTGGAAAGGACATAAAAGATTGTATCATGTCCCCAAGCCTGCGCACACAAAGTTCTCAAAAAAGCCCCCAAACTGAAGATGAAAAGGATTAGGCTGTATTCTCTGCTACACTGTCTGGGGGTATCATCAACAAGCAGCATTTGCTTAAAGCAGGGAAATGAATGCGAAATGGGAGCCTGAATGAAGAGTGTGTTGAAGCGAGAGATGCCACGAGAGGGAACGCTCTCTCGCTGAGGACGTACAGCTTCTGCTTGGAGCTGGGCAGACTCTAGTTCTGTTACAGCTAAAAGCCTACAGCTGGGAAAATATAGTGGAGTCAATACTATGAAACAACTCCAGCTCTCCAGATACGGGATTGTAAGGCAGGCTTTGCTGGATGGATTCTAAATTCACAGCTCTAGTGAAAGCAGCAAATATGTCTCAGTTCTCTACTGTAACACTTTTGTGACAAATATTCATGAGAAACTGGACCAGGCTTTTTTAAACTCCTCTGCAGTGGGAGCAGCATGGACTTATTAGAATTGCAAAGAGGGATGGCTCCGAAAGTTCTCTCAGTTGCTCTTTGCAGCTACAGAGCAGTCGCTCGTGCATTCAGCACTACAGCCCCAAGGTGCTACTCCAGTTCACCCGACACACATGTGTGAGACAGACAATTTTGGATGATCTAACTGAGGCAGAAGGATTTGTCTCCCAGGGTCACGTAGGGAGGCAGGAGCTAAGAACTAAAACATGTGATTTTCTGCTTTCACTGTCCAAAACTCTCAAACTCCGAGCCTTTTCCACCCAGTTTAATTCTAGGATCTCTTGAGGCACGTGCCTTACTTTCCTTCCTGGCTCAAATACCACCACCCCACAGACAAAAGAGAGTAAAAACCTACAGAACGACTAAGAGCCAGGAGGATGGATCCCCAGAGCAGCCTCCCCCGGAGCATGGACACTGGAGATTAGTGGTCCACTAAGGGTGCTGCTGCACGGCTCCCCATTACTGCCCGCTGTGATTTGTAGTTAGGGATGGAAAGCGTTGACAATCCCTTACTCACCACCTTCTCAACACGGCTAGGTAGGACTACGCTGGCCAGAGGGATACTAACAGGGAGTTTATTGGGCTGCACTGTGCTGAGAGGAATACTGATAGGTAGGCTGGTGATAGTTTCTCCATTACTCACAGAGGTTCTCTCTCTCAAAACCTGTAAATGCAAAAGAGAAAATAATGATCTTAGTGACACGCTATTACTGAAAAGACTTTTTAATCTAATGGCAACCTGCTTATTTATATTCCCTCCCTCCCCTTTTCTTTTTCCAAAAAGAATTACACAAACACATTGAGGTGCTGGAGAGGGTCCATAGAAGAGCAACAAAGCTAGTGAGGGGTCTGGAGAATAAGTCTTATGAGGATTCATGGGTCTTATGAGGATTCATGAGTCTTATGAGTGGCTGAGGGAGCTGGGGGTGTTGAGCCTGGAGAAAAGGAGGCTGAGGGGAGACCTTCTCGCTCTCTCCCACTCCCTGAAAGGAGGGTGTAGTCAGGGGGGGTCGGTCTCTTCCCCCAAGGAACAGGTGATGGGACAAGAGGCAATGGCCTCAAGTTGCACCAGGGGGGGTTCAGGATGGGTATTGGGAAAAATTTTTACACCAAAAGGGTTCTTAAGCTTTGGAATGGGCTGCCCAGGGCAGTGATTGAGGCACCATCCCTGGAGGGATGTAAAAGACAGGTTGACATAGTGCTTAGAGACATGGTTTTGTGATGGTTTTTATCAGAGTTAGGTTGATGGTTGGACTAGCTGACCTTAAAGGTCACTTCCAACCTGGACAATTCTATGATGCTACAATTCTAATACTGATAACTTTCCATGCTTTTGGAAAAACCTTTATGTAAGCCTTAAATATTTGCACTTTAAAGCGGTCACTTGCAACATACTGCACTTTATCAGCAGCTTTTCAGTGCTGTACCAAACCACTCATGAGATAAACACCTATTTTTGATATCTGAAACAAGATATTAAAATAGTATATCTACCATTAGACTCCACTTAATATCTCCTGATCACCTTCATCAGCCCTTTCACATATTCCAAAGGTGACTGTTTCCCACACAGAACAGTGGTCAGTTTGTGTTACAGGCTTTGCTGCACAATACCTTTAATGACAGAATTATTGCTAATACTGTCCTGAGAGAAACTGCACTTGGGCTGCAAAGTACTATTTTCAAACACATGTAAGTTAAAGAGATACATTTAAGAGTCTAACAAAAGAATGCCCCTAGAAAAACCCAAAAAGAAATTCCTAAGAAGGAATTATTATGTTGCTTAACTGAATTTCTGCAATTAATTTTAAAAATTAGCTGCACTTACCCGGAACTTTTAAGGGGACAGAAAGGTCAATCTGGACCACGGGAATATGTTCCACACCTGGAGTGTCTTGGTATCGCTGGGAAAACGAAAGTTGGTTACGCTGTAAACGTTGCCAGACACAAATCTATATAAATAGGCACATTTCAAAACATCAAGTAGTTTAATCCTTTAAGTGAACATTTTAAAGGATAGGAATTCAATGTCTCAGGACTAAATCCCATGTAGTAGCAGGGGGTATTTAAAGCCAGCTGATGGCTCTTATAAAAGACCCTACCTCTGGCTACAGTTTTTTAAGCCTGCTGCTGCCCTGAAGAAGGCCTGGTGCTCTCTGAAGGATTTTTAGTTTGTGTTTTATTGCCACTTCTAAAGATCAATTTTGAGATTTGAGTTGAGGAAACTGGGGCAGTCCTAAGGATATACAGGGACTAAAGCAGGTTCTTTCCCTGAAAACAGTGTTAAGAAGAGACCACGATGACCTTTTGATCCATAAAATCACTGCGTGTTCCAGAGGAGCACATTCAAGGGTCACTCTCCCTCATTGCTCTTAGTTAAGTGCAATCTGGACCCTTCCATCTCCCAGAGCAGGGACAAACTACCTGAAGAGGAATTTGTGCCACAGGGGCAGAGAGAAGTATCTCCCCACAGCTTTTAGAGTCTTTGCTGAAATACAAACACCGTGCTTTCCATGACAAGTTAATCCAGATGGTTCCAAATTACTCTGTAACGGGGGCTGTGACAATTACTGCTTTCTTGTTTCTAACCTGGAAGTCCATTGGGGATTCACACAAAGCTGGTTGCTCTTGTGATATTCAGTCATTTTCTGTGTTTCTCAACACAAATGCGACTTAAATAACTGTAGGTAGTCGCTCCAACGGGCACACTGAGTGATCAGAACTGGGATGGAAATAACCACACCATTCCAGAGGGAAGCTGCAGCTCTGACACCCCGGGAGCCTTCGCGTGGTTACACGAGAGACCAGAAAGAGATTGCGATTCAGACACACTCACCTTCTGGGGAGAAGGAGAGCTTTTAATATAAAACGGGTTGTTTGCCTGTTCCTGTTTCCGGGCTTCTCGACGCTAAAAGCAAAAGAGTATTTGTAGTTAGAATGTTTGTTTATAAGTCAAGAGAGATAAAAGGCAAAGCGCAAAATGCAATCTCTCTGGATTTTTAGAACAATATATAACCACTTGCAGAAACACTACAGCACAGTAGCGTACAATAAACCAGTTTTGAGTTACAAGACACACTAGAATATAACTACAAGTGCTGTTACCACTGTAACTAATAATCCTTAGAACATGCTTTCTTTCTTTTTTTAATTCTAGACTGGAGAGAGCAACTTCTGAAGACCAGACTTTGATGGTAATTCAAATGTTTCTATTTTCATCTTTGCAAAGAGAGGAAGAAGTGAAGATTTTCATCAATAAAAAGTGTTCATTATGAAAACACAGAGATCAGAAGCAGGAAACATGGTATCACTGCTGAGAGCAGTCACATTAGAGTAATTTATAGAAGCCGCTAAAGTCCACGGGCAAAGGTGCTGC
The DNA here is from genome assembly GCA_026413425.1 of Tringa solitaria. Lineage (NCBI taxonomy): Eukaryota > Metazoa > Chordata > Aves > Charadriiformes > Scolopacidae > Tringa > Tringa solitaria. The sequence continues at coordinate 1,664,303 of JAOXJM010000014.1, read as the reverse complement.
CTCTTTTTCTGCCTGTAGAGCACACAGAATAAGAAAAGTACACCAACTGAGGCGTGTAAAATACCAAATAGCTGCAGAGCTCAGCACAAATGTGTGTCCCCAAGGCACTGTACTTCAAAGCACACTGCACACCACAGTTTACAGGTCACATCTTTACAACAGCTCAAAGTTCCTAACAAGAGCCATGTTTTTATAATATCTTATTTTGATTTGGACAAGATAGATGAGCTAGACTTCCAAGAGAACTTTATATTGGATGCATTCCACAATGGCTAAAAAAATACCTGTACTCAAATACATCTATCTTATTCACATCAAACCATCAGATTTCCTGAGCTGTAGAAAGCAGAATGGCTCCCTGGCTCCACGGAGAATCCCCAACAGCTCCACCTGCTCCTGCACCACTTGAATTATGTAGGGAAAAGCATTTTATCACTCACTCTGGCCAGTTCCTCTTCATCTATTTCTGGCTGCCTGTGTCTGGAATGCCTTTGTTCCTCATCGTGGAAAATTGTTTTGGGCTTTTCATCTTCAGACTCACTGTCTGATGGAGGTTCATTGATCCAGGCATCAAGGTCCAAGCTGGGAAGAACCAAAGTAAACAAATAGCTTGACTCAGTACCCCTGAGTATTTCAGTATTTCTAATCATATATTTAGTTTTACTATTTAAGTTCAAATAAGGCTTTGGGGGAGAAAAGGAACCTTACCCCTCTGGAACTGGTACTTTCTTCTGAGCTTTAGGAGCCACAGGGTTCAGCTCACCAGCAAACAGGGCTATTACTTCCTCAGCTACAGGGACTTCTTTTATTTGTAGCTTCTGTATATATTTTATTAGTTGCAAGATGCAAGAAGCCTAAAACCAAATGCAGAAGTAATATCAGGATTAATATTAAACAAACTGAACCAAAAAAATCAACTACAATGAAGGTCAGCAGAAAAGAACTGTTCTACTCCATTAAGAGAATTAAGGGAAGCAGCATAACTGTAGGTTTAGAGCAAATGTAAAAAAAAAAAAATCCATGTTAATCCCCTCTTTGAGCTGCGTCCTTATGTGCTTGGATAATTTAAAACTTGTTTTAACTGAGAACCTTGCATGCAGTCTTCCAAGGGTATCGGTCTGGAGTAAGATCTCAGGTCCAACATGAAATATCACCACCCTTCCCAGTTCTCCAGTTCTAGAGCTTCTCCACAGAGTTACACAAAGCACAGAATAAACGCACCGCTCCACTGATAACGATGGCTTAGATAAAATTTGCATATCCATAGCGAATTACATATATGCTCCAAGACAAATAAGAAAGTTTGTATTATAACTCTCCTATGAGGACAGACTGAGAGAGTTGGAGGGGTTCAGCCTGGAGAAGAGAAGGCTGCGGGGAGACCTTGGAGCCCCTTCCAGT
>JAOXJM010000014.1:1646301-1659712 GCA_026413425.1 Tringa solitaria | reverse complement strand
GGTGCAGGGGGTTATTCCTCCCCAGGTGCAGCACCCTACACTTGCCCTGGTTGAACTTCATCAGGTTCCTCTGCCCAGCTCTCCAGCCTGTCCAGGTCTCACTGGATGGTGGCACAACCTCTGGTGTGTCAGCCACCCCTCCCAGCTTTATGTCATCAGCAAACCTGCTGAGGGTACGCTCTGTCCCCTCATCCAGGTCATCGATAAGTATATTGAACATCATTATTCCCCGTTACAGAGGAGCTACAGCAGCAGGATAATTGTTTATTCATTAAGATACCTTGAGGACAGGGGCTGCCCTTGGTTCCTGACCTGTCCTCCTTACACAAATGGGAGCGTCACCCACTACTCGGACCCCAGCGCTGTACGCACCAGCTGTAAGCTCTGGTTCCTGAGTTCACTGTTGTCCTTCTCCAGCTGTTTCGTCTGTTCTTTCAGTTGCTGATTGTGAGCAGAGATTTCCTTCTGAGCCTGAATCAGGTCGTTGTACGTCAGAGCTTTAACTCCCAACTACAAGACGAAGGGTGAAAAGGAAAGAGATCATTCAATGAGGTCTTGACCCCCTAATTCCAGATGTCTGTCACAGTCAAAATGATGTTGAGGAGATCCAAAGAACTCATGCAGCTCACAGGGGTCCCCCAGCACCCTCCCAGGCACTCTGTCATCGCTAGGGGATAACAGGGACAGAATTGCCTCACTTGGAGCTTCCTTTCCAGCAATTCAGCTTTAAAACTGGGATTTAGTTTCCTGCCAGCCAAAAGAGCACTACTTTTATAGAGAGCCACCGTGTTTCATTCTGTGCTTCCGAACTTGCATCAGCAACACAGAGTCCATCCAACCAGCAGGAGGTGCTTCCTCCACTGAAACACCACAGGGTCTGTGGTCTGTCACCCCCCTTCCCTGGATCCAGAGTGGCACACAACCATTTCAACAATACATTAAAAAACCTAACTAAAGAGTGATACAGATTCCATATTACTCAGCATGATCTGCTGCAAAACGGAGGCTGAAGACCTGACGCTGCTCTGGTCTTACTCATTTTTATCAAAACCGTTCGCACGCAGATGACTAACGAGCATCCACTTCCACCCCATCAGGGCTACCTCATCAAGTTTCTGCTGAAAAAGACGTTTGATTTCCTCTTTCTGTGCCTGGCAGTGGGTGAATAACTGCTGTGCTGTCCCCAGTAGCTGAGCATTCTTTTCCTGGAAGAGGGAAGAGTGAGAAAATACACTTTTAGCACCAGCTGCAGCACGGTCCATCCCAGTAAGATGCTTACACCCAGTTGGAATCGCAAGTTGGGAGTAAATCCGAGCTTGGAGGGGACATGTATGAACTAACCCAGCTCCATCTCAGACTGCTGTGGGCCTATATTTGTTAGTGTTCAACACTTGAAGTTAATTAAGCTGAAAAGAGCTTTTAAGTAATTTTTTCTGCTATATGGTAAAATATAATCAGGGTAGTCTTAAGAATTGGGTTTTATCCTCCTAGCACACTGCAAAGTAGTAATAATCACATCCTACAGAGCAGAAATGGAACTGGAAAAGATTATCTGTATGAAATCTGTTACTAAACTGGGAACAGAATCTAAATCTCCAGAGTCCCAATTCAGAGCTTTCCTACACAATGCTCATGGAAGACACATAGAAAATGAAAATACCCTGTGGGGGAGGTAGGAAGAAAGTCATAAATAAACCAAACCACTTGTACTTCTAATGCCAAAATTACTTCAGTGGCCACCCAACCCCTCCACTCGCAGAACATTTCCTGCCCGTAAGGTCCCTTAACGAGATACTGGCTCACTCATTTCACGGTCGTGCAATATGTGAGCAGCAGAGGCAAGGGTAGGACTGGCTAAAAAAATCTCATTTATTCAGTTCCCAGTTGAAGGATGAGCGCAGCAAGGGGAGCAGGCTCTGGAGATTACGCTTTTCTCCAACTTTTGCTGCTGAGGCCAAACAGGAATCGTGCAGAAACTGAGTCATCGCTCCAAAAAAGCAGAGGACGAGGGTAAAAAGCAGCTTGATCTTCCAAGCAACCCATCTGTGAAGCGAGGCAGCAGCGTGTGAGCAAACAGAGGCCCTGGGACACACATTTTTGGGGCTCTCACGCCAAGGACCTGGGCAAACTCTTGAGTCACTGCAAGGCTCCAGGGCTGTGTCGGTGATGCTGAGAAACTCCTGCGTGCTCTCCGCATCACTCACTTCTCTCAGCCATCACCAGCCCTGGAGGAGCTGACAGCTCCATCTAAGGGCAATCTGGTGAACTGGCAGCCCACAGCACCTCGGTTATTTTAAAATCATATTATAGAAATGTTTTTCTCATACTTGAAACACCTTCATGTAAGAGGGAGTTATTAAATAGAATATACAGCAGCACCTCATCCGGCAAAGTTCTGCTTCTGTGAAGTTTAACTTGCCAGACTCTCAGCGTAACACTCCATTAAAAACCTATTTTCATACTGAATTCCTTATTTTAATGTCTGAAAGTACAGAACAGCTGTCAGACACCAACATGAAGTGATTATTTTTCCACACTCTCAATTTATACTTTCAGCGTTCGGCGCAATACTTGCACGCTATCATTTCTCACGCCATTTTCTAGGCATGGGAGATAAATTAACTTTAGGCTGACTTTCCAGACAAGTACAGAACAAGCAGAAAAACATGCTGCTTAAGGAAAAAGTTGAAAAGCCAAAGTGCTGTTTGACTGTGAAAACAAATGGAAACAAGCAGAGAAAAAAGGTTTGTATGAACAGCACATCAGCACAAACCGATTCTCAGTATTGAAGTAGCTTCTCTCATCAGGAAAAGGAATTCCCATTATGGAAACTCCCAGGAAATAAGGCTACAGCTTCATGCTGATACATTCACAAAGGCTACAGCAAAGGAAAGCTTCCACGAGGGCTACTAAAAGCTAGACTTGGCCAGAAGTTAAAGATTATTGTTGGACTCTATGGGGAAAGTTTCTTCCATAGAAGTAGCAAGCACAGTCTCTCTCATCAGGACTAATTTTTAAAGGAATTAAATTATTCATTAATTGAGGTAAAGCAACACAAGAAGAAAAGGTGTTTAGTCAGTAAATCTCCTCCCTCTGCTGGGGAGATGGCTCCATAGCAGAGAAAAACACCTCTCTCCACAGCTGCAGGGATTTCTTCACCTTTCCATGTATTTCAACCCACAACTTGGTAAATTCACATTTTGTACACCAGTGTAACCCTAACACATTAAAATTATCAATACTAAGGATGCTTCGTTAAGTCTCTTAAGTCAATAATGACAGTTTGGGTTTTTTTAATCCCATACTTCAATTTGTTAAAAGTTTAATGAGGAATCCTGGTGCCAGAGAACTCAATTCATTTAGACTTTCCTACATCGGGAAAAGAACAGGAGGTCAAAACCAGAAAATTCAGTTCCGAGGAATTAGTATCTGTGTGTTTCTCATGACAGTCATTCAAAGTTGCTAAAATCTTTAGCCACATTAAGCATGATTTAATTATCTGAAAGCAGTTGGCCCAGCAGCTCACAGGGAGGGCAGGAACATGTCTGGGCAGTGATGCTGCTGGAGGGGTTGTCTATCACCTCTGCTCCTGTCACCCACGAGACATTTAGAGAAGAAAAGCAGCTGCCAATCCCGAATGGGAGAAAAGGAGAGGGTTCCAGACACTGCTTCCTGCACAGGTGTGCACATTCATGCCAAAATAGAGGAAAACCACAGAAATACTGAATTACAACTTATCAAGTGGAGGGGGACCAGAGGGGAGGTGCATCTCTCCCACTTCACAGATGGGGAAATTTAAGCACACAAAGACCGACCAAGTTCACAATAAAATCCCCAGGGACAGTCATTCAGCCCAAGCATCACTCTGGTGGAGTCTCTTCACAATTGGCCTGCAGCAGAGCTGGTGGGAAGGGCACACAATTCCCATCTCCAGCACTTTCCCCCCACATCCAAGGGATCTGGTATCCGGACAATTTGTTTCAGAAGTGTTAAAAATGAGACCTACCTTTTCCTGCTCCAGTAACTGTTGCAGACTCGCTTTGTACTGAGGAGTTTTCATGTATGCCATGAACTGCATGTACTGGATCTTAAAAGAGTCTGCAAAATAAACAAGGAGATGACACATTTCAAGTGAGAGGAAGTGCAATTCTCCTGTTTACCCCTTTTGCTCCCTTGACACCTCTCCCCCTTTGCTCTCTCTTGCTTTGTGTTTAGACTGTAGGTCAGACCAAACCATTAAAGACCAATTTAGAGCCCACTGAAAATCCATCTTCTGATGCAAGTGGAACTCTTGGATCCATTAGCTACCTCTAATAGACACCCCAATGGAAGCCATGACAACACCTTCAAACCGCAGAGGAAGATGATGGGTGCTAATGGTGTGTTTGCATGATGAAAGAGGAGCTGAACAGCTTTTAATGCAATGTGAGTAGAAATAATAGGAGAGATGAGCTGTAACAGCCAAAACCAGCCCTGAGCTCAGAGCACTCATTCTCCCAGAGCCAGGAGACAGGGCTTGCTGTGCTCCTCCAACCTCCTCTCTCTTTCTATAGAGTAAGAAATCAGTCACCACAGCAAGAGAGCAGGAGTTCAGGCCATCACAGGTGCCCTTGGTGTCCACGTAGACAGGAACATTACATCACATCCCCAGATGATCCTCATTTGGCTCATGCCCAGTGCCAAAGGCCAGAAACAGTTGGAGAGGGAGGAACAAGAAGACCCAAAAAAACACCCTCCAGGTTTTTCCTTAAATCACCTCTTGCACGTGGAGCACATTTTCCAACCACACCACCTCTGTGACCTCAAAAACTCAGGCAACATCTCATTTACTTTGCTCTAAGTTTTGTGGAGAAAATGGAGCGGCGTTCTCCAAGACTGTATCATTTAAGTATGAGAGAATGGTTTCATTTAAAATAAAGTTATTTCTGACTAGCCATTTTCATTTAAAGTTATTTTGGATCCCTGCTAAACCCAAACTTATTTCCTTTTGTGCCAGACGAGAGCTGAAACAATGTCAAAAACCAAATGCAGACCAAGACATCAACATCAGCAGCAAGAGAAGAGCCCTCCTGATGATGCCAAGAGGAATGGGGGAAGATGGGGGAGAAGCTGTCCCCCTTCTCCTGTTCAATATACAGCTTCCCAGAGTGGAAATTTGATTTACTGTATGTTCAGAAACCTCAGAGTGGAGGTTCTCATGACAAAGTCAGTGACATTAGCCTTACCTAGCAGCTTCTGTAGTGCGGGTGGGGTGGGTGTCACCAGTAGCTGGTTGGATGAATGCCGTTGCACTTTAGGAGGTAGTTGGTAATATGGACTATGAGGTGACTTGTACGCATCTGAAGAGGGAAACAGAGATAACCTTTCAGATTATGAAATCAGTCTTTCTGGCAAGTACTTTGCCATCAGAAAACACATCATTTACAACCCAAGATGCAGACTAGATCAATACACTGCAACTAATTGCTTGGAAGAACATCTACAGTTTATCCAGCAACAGGGATAAACAATTGGCCACAGCTCAGCTCCAGCTTCTGGCCAACTACAGACAGATTCAATCACCATCTCACCATCACAGAGACATCACCCCATCTCAAGGGGAGCTTTGCTTTGAGGGAAGGGAGAAGTCATGACACAAACCCAAATGAAACCCAGCAATAAAGGAGGAATGACTCCAAGCATTCAAAGCCTCAGAGACTCATCTACACTCTTGTGGCAGGGAAAGGCTTCTTCCACCACCAGCCTTGAACTCACCCTGAGGAGAGGATGACGATGTCTGTGAAACAGTTTGAGCGTGCAGAAGTTCTAGTGCAGTTTGGTTCTTCTTGGTCTTGCGCTCTGTATTTGCAGTGTTCATTTTCTTGGGACGTCCTCGTTTCCTGCCTGCCATTTTCCTTCCTTTTTTACTCAGCTTCTTCTTCCGTGCTTTGGAGGGAGATGGCTTTTTAACAGAATTTGCCCCAGCCTTTTCTTCTTCAGCACCAGAATCCTAAGAGATTTTTAAAGCCAAAAGCTCATTACTCATTTATATAAGCATTAATAACTTTGTTTAATAATATTATGAAAGGAAACTGATGCACTGTAGTTAAATAAATTGCTAGAGAAGCAGACTTGCTTGGGGTAAGAGTTGTCCCCAACACCCAAGGACTTGTGCTCATCATCTTCTGGACTTACTCATTAAAGAAAAGGAAATCTATAACTGTTGTCTAAGAAAAGCCAATCATTCACTCTATATTCTTCATGTCATAAAAAAGTCAAAGCACATCCAGTACTTGATATTTTGGTGCAGGAACAGTCACTCATTGCTAAGAGCATTATGCAACGGAATGGGAAAGGCAATGAGTCTATGCAGAAGAGACTTGGCACGCTCTGAACCACCCTCAACGGGTTATCACTCAGGGAAAGCTGGTGCTGAACGTACACGAGGGTGGACAACCAACTGCTCCAGTCACCCTCCAAAACCTTTTTTCCAAAATGAGTGATGCAGTTCCCAAGCGCAGCTTTTAAGTCACTCCATCAGATTTTTGTCTACAGCACCAGTTACACCAGTTTGGGTGTTCAGAACACACACAGAGGCTCCCCACAGAATTGGGCTTTTCCTGCCACAGGCTCTGAGCTGGTCCAGGGCTCGAGAGAAAACACATTCACTCGGCGAAAATGCAGGACATTCACCTTGTTTTCTTGAACCTTCGTTGGAGTAGTTGTGTTGCTCTTGTTTTCTCTTTGTTGACGACGTCTAGCTGCCTCTTGTTCCTCCTGGATAAATGGGTTAAAAGACTTAATTATTTGCTCATATTTTTATCACTTCTTAATACAGATCACTGTGTTTCCCAGCTTAGTCCTCAAGAAGAGCTGGGTGTAAGTACTCTCATCATACAACACCTAATTAAAAAAAAAATACCTTTTGTTACCAGCAAGGGAAAAAACCCTGCCTCAGGCAACCCTCAGGGGGATAAGGAAGATAAATTAAGTCCCCCTTTTGCCCAGCATTCCCTACACTAATGGGTTCCAAACAGGCAGCCCCGGAGCAAAGGAGATTAAGCCCGAACCTCTTCCCATATTCTGCCCCTCCCCGATCCTACCCCCCAGATCACACACTGGCGTGTGTTGTTTGTACAACACTGGTTGTAGGTTTGGTGTTTTTAAAAAGTTATTAAATGTTTCAATAGCTTCACCTATATCCCAAACATTTCATGTGTTGCTACATCACGTTAAAAACCTTACATGACTTGAAATGGCAAAGCCATTAATCATTTTCTAATTCAATTTTAGTCAATTCGGTAGAGACTAAAAAAAGCCAAAAGCAGCAACTTTTAAAGCTGATTTTCTACTAGGCAGTAAGGACAGGAAATTGGGCAAAAAGCTCACTCAAAAGCCTTTCTTGTACCTTCCAGGTGAGGTTTAATTTGCATAAGAATTCTGGCAATTCCAACACCTCTTCAGTTTAAGCACCTCATCAACTAGACTAGAAATGGCAGCTTTAATACCCCATCATCAGGTGGGAAGCTCAAAAGCACAGGGATACCACTCTGCATTTTTGATTTTGACTCCAATCTTTTTTTTCCTCCTAAATTTGAATTCACCAGTCTGAAATTCGACCTCAAGGCCACCATTAATCTGTTTTCAACACTTACTGAGCAAGTCACTCTGAAGAGTAACATTCACCTGAAATTTTAAATTAAGTGGCCTCTCTTAAGTCTCTTACTGGGAATACCAGCCCCATCAGTTGTGTCAGATTAATCCAGCCCAGCACAGGCTCAGAAATCCTCTGGCATTTTAATTCCACATGTGATAGCACAGACTGCAGCAAGTGACAACACATTTCACGTCTCAAATAGCATGTCCCAAAAGGAACATCCCAGAGAGCTCTTCAGCTTCATTTCCATGCAGCTGAACACCAGGACACATCCAAACCATCATTTCCTTCTTTAACTTCAGTTCTTTAATGAACTAATGGTTCTTTACAGACCAAAACCACCTTGTGGCTGCCCCATTAATTCTCTATTTGAAAGCCCTTGAACACGACTGTGTTAGTTCTCCATGGCATGTGATGCTTCACTTCAATTAGCTCCACACCCACCTTCCTTGCTCATCAAGAAAATTCGATTTTCTATCAATTCTCAACATCTTTAACAAGTAACTAAACTCCTCACAGTGGCTACTCCATTACTTTGAGTTTTCTACGGAAAATAACTGAAAACTTACCCTGAGTTTTGGATTTTTGAGACTAGAAAAATAGTTTTCAAGCTGAAAATAGAAGATAAGATAGTCATTTGCAAAGTCACGACAGATGAATACATAAGAACAAAATATTAGCTGAAGACAAATGCAGAACTGCAGCAATTCTGACTGGTTTTCTTCTGATAAGCTACATCAAGAAGCCTTTTGCATTTATTCTTTTTAGCACCACAGACATGATGTGTGGCCGGACACAATCCAAGCCTCAACAAGGTTTTATCATCTCACCATGGCCTCTCCTTGTTTCAAAGCTTTTTGTGTCATATATCTCTGCTCAGCAGAAGGTTATTTTCAATGAAGCTGCTTCACTCTTGTGCTCCACTACAACATTTATCTGCTCTCTAGCATATTCTTTAACAAAAGCAGACTTAGAAAAATAGTCTTGCTATGATACTGCAAAAAAACTCAGTGTGGGAATAAACTGCTTCTCCGCAAATGTTTACATTTCTACAGGGTTGTTTCTGTTTTCTTTAACTGAAAAACCCCAACAGTGAATGCCCCAGCATTGTTATGGAGCTTTGGCTGGTTCTACAGCAACTGAAGTTCAACTAAAACTGAGATTTACTGCTGGAATAGGACAGAGTGAAAAGGCCTGTGCACCACAAAGCAAACTGAAGAATTAAAGACCCGCAGAGTCTTTACTCAGTGGGGAAGCTGGAGCACGAGACCACCATTCTGTAAAGTTGAATATTCTGGAACACAAGAAGGAATTATATTGGTAAATCTATGCACCTTCAATTAATTAACAGACTACCTTAGCGCTGTCCCTAATTACCCCGTTAGTGTAAGATGCGCTGAAGCAGCCAGAGGCGATGCCATGCAGGACCCTCTGCGTGTTCAGTGGGATGGAACAGGTAACAGGGGAATGCGTCCCTTCTAATTAGGTGTGCAAACGAATGTGAAAGCCATTCCCAAGAAGGAGGAATATTGATTCCAGGGCAGGTAAAGCAGCCAGAGGTTTCCCAGCTGGCGTTTATACTCACTATGGTTCGGTCAATAGTATGCAGGTAGTAAGAAACTGGTTTCCCGGTCCATGACACAGACCCTTTCAGTGGCGACAGCTCCACAACTCTCATTATAGTGCCAATGTCTAAAGGGAGAAAGTCAGTTTAGGAACCACTCACTTCTACTCAGCTGAAACCAGCCCTGCAACAGGACAGGTTTATTCAAACCACAGATACATGGGATAGTCAGACAGCAACGGCCTAGAAAAAAAACGCTGCAGTGAGTTTAAAAAGCAATTTCTGGTTCTCTTGCTACATGAACCCTACAGAAAACTTAAGAAATTTGGAAGATCTACCTTTTATCTCTTCAGCGAGTCATTCTAGAGTGAAATGAAGTGCTAGTGCTTTTAACAAACACGACTTTCCTGTGTCTCAGAGACAACATTTAGGAGAAGCCCAGCGAGAACACATCTGTAGTAACAGCCAGGATTTAATTAGTAGAATCAGTTACAGAACGTCATTAGGGCCAACCCATGTAAACTGGAACTGCACTATATTTGGACTGGGGACAAACATGTTTTGTATTTGCTTTCTTGCCCGTATTTGTTTTGTTCCCTAGAATTAATAGGTATGGGATGTGTCTAAGCATTGCCATAACCACTGAACGCTGAGCAAGGCGCAGGACAGCAGAAGAAATTATGGCACACTCCTAATTAAATACAAAATTACCCAGAAGAGTCAAAAAAAGCAAAGCTTAGGATTCAGCAACTTCAACCACTATTTTAACCACATTTTAATACTTGTTTTGGTTTGTCTCAACTCTTTCCACATTTTCATTTCTTTTTCCAGATGGAACTACTAAGGGCAAAAATGGTATTGAAGAAAAAAAAAAAAAAGGTTGCCCACTTTTTAAACCTTTATCTTTTCCATGAGAGTTTTTAAATTATTTAACTGTTCATACTTTAGATCAAAACATTAGACAGACAGGCAAGCCACGGGACTCAGATCATACTCAGGCACAAAAAGACCCCACTGAATAAAAGAATTATGAAAAACCTCACAGGGCAGCAGCATAAGACACAGAAATCTCTGCTCGTGATGGCTCTCAGCCACATTTGATGCCACGAGCTCTCAGAGGGTGACGTGTCCCCAGAGTGTCCCTTAGAAAAGGTCATCGAGAGCGGAACAAGCCCCAGGCCCAGTACATCCCCTGAGTCTCCGTTTGATACCGGTATTTCCCAAGTACAGTATGGCCACAGAATAGGATTAAGACCTAAAATTCATTCCCACAATTGTCCCTCCCTGTCTGTAACACACAAAGGTAATTTCTATTCTGGATCTTTTATCTGAATCCCTGGAAGAGTTTCCTGTTAGCGGAAGCTCTTATCTGTTCCTATGCTACGCGATCTCATTTCCCCAAATCCTAATTACCTACCTCTATATATTTTTAACATCAGCATTCCCATTAAGCATTAAATAACAGTTGATATATAAAACTTCAGCATTGTAGAAAACTACTCCCCACGAGTGCACTCTGGGGTGAAAGCTGAAATGGGATAAAGAACTGGCTCAAGAATAAGCAGAATCAGGGCTTTTATTAAGTGAAAAATCTAGTACACAGTGGCCCCTTTGCCTCCCCCCCATTTTTTTTAATAACTGCAGCCTCCCAAACCTAGCAAAGAGAGAGAACGAAATGGTCAGAAGCCAGGAAAGAAAAGGTTTGAGAGGCCAAAAAAATTTATTTACATAGGCAGGTCTCCTAATTGAAACTTTAGAAGTGCCTTCTTCTGTTTCACCTAGTCCTACAGGGCTTCACTCAGGGACTCTTTGTCTGGTTCACAAACTGACAGGCTGATCCCAGCCCTCCGGAGGTCTGAGGATTTCCACAAGTACCATTCTCCCCTTTTTGCCTTTTATTTTCAAGTAAATATCTACAAAGGACCGTCAAACCAGGACCCAGCGATTAATAAGGTTCCAAACAATCAGATGCCACAGAAAATAGTATCAAAGAGGAAGGGAAAGGGCAGTTCTGGGTGTCTGATGCACAGGACATTCACAACAACTCAAGCTCAGTAAAAATAGCTCACAATGGCACTATTTCAGTGAAATGCCTTAATGACAGTCTTCAAATTACTATTCTTGAAAAGCAGTTTACCATGAACATCAGGCCAAAAACAGAGAGCACAGCTTGAGATCTGTAACTCGGCGTGGGACTTGCCCATGTTTGCACAAGGAGGGGACTAAGGCGGTTTTGAAATTTAGGGCATGTTTTGCACTGGACACAGTAAATCTGCATAAACCCCAGCTCGGATCATTCTTTTGTTTGAAAAATTTCAACAATAAAAAAATAGAAAAAAAAGGTCAGAAGCAAAACCAACAAGGCAGGGTGTTAGTAATCTCCAAGCCTCATTAAACCGCCGTTCCCACACTTGCAAAGGACAACATTGGCAAATCTCAAGTCCATGTTGAGAAGGGAAGCAAAACACAAAACTTTTGTTGGCAATAAAACAGACACAGCAACTGGGCCTTTGTGGGATAGGTCTGTTCGAGCAATTTCCAGCACAGAAGACAAGGTGAAGTTGATTATTTCAGCTTCTGAGCCCTACAAATGAGGACTAGATAATCGCTGCAGCTCTTTGTACTTACAGAAGTGAATCACGCCCTTGAAACACCTTATTTCTCTTCAACTAGAAAAGATGCCCAGACAGGGAAACATCAACTTTATAGACATGATGAACCCCATAAAAAGAGTGTCTGTTTATTCCACTGTTGGGTGGAGTTTTTTGTTTGTGTCATTTTAAATACATCTCGCTTTGGCTTGTGTACTGTAATAACACAAAAGCATTTTTCTACTCACACAACTCTTTAAAGAGCAACAAAACCCCACTACAGACATGTTCAGATAATGAATACAGGGTAATTGTAATGAAGAATAAAAAGGGAAGGCATACCACTCAAGTTTCGACTGTTAATTCGGAAATTTAGAGGTGCAAAAGGTTTTGAGGACACAATTCTCCCACCTGGAAAAAGAAAAAGCAAGAAAAAAAAGCAAAGTCAGCTCCCATTACTCCTAGAAATGACTACTTCTTAAATATAACCCAGAACAGAGCCCTAAAGAGCAGCCCTGATAAAATTACCACTTGTGTATCATTACAAAGAAAAATATATATTACTTAAAGCTCATTCTGACAGCATCCAAGAAAGTCAATCTCTTAGTCCTGCCAGGTAGGTAGCTACGGACCTCAAGTGCCTTCAAGGATCACTTCAAAATGACAAATCTTAAAACACTTCCAAAAAAAGAGAGCATTAATTCTCAGTGACGATCTAGAGAAATTTCAACCAGTAACACCACTGTCTCATTCCTGATTAGTGTCTTTTATACACAAGCCCCCAAAGCCCTTTCATTCAAAAGGGAGCTGAGCTCCATGTCCCAGCTCTCTGTGGTCACCCGGCCCAAGGTGTGAGCACCTTCTGGGAGAGAACTCGGGTTTCTTCAGTTTGTAAAGAGCTCTTGAATCTTCCCCATCCTGCCACTCCTCTAAGTTTAAAAAAAAGAAACAATAAAAAAATAAAAAAATCAACCACTACAGTTAATGAAAACAGCTTATGTTTTGGGGTTTTACAGTTTGCATCAGAGCCCAAAAGTCACATTATTTACTTCAGCACAAAGCTGTGCTATGGGAAGCCACAGCTGCTTTGTTCGTGCCACACATTTTTCTTTTCAGAAATACTTGTTTTTTTAATTTCTGCCATAACCAAATAAAATTGTTACTTATCCAAGAGGTTAAGAGGGAAGAAAAAAGACACCTCGGGCAATGTAAGGGCCCCAGTGGGGTTATTGGACATCCCTGGTCACGAGTGACAGCAATGCAGCGTCTCAAGAAGCAAACAAGACACCCAGTGACAGTGTCCCTATTTTAATACTTACGAGTAAATACCCAGTACTGAATGTGACAATTTAAAATAGGAGAATCCAGTAACCGAATCCAGTATGCAATTACAGAAACTGGATACACAAAAGCCCCGCCTGTGCAGTCAGGGAGCTCTGCAGCCTTGGATGGTGCACATTTTGTTGGCTCCCATCAGAGGTACAAAAGGACCGAGAGTTTCTCCTACCCCAGCAGAGCCTGCACAAGCAGAGCTGCCTCCCAGCAATCACAGACTGGTTTGGGTTGGAAGGGACCTCAAAGCCCACCCAGTGCCACCCCCTGCCCTGGGCAGGGACACCT
>JAOXJM010000014.1:1631228-1644141 GCA_026413425.1 Tringa solitaria | reverse complement strand
ACCTGGCCTTGAACCCCTCCAGGGATGGGGCAGCCACAGCTTCTCTGGCCAACCTAGGCCAGGCTCTCACCACCCTCACACCAAACAAGTTCTTCCTAGTATCGATGTACAGTTATTAAGAGGAATAATGTAGAGTTATTAACAGGAATTCTGTGTGCTCCACATCTTGCTCACATCTCAGAGATACAAGCCCTCAGCCAGGCAGAAGCCTGTGCTGGTACAAAGGCATCCTCCCCCCTGAGCCCGGCCACCAGTCCCCGCTCACACGAAGGGTGACACTTCCACTTCGGTGCTGAGTCCGGCTGGCCCCGCTGGGAATTCAGCACCCAAGCTGTGGTCCCGTTAGAGAGAGCAGACGCCGTTGGCAGACTCAGAACAAACACCAACACCCAACAATCATGAGCAAAAAGCTACTTCTTTTTGAACGTCTGTATCAGAAGAAGGTGGCTGCGGAGCAGCAGGCAGGCAATTAGCTGCACACCCTGCAAATAAACATCTACCAGCAGTTCTGCATAAGTCAGACATACTTCAGCTATAGATAATTTAAAAAAAAAATTAAATTTGTTCCAAGGAAAGTTGCAGAGTGTGCACTTGGAAGAGCAAACGAAGCAAAACCCCACGAGGCTGCAAGGCTGGGACGAGGCTGCCCATAAATTAAAAGGCACCTCCAGAAGTTTAACCGAGGTGTATAATAACACAAAAATCATCAGCCGGGCAGACGCCTCCCTGATGAAGAATTCTTAAACCAGGGTCTTGGAAGCCATCCATACGTTGCCACAAAGCTGAAGACTTTCAGAGAGCCCTCTTTAACAACTGGCTCCCATTCCCACACATAACAGGGTGGCCCAGAAGGTCATATAAAAATAAAGACTTTATTTTCTGTCCATAAGGCTGAAAGAATGCAAAGCCTTTAAAAATACAGAAGAGTATTTTATTGCTTTTAACAAATTTACTCCCTTTTTGATAGCATCAAAAAGGAGTGTAACCCTCTGCACAGACCTTCACAGAAATAAATCTTTAAGACAATCAGCTTAAATGAATTCCCAATTTAAGTTGGAACAGATTCACTTGGGTCTTTTACTTCTTTTTTAAATGGAAAATGAGCTTAGCTGTATGCGCCAATAGCCAAGATAACTAGTTTTTGCTAGGATCACTGACACGAACTACAAGGATATGCAAAACAGAGGTTTATATTTCCCTGTATAACCAGAATTTATCTTGGATACACCCTTGTATGTAATATCACGGGACATGCGTTTAAAGCCATTCTTCAAGTCAGAAAACAGGATCTAAAGAGGCCAGTATATGAGTTGGCAGATGGGCTTTTGGTATTTGCTGTGGAAATTCTATATAAAAAGCTGGCCAGGCTCCCAATTTCCATTATACAAACTCCCAAATATTCAGTTCATAAAGCAGCATTCAATGGCTGTACTGTACCTTGTGTTTGCAATTCTCTCTCTCCATTCTTCCGAGAGGAAGTCACCTCTTTCCAGCTTAAAAAAAAGACAAAGAACACAAAAAAATGACACACACACAAGGGTTAACATTGTTCCCCTCTGCTCTGTATCCCTTTTCCTTTGGAGAAGGCCAAACGTGCTCTACCAAGGCAGTGATTCTACTAGAAATAAGGGCACGTGAATTTTTTAGGAAAAACCGAGGAGATGAAGCCCCCAGAGCTCGGTTGCTGGCTCTGCCCATCCCTCGGGTCCCCAAGGTCCCCAATAATATGCCCAAGGAAGACCATGCTCCATGGGGCATTGCCTTATGGCCCCCATACCACAAACAGCCTCCAAATACCCCTCCCGTCCCCACTGACCCCCCAGGTCCATCCAGCCCCTCCAGCAGGGGGATTGGGCACAGCGTGTGTGGGAAAGACCACCTCAAAGTCCAGGCTCCTGGTGCAACAGGCAGACAAGCACCTGATTTTTCTGCGGTACTAAATATAAACCTTGAATGCTTCTAACCCTTCAAAGTTGGAAATCAAGTAACACAAAGGCCTTATTTGAAAATATTTATAGTTATGCCTTCAGTGACTTATCTAGTACCTTTCTGATGAAACCACATCAAGTCCCAGGTTCAAACCCTCAGCTACGTGGCTTTTCCACAGATTAACACGTTCTCGTTTTGAAACGAGAGCGGAATCTACGGGCCGTGCTGTTCTACTGTGCAGGAGTGAGACAGGAGGAGGGTTGAGGGGAGAAAGATAAGAGGAGGAAAGGAAAAATAATATGCAACTATATATTGATGATGGTGACGCACTTTGAAGGGGCAGGTAAGATGATGGCTTGTACCAGAACCTCAGGAACATCAAAGGAGCGACACTGACTGCTTTGCATCTTCTTTCTGTGTATACTCCTTTGTGTGGGGAGATGTGAGCGTTTCACCTGCCAGCGCCTGTTCTTGTTCAGTGACAGCTCCAAGAGACGTGCCTGCAACGGGGACATGCTCGAGCAACTCCCACCCCTTGCTCGCAGAGCCAGGACCTCCATCCTAGAGAAGGACCAAAGCCCGGGGTCTCCCACCATCACCTCCTTCCTGCAGAGCAGCCCAACGGCACCCGGAGCCGCAGAAGTGACGGCAAATGGGGGGGCATCTGCCTGAGCCAAAGGAGAAATCCATGATGGCCAGCAAGAGTGGGTTTGCTTCTTGGGAGGAAAGGAGGAAAAAGTCTGGGAGACCTTTTCTGGTTTGGGCAAGGTCTGAGAGAAGTGAACATTGAGGGTTCTCAGACAAGAGATCAAGAACTTTGTGAAGAGCCTTCAGTGTTGGAAGTGAAACATGCTGCAAAGAGCAGGTTAGAGTAAGTTAGTGAAGTTGTGAAGTTATTACCCGTTCCACCAAAGAGCTGGGTGGAGATAAGATTTGAAAAGAGAATTGCTCCCTGTATTCTCCCACCTGCTGGGAGGGGATGCCTGTTTTGACATCCCCACCACAGTAAAAACAACACAGATGTTGGAGACTGAGTTCAGAGAGATCCAACCTATCAAGGTACTACCAGGTATTTTCAAAATCTAAAGCAAAATCTCAATGCAACACCAGAACACTTCTAAAGAACAGTGAGAATGTTTCAGAAAGTGTTTCTCACCTCATATACTGGGTCTCTAGATGCCCTACTTGTTAATGGAGACCATCTCGAGATTATTTTGAACAGAGAATTTTGTCTCAAAGCCTTATCTGTTCTTGTAGGAAATCGTTTCATGGTTGAGTAACCAAGACACAGTAGAAGCAAACCCACATGTGAGGCAACGGTACTTATTTTACAAGTTTTGCAAGTCAGCTTCTATATTACAGACCTTCACACCCCAGTTAGTTTCTAATGTCTACATGAGGCTTTCATACACATACAGGAGAAAGAAAAACATTTGAGAAATTAGGAAGCGCAATTACAAAGCCCTAGTCCAGCAAGAGAACAAAGAACCAGCGTAACACGAAACTATTTTGAAATACTAAGCTTCATATAAAGGTCTTGAAATCCAACCCAAGCGGCTGCTGGACTTGATTTGGATCCAGTTACGCTACACGGGTCTTGCCTGTGTGGTAAAAGCCCAGTTATAACCAAAATCCCAGTGCTTTAATCCGATATAATACATGGAGGCTGAACACTTTCCCCCCGTCCCGTCTACTTTTGCAAGATTTACCCATGTTATAATTCAGCTGAACCACAGCCCTGCTTAAAGCCGTCTATTTTTGTCCTGTAATGCTACCCGAGCTCAGACTTAGCCAATACTTGAGAGAAAAATCTCACCAAGAAAAATACTGGGGCACAGAAATAACCAGATGGTCAGCTGTGGTTGGGAGAAAATTGGGTACTTTTTCCCCTCTGGAAGCAAGACAGTGATTCCGGGATCAGTGTTCTGCTAAATTCAGACCAGAGGAACCTATCTGATTGACAGCTCCTCACCACCAGTTTCTTCACCTAGGGAGCAGTGGTCAATAAACGATGGCCAACAAGGAGGAAAGTAGGGTCTTCCCCATCAACTGACACAGGGAATCCAACAAAATCCCCCCCCCACAAAATCCCAGTCAATTCTGTGGTTTCCAATCATTTTGAGAGCGAAACAAGAACTGGTAAGGAAACTCCACTTAATTAACTCCTGGCCAAGGGCTGCAGGAGCTAAACCAGTAGAACATGGTCCATCGTGGTCACACAGGGAGAAGGTGGCACGTGCAAAGCGGCAGTGACAGCTCCAGGGACTCAATCTCTTCCCACCAGTGTCCCCACCCCCATCGTGTTCCTCCTCTCTCTGTGAAACTTAATCTCCTTAGTGAATAATGAATGGAAGGGACCATCTGTAATGCAGATATTTTCATCTGATTAGACAATGCAGGAGACTTGCTTTATCTAAAAGGATAATTAGCTCAGTGAAATCCGCTTCAGAGAGCTGCCAGCCTGCATTGTTTCTAAATTTAGAAGCCAAAACAGGTTTTTAGTCAGGGTTTTTATTTTTTTAAAGCAATAAATTTGCTCTGTAGAGACTGCAGAAATACGCTCGACGGCAAGCGATCCCTGTAACTGGAAGAAAACCAGCAGGTCACTGCCTGGGGGAAGCGCCAGAGGTGGAATCCAGGGAGTGTGAATTCATCACGTAGCAGAGCAACAGTTTGTGAAGGTCAGGCCCCCGCGGGGCAGAGGAGGGCTCCATCCTCATCCTCGCCCCCGCGCCAGGCCGGGAGCTCGCTGGTAACGCTCCGTTTGACCGGCTCCCCAAAGCCATAAATTCACACGCAGAAGGTCTCATTCCAGCAGCCTCCCTGCAAACGTTTGGCTCGCAAAAAAAAAAAAAAAAAAGAAAAAAAACCCCAGTCATTTCTGCCTGGAAAAGTACACATGGTTATTTTTAGGTTCCTGTTCTTTTCAAAAATAACTGGAGGCAGGAATCCAAACCTCCGAAATGTGGCATCATTTCAAAGCCACAGGGGACGTTTGGAGGGCTTTTCAAATACCAAAACAACAAGTTTCCCGCTGAAATAGGGCATTCAAAACTATCTGGGACAAACAGCTCTCCTGCCCTTTCCTCAGCAGTGGGCACCAGTAAGCAATGGAGGTTTTTAAGCACAGGTGATGCCGGTCGTTCCCACAAACCAGCAGCTCCAACGAGAGACAACACTGCTCCTCCACAAACTATTCTGCTTCTGCTCAGAACGGAGATTTCCTGGAAAAGAAGCCAAACAGGACGCCCCCAAAGAGGGAGAACCCTCACGCCTACAGATGCCATGTGGCCACTGGTTCACGCTCAGCAAAAACCACCTGGGAGCCACGGGGCTGGGCCATGGAACACCTTCGGCAGCTGGAGCTACTGGGGTTCCTCCAGGCAGAGAGCACGCACGCGATGTCCATCCAGCCAAACGCCAGCCTTCAGCAACGCCAACCTGCGTGCTCCTGCGCTTCTTTTGAAGACTTGTAGATGTTTCCACCAACTGCTAAAACAAGCTTTAAGGGCAGAGGGGAAAGTATTCTGTTATAACAACCTTGAGTAAACCAAGCAAATCCTTGTCTTCAGCAGAAGTTCAACGTGTGGCTGCAGCTCCCATCAGCTTCTCTTGCAGAGACCTGCTCTGACTGATGCCCAGACAATACTTTCCCCCAGCAGAAGGGGCCAAGAGGTCCTGGGGACTGAGGACACGCTGGAAACTTTCTCCAAGGTTACCCCAGGAAGATGCTGAAGTGCTTTCTGCTCCACGGAAACCTCAGCACCGTGCCCTACATACCTGGAGATGGCTCTGATTTTGAGGCCCATGAGGATATTTACAGTTAGAAACCATGAAAACCCATCTGCCTCTTAATTGCAATACGGCTTTTTAATTTGATGACTGCACATGTGCAGAAATTCCCCAAGACAGATTCTCTAATTATCTAGGCCTAATGACCTTAGAAAAGTCTCCTGTTTCCTTCAGACAACAGATCGCTTGAAAAGAATGGGGGTAAAAGCTCATCTTGGAAACTTCTGAGTTCCACAGAAAGAGAAATGAGAAAATCAAAGGAGTTGAAATAAAGTGAGATGTGTTGGAAGTGGGACATTCTAGTCCAAAAAGCTGAAGCAGATGATGATGATGCTAATATAATGCAGTCCCTCTGAATACAACAGAGAATGTAAAGAACATGATCATCTCTAACTGATCAGGAATTAAGACATCAGGGAAGTTGAGGAGCAACTGAACGGAAACAATAGCATGGGATGCAAATGTTACAAGTTGAAACATATCAACTGAATATAAACCTAAGATTTGTATCAGAAGGTGTTACTCTCTTGGGTTGTTTTTTTTCCCCCCAATTGGACTCATGAGATTGAACAGCCTGTCGTTTAAAATGAAACTCCATTCATTTAACAGGATTATGAGATACCATTTCCTACAACAGATGGAGATCAGGAGACTTAGAATCCCGCGTACGATGAGCAACCTTTCTCCCACTCGTCTCACCCAACATGTACATCCCCCTCTAATGCCGCGGCTGGGACCCATCCCTGGCTCTGCCGAAGCCTCGGGCATCCGACACCCCTCAGGACCCTCTGCCACCAGCTACTGGAGAGGTTCCATCCGAAAGGACTACACAATCCTGTTTTGTTCTACTGAAAAGATCTGCATTCATGTGACTCTGTGTATTCTGTACAGAACCCTTTCTCAAATGAGACTTTTTTTTCTATGACTGTGGAAAAAATAGACTGGAAATACACCTGGACAATCAGGATTTATTTTAATATTGTCACCGAACCGTGCTCATCAGAATTCCCGTGTCCAGGCTCAGAACTTCCAGCAGTAACAAGAACATTGCAGTGGGGAAGGGAAAGAAGCGAATCTGATGGCTGCAGCGCCAATAATGCCAATTAACGGCTGCCTCATCAAAACAGGGCCAGTTCAGAGACGAGACTCAAGACAAGCAGCAGATCATTCTTCAGTGAGAAATCAAAAATCCGTTCATAGTAGAAACCTATAATTGTACAAGGCTCTTGGCTGTTAAAAAAACCCCACCACCACAAGCCTGCAGCCCAGCTCCAGGATTTACTGCTGCCTTCTGTACCACAGTTCTCGTTTTTACAGCAAGGCAGCTGCTACGTGCATGAAGTCAAAACCACTGTCTCGATTATTCAGACAAAGCTGCAGGTGTGATTGGAGACTTCTTCCCACTGAACTTCTGCCAAACTTCCCTCCTCCCACATTTTCTTCTTCTCAAAATATTTATTTTTCATATGACTGCCTAAAACATCAGAGTGGAATTCACAAGTTAAGCTCTGCTGATAACAGACTATTTCAATTTGTGCTTATTTTGCCTCCAACATTGGGAATTTTGGGATCCCACTTAGCTTTTTGCAGGGACAAAATTGTTTTCCAGAAAGATACAGATACCAGGCTTTTAGTTTCGTGCCTTCCAGTGTCTTCCAGCTGCATTAGGAGATAAGTTTGCTCTTTGTTTAACGATAGTCACCTACAGAAGATGCTGTCTAAGGAGTTACTAAACAAAATATACTGTTCAGGAAGAAAAAGCAAATGTAAGCCAAAGTGCTTGATGAAGCAATAAAAACTACATAAAATCTGTCCTGTGTGTCTATCTTTGAGCATCACTACGACGCGGTGACATGAAACCAACTTCCCTTAAGACAAGAAGTTCGACTCCTCCCAGAAAAGCAGACTGATAATCGAGAAAGAGAAATTTTACTCCTAAACACTTTTCAGGAAACCGAGTTATAAAAGCCAAAGAACCTAGCGAAAAAAAAGTAGCTTTGTTTCCATACAGTACCAGACTCTGTCACTTGGAATGTGCAGTATGGAAATGCTCGCTGCCTACGGCAATCAATATGCTTTCAATATTTCAGTCCAAGTTCCTACCCTATTCTTTAAATTACACAGCTCATAAGCAGAGTATCTTCAGTAATAATCCCTTTCATGCAATGCCAGCTGGGTGACACAATGGAAAAATGCCATATGGCCATTTCATGAAAAGTAAAGCATTCCCAATGTTTCCACAGCAGGAAAGAGTTAGCAGCCTGATATCAATCCTGCTGCAAACCAGTCCCACAGCAGGCCCAGCGCCCCTCGGAAGAAAGCTGTGCTACAGAGTAAAGGCATTTCAGGAAGAAAGGACACCGAGGCAGGTGGCACTGTCACCTTCTCCACCCGAAGGGAGAGCTGCAGCATCCCTCATTACAAGATAAACACCCTACAGAGCACCAGGGATCCCAGCAGACGCGGAAAATTGGGAAATAAAGGCTGGCCACCATTGACCTGCCATTGGATCCCCCGGTGCTGGAATGCTGCGGCTCAGACCGTTCCAGTAACAGCAATAATGGCTCTGTACAAAAGGAAAATGAAATAGTGGTTCCCCAAACACTTCCACTTCAACTGCAGCACATGTTGCTGGCAGGAAAGAGCGACCCAACTTCTCTGGGCACGGAGGAAACAACCCTGACCCATCCAGCCTCTTCCCTGACCATCGGGAAAGGGTAGGAGCAGCAGAAATACATGTATTTTCAGAACTCCCAGCAGGTTCCTATTTACTATGATTACCCACATTTCCTCACTGGAAAGTGATTAACTAGGGAGTAGATTTTCTTGATGACATTTAAGAAGGGGGAGAAAAGAAAAAGGGATGACACTACACATGGTCCAAACTATCATTACAGCATGGAAAACACATCCACAACTATTAAATAGCATCCAGAGGAAGGGGAAAGCTATTTCAAGGTGTTCCTAACCCCAGGGAGAGAGATGCCCTGTGATAACCCCTTTACTCGTCCTGCACTATCTCCCCCCTCAGAGCATCTCATTTCAACCCCTTCCAAGTCAGAACCAACCTCCCCCACCATCCTTCCTGAGCCCACATCCCACCCCTCACCTCCACCCACAAACCATCCACCCTCTTAATTGGTGCTGGAGTTTTCTGCTCTCATCTCCCAGTGCTGCCCTTCATCCAGCATCTCAGCCCCTGCTCCCCAGGGTGGAAACCCCAGCCATCCCACTGCTCCACCACCTCTCCCAGGTGAGCACTTCTTCCCCTGCAGCTTCAGCTTCTGTTTCTAGCAGGTGGTTTCAGAAACCCAAGGAGGAGCTGCCATTTTCAACAATCTACACAGCAGATCCCCCACACCATAGGGGGGGGGGGGGAAGGGGAGTAAAGGAGATTTAATGAAAACAGAAGATATGTGGCAGCCCCAGTTAAATTTTAGAAGAATAAATCTTCCAAGAGCTTCTGAAAAGACCTGACAGTGCTCCCAGTAACACCATATCACATGTCAAGTAAGACAAAGAGGAGGGCCTGGGAGGATGTCTCGGGATCAAGACAAAAGCCAGGAAGCAGGTACGACTTGTGCTGCTGCTTGGCTGGCAAGAGGCTGAAGAGGACTTTGCAAATTCTGTACATCAGCATGGAACAAAGTTTTTCAGCTGAATTTCACTCACTGTGTATTCTGCATGTTTTTTCCCATACCATTTCATCCACTTTCTGAACTCTCTGTCCATCGTCTAGAAGAGGGAAGAAAAACAAAACCACTTATTAGGAAATCTCATGTTAAAAGTTACATCGCAATCAAAGGCGATGCAGCTCTGCCAGTGTTCATCCATCCCCATTTTGTGTTTGGTTGGTTTGGGGTGGGTTTTTTTGCCACTAGCACTCAACGGACAGGCAAAGAGACAGTTTAGTTTCCTTAAAAACACTTCTTCTTCTTCTTCCACCATTGCATCAGTTCCATGTTCCAAGCAAGGCAATCCAGGCTGACACTGCTCAGCGCTAAAAATGGTGCAGCCTTAAGTAGCTGCTGTGTTGTGGGACATAATCCCACGGCGAGGGGCGGGGGGGCCCCGAATGCAGCCTGGTCTAAGCCCAGAGAGAGAGGGAAAAGATGGGATAAAGGTCTGTCAGGGTGACTGAGGAAGCAGAACACTGTGTGCAATTATTGCAGCAGCGCAGGGAAGGAGCATCGCTCTCGACAGAGCAGCTGGGAAGAACGCTCCGAAATACATCAGAACAGACCAGGGGGCTGCTGTGACCCAACAGGGAGCTGGCACTGGTTTTCCATCACCCAAATATAGGGGAAAGGAACCCAAAACCCCATACATCAAGGTATGATGTATATATGCATCCTCACACTTACAAAGTCTTGTTCCCATCTATAATAATAATAACAACAATAATAAGCAGCACGGGCCATCAGAGCGGCAGTGAAGGTCCAGCTACACCCACACAACACATTTGAAAACTAAATTCTTAAGACCAAAAGAAACCCCCTCCTGATCTTTAGGATTTGACTCCACAAATGGGAGGACCCAAATTTGGAGGTAGCAGGGGAAGGAGAGAGGGGAGAGAAGCCACAGCAGGAACTCTGGCTTCACTGACAGCCTGGAGATGGTGGAGATCCCATCAACAGGTCAATACAACAGTGTGTGCTGACAGGTGTGTTTCTAAATTCTTTGTTTCAAAAGCACCCCAAAAATTAGTAGGATAACTCACAAAATCTTCAGTATTTTCATATGCTGTGTGAGCTTACATTTTAATTTTTTATTTTTTTTTAAGACAGCTTCATTAAAACAAATCCATAACATTCTTCCTCTTCAGCTGAAGCTTTTCAGAGTCGTCTGCATGAATTATCACGGCAAGCAGAGATGTGCTGCCACAGCCAATCTGAACTAGAAACTTAATCCTATCCTTTCCATAAACGTTTGTCAGAGGTGGGGAGGAAAAACGCATCCGTTACCCACCGCCCCAGGCAGAAGAGCTGTACACAGGCAGCTCCACACTCGCACTGCGGCAGCTGTTTAGCTGTTCAATCTGACAGGAATTCGTCTGGAACCAGAAGAATAACGTGGTATATTTTATTCATCCCCTAATCTGATGAAATACCTCTGCACTTCTACAACTCAAGGTACCCCATGGGTTAATACTCCTCGTGTTCAATTTGTGGGTATTTTTTTTTTGTTCACTAACCATTTTCACTAAAGCCTCCTGTTTGCACAATGACGTGAAGGGGTATTAGTGAAAGGGAGAATTTGACTTTCCCTCTTTAACACCCTTTCTTAGTTTAATAGTAAACACAGACGGGAGCCCGGGCCTTGAAGCGACTCCCTAACGACAGCACAAAGCTCACGCAGAGGGACTGCACAGAGGCCTCCAGCTGGAAATTTCCACTGGGTCATGGCAGGGGAAACAAAATAGGGTTTTAGATGCTTGTCTGCTCCCCTTCGCCTTTGTTTATGCATTTTTGCCCACACCACTGAAGAGGAAGATCAAGGATTTGTAATTTTTCCCCCCCCTCCCTTCATAAGGTATAATTTTCCAGCCTACAGAGGCTGAGTCAGCTTGTTTTAACAATACGGAGGGTTAAGTTTCTGTTCAGTCTGCTGAAGAAAGTCAGCTTCTCATGGTAAGGGATGACTAACCTTTATTGTTTGCTTGTAGCTCATTTACCTTCCAGGTTTGCCTTGGAACTGATTATCTTTGTGTGTCCCCATAGGCACAGAATGAGAAGGAGTGGATAGAAAACTGCCTGCCTGACTACACATGATGGTTTTCTTCTAGTAAGGCTTCATTTAGGTGCCTACTAAGCAGTTATTAACCAGATTCCCAACACAGACCCCATCAATCAGCCTACAGCAGTTTAATAAGTAAGCTGAACTTCAGATTTAGGACAGCAGAATGGGGTATCGCTACTGTAAGCAGAAAATAGCCTTTAAGGTCTTTAAGACCTTAAGAACTTTTTGTTCTAAACCTGTAAGAACTATTCGTTTGGTGAATTCATTCCTAGATTTGCTTAACGCTCTGGTCTCTGGAAGCCGTGTCCTGAAGCCATTCTGGACACAGAATGATTGTGGGTGTTTAGGTGAGGCTTACACTGTGCTTCCCTTCCAACAGGTCCCACACCACCCCTGTTAAAACAGCTTTGCATCCTGAAATCACTTCAGAAACACGGAAATGCTCTTTCTGTGCCCTTCGCAGGTACTGCTGGCAAATGATTAGACAGACGCCTCTTTCCCCAAGCACACCGTGCTCCGGTCTCTCTGACCCCAGGAGCAAAAGCTGCTGGGACTGAAGCTCTGCTGCAGAGCACCCAGCAGTAATCCTGAACCTCTCAGCCCAGAATAAGGCACATACACACAACTCGTGTCAAAAAACACCTCACCTCAGCATATTTGGCTGGAATATCAGCTTTCTCCACACCATAGTGATGTTTGCAGTTTGTGGCTGCAGCCACTTGAAGCACCACCTGCCCCACACCTGCAGGGAAGAGAAAACAAACCTGAGAACAAGTTCCAGTAGAAAAAAAATCACTGCAAGGGGAGGGAAGAGCTTTTGGAGCCACCAGGAAAAACACAGGTAAGCTGTGGGACATGGGGTTGGGGTACAATTTCAACTATAACAATTTACAGCTGTGTTTATATTGTTAATGGCTACTTTTATTAAATATCACAGGTTCATTTTTACAAATTCACCCAGGTTTCAGAACAGCTGCATTTTAATTTTTTTTGTCCACAGCTTTTATATGTATTCCATCAAGTCTATAGGTTTTACCTTGTAATTCCCTATTTAATTAATTGAACAAACAGTTAGACAAACCCTACCACATCCCAAGACAAACACTTGTTGGTCTCATCCCAACACCATTAATTTAAAGACTGGCTAAAATGTCTGTCATAGTCCAGCAATATTTGTACTGGTTTTCACCATGAAACATAGCACAAAGTCTGAGAACATGTAAAGTTTATTTAGAAGCTGATCAACAGCATCCTGGCCTGTGTCAAGGAAAACCATGTGGGGAGTAGGACTCAGGAGATGATTGTCCCCCTGTACTGGGCACTGGTGAGGCCACACCTCAAGGGCTGGGTCCAGTTTTGGGACCCTCACCAAAAAAGACATTGAGGGGCTGGAGCGGATCCAGAGAAGGGCAATGGAGCTGGTGAGGGGTCTGGAGCACAAGTCTTGTGAGGA
>JAOXJM010000014.1:1618622-1631128 GCA_026413425.1 Tringa solitaria | reverse complement strand
GGCAGACGTGGTGCTGAGGGCCATGGGTCAGTGGTGGTTTGGGCAGGGTTGGGTCTTGATGATCTTACAGGTCCCTTCCAACCCAGACAATTCTATGATTCAAGATGAGCTACTTTAGAATGCTACTTTAGAAAACATTATAGGGTTCAACACTCAAAATTTCAAAGCAACCACTGGCAACACTGAGTATTACTTAAAAATGCATGAACTTCTACCTGCATCAGACACAGCAGTAATTAGCTGCCATTTCTCCACCTTGCCAGAATCCATTCCTTCTCCCCGACCCCAGCTTATGTTAGAAAAAAAAAAAAAAAGGAAAAATATTCACTAGATTTCTCTCTGTGTGAGCAACCCACATTTTACACACAGTAGAGCAATGTCCCTCCACATCTGTTAAAGCAGTCACTTCAGATTTTCTTAAAAGCATCCCATATTCATCAGTAGCACATGCATGCATCACTTTCTATGACTAAGACAAAATGTGTTCCTGTCTCCCCAGTGCAGTTAATCATCCCACCAGTGACCCCATGGGAAAGGAGAGAGAAGCATAGAATGAATCATAGAATCACAGACTGGTTTGGGTTGGAAGGGACCTTAAAGATCATCGAGTTCCAATCCTCTGCCCTGGGCAGGGACACCTCACCACCCTCACACCAAACAAGTTCTTCCCCACATCTCAGACTCACACACACACCCCCCTGCTGAGCTCCATTGCTGGTGCTGGTGATGGGACTGGGAGCACTGGGAATTGCAGGAGTGGAAACTCCTGCCTTTAAACCATCACCACCAGAACATTGTCTGGCACAACGAGAACTGTAGTGCTGACAGGGAGGGTTGTTATTGGGGTTTTTTGGGTTGGTTTGGGGTTTTTTTTGCCAATTCACATTTTGCATACACATGCATATTTTAAACACATGGAAATACGGACGTACAAATTTCTGCGGGGGATGGGGGGGCGAGGGGGGAAGAAGGAGGATGAAGACTAAAGGGCAATCAAGACCACACTGTTCCGTCAGCTATCACATGATGTGGCATAAGAAGCTATTAATCTTGTCTGTCTGGCTTTTATTTTTGCAAGAAATTAGCTCTGTAATTGTCATTTCAGCTGGCTAACTATGATGCACACCTCCAGAAACCTCTCCTGCAACCAGCCCCATATTCCTGGTGTCACACACAGCAGCCACAGCACCCGAGGGGGGCTCAGCCCCCCTGGGTACATGGAGTTACTGGGATGGCTTTAAATTTACCAATAGAAATAATGGGCTGTGACAGCATTTTCATTTACACCACACTCAATACTGCGCTGCTCACAATTTACAAGAAGTTTATGCCTTCGGTACAGACTCAACAACAACGTTCTGGTTTTAATTGTTTCAGCGCTCATTAACAGTCACAGACTTCTCAATTTAAACCATTCCCTTCATACAAGCTTTTTCGACTGGATTTTTTTTTTACACTGTTGGTCAATCTCCAAGATTAAAGTGGGTAGTTTAGCAATAAATACCTGATTTTATTTCTGATTATATTGGGTAAAAGCATGTAACATTTGAGCTCCTTACGTAACAAGCAGGTCTTCAGATACCATCTCCTTTAACCTTCCTGAACAAACAATTGCGAGCATCTACAGCAAGTTTTGTTTCTCCCAGATGGAAAATAGTTTGTCAGATCTGAGGCCTTACTAAATGTCTCATCTGAACACAAGTCATTCCAACAGGAAATTTCAGACAAAAGTTCCACTGAGGAAGGAGGGGAGGTAAAAAAAAAAAAAAATGTAAAAAATATCACTGGAGATATATTAAATTTGGAGGGGGAGATCACAGTCCTGCGGTACGTAAATTTTAGATAGATATGGTTTTTAACAACTGCATATATTTAAACATAGTATTTTTCCCCAGAAGTCCTGCATCATACCAACAACAAAACCAAAACATATTTTAACGAAAACTTGACAACCCATCCAGCAAAAGGGGAAATTCTTATTACTCCTTTCCCGCTCTGAACCAGATTTTAGCAACAAAAAGAAGAACATCAGCATATCTGTTCCACATGTGTTTGACTCATATCTAGTTTCTTTACCAACTAGAAACATCTATTTCCTTTTAAAGCTTCGACCTGATCAAGATACGCAGCAGTAGTTGGAAGCGAGACTTTTATGGGGTCTCACAAGGCAGCTGAGATGTGTCAGAGGAAAAAAAACTGCTTAATTTTCCAATTCCACCCCAGGCCTTCCAGGCTGGCGTGGGAGGGGTCGAGATCTCACATTTTCAGATATGAACTGAATCCACTGAAAATAGATGAAACCTTAGAAACAGAACTGCTACTGTTATCCTTCAAGCATCATTTTTAATATTGTTTCTCCTTTATAAATGTATTCTCCAATAGCAACAGAAACAAAGAGTTTTCTATAATAAGGATTTACAGCATTTGGAGGCTGACATTTCACTAACGCCACAGGGAAGAAGGTCTGAGATGTCCGTTTGGTCTATTTAATCTTGTCATAAAAAGCAGGAGCATCACTGGGGGTTATATAGAAAAGGTGCTTACCCTGTAATACAACCCTCAGGCCTGGTTTACTTTCCAAATATGAATTTCACCTTTTTTTTTTTTTTTAAAGAAAGGCAAAAACAATAAGCAGAAAGAAAAAAGAAAAAAGATTATTGGTAACTTACCACTGCCCAAGTCAACAAACAAATCATCTTCTGTCATTTTAATTTCATCTATCATTTGGGCCACCAAGTCAAAGGAAGTTTCTCCGTAAACCTCTGGGGAAAAGGGCTCATAGTTGTTGAGTTTCTCTGGGTCGGTGACTGAGTGGTTGTAGACTTGCTGCAGGATGTGCCGCAGGAGCCCGTTGGAGGGACGAGTGTTCAGCTTCATCGGTTGGGTGGTACCCTTCCACTAAAGGAAAGAGCAGGAAGAAGAAATGAACCCAAGGTGAGGACAAGTGAACATCACCAAAACCAAAGCTGCATTGGAATAACGTAGAAATGAGAGAAATTCCCTCCCACGTGCTCTAGAAAGATAAAAACAGTGAACACTAAAGAAATTACGCAACCCCAACTGCTCTGTACTTTGTCTCACCTTAACCAACAGGTAATTTCAAATATGCCTGTTGGAAATAGGGGGTAAAGGAGAAATTAGAGATGTAAAAATCAACCAGCAATGTAAAGCTGAACTGAACAAGTTGGAGTAGCTGTAAAAGTTTGTTCCCTCAGTTTTTATTTCCTGATCCCCACTGAACTGCTGTTGACTGTTCCGTCACCATAAAAGCAGTTTTATTTTCTTGCAGGAACCCTGGGAGGGGAGGGATTGTATGTACTTGAACAGGGAGTGGCAGGAAAAAGATGGAAATCAAGCTTCCTTTCTTCTTCAGAAAAAAAAAACCTGCCCTGAACATACAAGTTGTAAAGTTTTTAAAAATGTTTACCTCTCCCTTTGATAAGGAAAAACAAACAGAAAGAGGACATCTCCAGGAGCCCTCCTAAGACCTTTCTCCCTCTATTTGAGATCCAGATGGCAAGAAACCAACTGGGTTGGCTATTTCAGACAGTAATAGCAAATGCTGAAGAGCTTCAAATTTTTAGTTATTAACCAAAATCCACATGAAGACACCTGACTCCAAACAAGCACGCTTTAGGGAGTTGTAGGCCGACAAAAGTGAAGGAAATCCTTGCAAAAAAGTCTTTTTGCCATAATACTGCACACTGCAAATAATTCCCAAAGCACAGCAGAGGACACAATCCACCTATACTTTCAAAATTAAACACAATAGTAACATTCATTCATTCATTGCTGATGTTTTGCTTGCTCCAGATCAACCTTTTATAGTGGTAAGAAAACCCAGAAGGTTGTTAAATTGGTCTGAAAAGAGGTTACATTCTAGTTTCACCAGAGTGATCCCCCAGAAGAACGGCTGAACTGAGTGACAAGCAAGGAAATTCCTAAGCCATGGATCACTTCCACAATACACAGGAGAGTTCATATGGATTATTTAAGTACCCATAAGCCACGGATTTCCCCATGCAAACGTAAATCTATATAAATCCCTGTGAAACATCTACACTGTAAATACAGAGAAACCTTTTCTTCCCCCTAAAGACAACTTAAAGCACGAAAATGATGGTGCCAGAAGCGCACGCTGAAGAGTAACAGGTTACAAATTTGCAATTTTGGGGGAAAAAAAACATAATATTTTCTTCCTATAAGAATGCTCCTCCACTACGAACTCCTTGACTGCCTGGGTGGGATCAAAAAAATAAGGTTAATATTAGACATTAACTCTCCAAAAGAATGGAAGTGCTGAACACCAGTGCTGCAACTCGAGTAACACACATAAACCAGCGCTCGGTCAGTCTCCGCTGCCTGGGTGTGTGTTACTCACTCCATGGGAATTCAAACCAGCCCCATAAACATCACGGAGCGTAATGAAGGTAAATACGTACCAACTGGTGAATGCTGTCGATGGCGCGGTTGTACTTGTCACAAAGCCTCTGCATGCTCTCAAAGCTGCGCGGGGAGAAAAGCCCATGGTCAGGTAAAACCAGAAAACTCTAAAAAACAGGTCTGAAGGTAGAACCTTGTGCTTGTTTCTCGCAGAACATGTAATTACATACACAGCTTTAGGACTCTGTATACCCTTTCCCTTAAAAAAATTCCTCAGTAGACCAGGAGCATATGGCAAATAATATTAGTTTCTTTAATTAACAGAGAAAGGACTGAACTCAAAGTACAACTTATTAAAAAGTTTTTATTCTCATAGTTCATCGCTTCCCATATTCTCAGCTGCACCGAAATTTAAGACATCTGTAAGTTTTTCTCATTTGTTCCATCATGTCTCCATGATAATCAGTCCCGAGACAAGCAGATGCTTTTCTAGAAATTAACTCTGGGACTGAAAATGCAGACAGAGCCAGGACAGCAGCTGAAATGTCACCCATCAGAAAAGCACTCCGACTGCTCCGTGGGCTGGCTAGGATTACAGCAATTCAGGCAGATGCCTTAATGACAGAAGCTGAGAGGATTAAATAAATTCATCTCAGGCCAGGGAAGAAAAGATATTACTGGCAACATCACCCGCTATGTAACCAGACTCACAAAACAGCAGCAAAAACCACCAACCCAAGGAGTTACAGGAGAAAGATAATTAGATCACAGCCACCCCCAAGTCAGGAGGGGACAGGGGGACATGGAGACATGAGAAGGAAGGGGCTCTTCAGTCTCTTGTGATCCCCGTTACCTCTGCACTGGAGGGACACTCTCAGGGAGCACTGCTGACCCCACCACAACCTTTGACTGCCCATGGTTAGTGCCACAAAGCAAGAGGCTGAGACAGGTTTTTGCTGCACAGCGCGTGAGTTTCTATAATCCACCACTCTCCATTCACATTCACGTGTCAATATCTGCCACAAGTACTATTTCTGACTAATTTTTTCAAAGGGAGTAAAAAGGCTAAAACCATTACCAAAATTACAAGTTTGTAACTCCTTGAAAAGCTGCGGAAAGGTATAGGGTGTGACTGTGGGGAACAGATGGGGTTCTCTTTTATTGGGTATTGCTGCTGACCACACTGATGCCCAGTGAGGGTGCCAGAACTATAGAAGTTTTGCATGGCAGTCACTGTGAGTAATCCTCAAATCCCAATTAATGGATTTGATGACGAGGGATGCTCAACCCTGATTTCTCCTTTGGAATTTTTCAGGAAAAAAGAGAGGGACTACCAAGTCTTGCACTGCAACAATTAAAAAATTAAGAGAGGAGGAAGCAATACCTTAATCAGATCATGATACAAGCATCTGTGCTCAGGACAATAGCCAGTGATTCATTAGAGTGATGCAGTTTCATCTGTAAACCTCATTTGGAAGTCAGGCTGTGGACTTGAACATATTCAGTCTTTGCCATGAAAGAAACTAAGGAGGTTTTTTGTAAACCACATCTCTTTTTCCAGTCTCAGCAGAGCCAAGTCAATAACTGAACCTCAGACTCTCCGCGGGTCAGAATCTGCCTCTCCCAGCCTCTGGGTGAACACCACATTCTAGACATTCATTTTAGGCTGTTTGTGGAAAAGGCGTTCACATGTAACAACAAGCATCTTAAAATTACTTCTAACTGCCCTGAAGAGCAGAATGAGTAGTTTGCACTTAATTTAGCCCCTCACCTAAAGAGCATCCCACTTGCACCGAATCCCACCCAGCGGAGGGACGGGGCAAGTTAACCCCCTCCCCAGCAGGGCAAGGCGGGGCGGTGGGGCTGACAGCCAGCTCTGGCCACTGTGCCACTTCCCAAACAGGAATTCTTAGTTACTACAGAAGTAGAAACCTCAGTGCCATTCAGATTCCTACCGCTGGACACAGTCCAACAGCGCAGATACCGATCATTGTTTCGGAGTGAGTCATTCCAACGTACACCAGAGCTCAACTTTCTGCTGTGTGGAGTTTCCAATTATGTCCTTGATCCAACAGCCTTTGCCAATATTGCTGTTACACATTTCCTACCAAAATAACTCTGCAGAGTTTGAAGCCAGTTCTAAAAGAAAAAAACTGCAGTTCATAGTGTCTAAGAATAACCAGCTACAAAGTGACTCACTCTAAACCACGCTGGCCTGTCCTCCTGGAGGGAAATAAAATATTCCTCTCACCTTTTTGTATCATAGTCAATTAAAACGTAGTTTTCCATAGCAAGCTTAAGATCTGGGATTTCTTCACAGACCCACCTGGAACGAGAGAAGAAATAATGAATAAAAATATCTCCAATTAAGTATAATAAGGCAATCTGTCTCAATTCTAGCACTGCACCGCTCTGTGTTAAGACAGAACGCTGCAGCAGAGCTGCAAGGTGACAACGTTGGTAGGAGGAAGGACATGACAAAGGAGGAGGAAGGCAGACGTGACAAAACACTCACTGGAAGCTGAGATAGCTCATGTTTGTACTGAAGAAACAGCGAGGTGCCCGTAGACACTGGCAGTAGTACAAAGCTCTTGAAATGGCACAACTTCAAACCGAGGTACTAAATGTGTCTAAAACTACTCAACGCCACGGCTGATGCTAATCGAACACAAAATGTAATGCAGAAATGCAAAATTTGGGAAGAATTTGGAAAGAAAAGCTGAATGTAAAGAAGACATTTTCTACAGTGCCCCAAAAGGATGCCACCACTGCGAGGACATTCTCCTCTGGGGAGTGCTCTGAGCTGCTCTTACCCCTCACATCACCCAACCCAGAACAGATTTTCCAAAGTCATCTGAAGAAAAGATCCCTTTTACATGCGGAGTTAACAAAGCCCCGTGTGTTGTGCCATTAGAAATGGGAAACACACACCCGCTCACAGCTCATCTGACAAGGGAAGCTCAGAGAAGAGCAGAGCTTTGCCCTTGGAATGTAGGAAGATTAATTCCTTTCAATGACAATTTACCAGCCATATAAGCTTTGCACACACTTTCCTCCAAAAGCATAAATGGGAGAGCACTATCCTCATCAAACCACCTCAGAGGATGTCATAGGACGAATTCCAGTAAGAATGGCAGAGGTTTTCCTCTTCACCTTTAAAATGGGGGAAAAAACATGACACAAGGTCCAACAGTTCTGCTTCCTTCTGGCTGATTTGCTCTTACCAAATAAATATATAGGTAAGTAAAAAAATAAAACTTCTCCATCTATTGTTGAGTCTCTTCTGACTAATATCTCCCATATATCTCTGCAAAATTTTCTGTTCTCTGCAAATTTTTGTCTCTTAGATTAAGGAAATGGACATTCAGCAGCTGTTTATCACTGCCCTGAAGAGACAAATGCTTCTGTGCACTCTTTTACCCATCGCTCCCATAACCACACTGTGGTCACTGCACACAAGGCAGCACAAAAGCCTTCTAACAACACCGTGTTCACTGCAATCGTGCTTAAAACACGGTTGTTAAACATCACCTCGGCTCGACTGCTTTCCAACACGGTTTTCCCCTCACCTTCAGCCAGCGTAGCACGGGAAGCACCAGCACCCAGGACTCCGGCCATTGCTCCCAGCACCACGTCTGTTTAAATCCCTTCAGAAAAGGTCTTCTCCATAGTCATAGTGACAAATGACGCCACAAGTTCCCAAGGCACAGAATCTTATCAACATCGGTACAAGGGAACTGGAAGTGGCAGTGCCTCGAGTCAAGGTTTTGTAGTTATAAAAGAAATCTCTTTATAAAGAAAAATTCTCAGCTCTAGCCCCTAGTCCCCATTACATATTCTCTCCCACCACAAACCATGGGAGAATGCTATGATTTCAGGTATCTAAGTGATATTATCAACCTCACAACACAAAGACTCGCTCTCACAGCCACGCTGGGAACAAGCGAGGGTCACCACCTTTCCCTAGGCCGTATTCTTGACCAAATTGCAAGCTCAGGAGGCTTCTGCAGATAAAACACCCTTCTTTTTACCTTGCCTGTGTCTGCACCATCCAGTCATTAAATCCTGTGGCAGATACAGCCCTCAGCCAAGGGAAGCCTGTACAGTAGGGGTCTACAACAGTTAATGAGAGCAGCTTTTAAACAACCTAATGTAGAGAACACATTAACATGCCTCAGGTGTTTGGGGAGTTTGTGTTAGCATTTAATAAAAGTTCTACAGCAAGTCACTCCCAAACCCTGCTGTAACACCCACAAGCCACAGCACAACCACTGCCTGTGTTGGGAAATGCTCACACTTCCTGCTCCTCTTATTTGTCTTTCACCTTTATCCTCTGTTTCCCCCACATTGGTCCAACTACCAGCAGAATTAAGAGGAACGCTAATGGGGGCATCATTGCCAATTAATGCAAATGCTAATGATGCTGCAACATCACAGCAATAAGGGGAAAGAAGAGGGTGGGGAAGAGGATATGCAAGACCAGAAACTTAAGACATCCTGCCAATGATCTTTTCTTAAACTTGTTTTTCTAAAGAAAACAGACTACTGTCTCTGGTTACTGAGGCAAAGCTTCCTTGAAGCAATGTCATCTTCATTATAAGCAGCACCAAAAGCTGAATATCACTATCCATTTTTAATTCTGTTCAAAGGAGAACAGAATATGGCAAGTTAAAAAAAAAAAAGTCTGCTTGACGGGCAGATTTGTATTGCAACAATATCAGTTCCACTTAGAAAGTAATTTAAAGCTGCTAAATTATGATTATAACTGCTGCCCTCCTTTATATCTCGTCTCAAGACGTCCATTCACCAAGATGCAGAAGACACAGGGAAGGGTTGTAGCCACGTCTGCGTTGAACACTTACCGAATTGTCTCGATAATTTCGTGAGCAGCATCATGGTGTTTGTCCTGAAATAAAAAGAAAAGGAGAGATGTTTTCAGAGAGACATCAGGTGTGCTGTTTTTCAGAAGATTACAGGAATTGCAATCTTTTTAAGAATATAAATGGCAAGCATACTAGGAAAGGAGTCTTTGATTGCCACCGAGCCCATTAAACCCATCAAAATGAGCCCTCTAAGAAAAAATGGAGCTTAAGGAAATACATTTTTCAAGTTTCTATGGAGCAGCAGAAGATTTACATGAAGGAACTGTCATTCTACTTATTTCTTTGTCATTTTCTGAAATCAGGAATTGTGTAGCTGATCCCCTTGAGGATTATTGGTATGCAGGAGGTACTTGAGTGCGAGTTCCACAATGAACAGCTGATTTCATCGCCCCAGCAGCTGGTACGTGCTCACTTCTCCATATGGGCACTACCATTCTCACACAGCCAATGGCTTTCTAAAACACAGCATCAAATAAACAGTGGGAGTGGGTATCGGAGTAGGGAAAAAAAACCACCTCACAGCACACAAAAAAGAAAAGGAGGCCTGAATATACAGAGCTTTCCGTGAACTGAAAAACAAGAGACGCATGCACAAAATACATTCAAACTGGCGTGTTACAAGCACACACAGGGCTGTGAGGCACAGATGTTTGTTGACTTCCATTCGGGAGTTTACTCAGGAGCACGAGTTTAGCCATTCCAAACTTGTGCCAATAAAGCCCTTGGAGCTGCACGTATATGCACCAAGCTACAAATAAAATAAATAAATAAATAAAAAACCTGTTTTAGGGAAGTTACAGGAGCCCCTGTATAAATTGCTGTATCCATCTTGTGAAGCCTCAGCTACCAGAGCCCAGGTGCACAAAGTTAACCCTATATTTAGATGATTGTTTCTTAAAGTGGCTTTGACCTTTTAATTAGGAGTCCAGTATCAAAGGACCTTCAAGAGTTGGAAGTGTAAAGGCTCCCTCTCAAATAATTCCCCTTGTCTCCTGATGCAGAAATGTCATTTCTATAGGGCAATTCTATAGCAAAGGGTAGGAATCAGGGAAGGGAGGGAACAGAAGAGAAGGACTAATGAATAGATAACAGAAAACGGCTGGGATTATCTCTGTTCCTTCAGGACATGGAAGGACATGATGTAAGTCAGATAGAAGCTTTTGCCATCCCTATCACAGCTTTCATATTTGCATGAGGAAACAGACTTCCCCCGGTATAACCAGATTATATACTCAAGATCAACCAGTCTTGTAGAAGTTGTCATTCCAAGAAACTTTGCACAGTCCTTTAGACACCTTGACAAAAATCTCATGAGTGAGAGGGACAAAAATAAGGCGAACATTTCTGAAGCCTGTTCATACAGTAAAGGTATGAAGGAACACTTCCCATTTTACTAGAAAAGCTTTTATTTTCAGAATGCGAAAAGTTAACCCCATATGTAGGAGTCACACGAGATAATAACCAAAGAAAAGCAAAATATTGCAGTCCCAATTTCAAAAAGGAGAAACGGCCAATGTAAAAGCAGTGGGGACATTTGGGATGGAACACACAGTGGCCTAGAAGCTGAGCGTGACCTTGGTCATGTTTCCTAACAAGGTTTCCTACACAAACATCCGGAATACCACAACCCAGGCAGAACAAATCCAGGGTTGTACTTCCTCCCACCTCTGGGGTTCGCTCAGGGCCTGGACTGCGACAGCCCAAACCCAACACCACCAATAAACCCAGTTTAAGTTCAGAAATGTCAGGTAAAGAATTCTATAGATACATCTTGGCCTAGAAAACAGAGCAGCAACAGAATTAAAATCTGCTCCTGACTCTCAGTGCACATATAAAAGAAGAAAAAGCGTACAGGAGGGGGACTCTCTTTTCATTTCTTATCTGCAAAGTATAAAAATAACCCAAGACAGTCAGCTCATCCATAAACATCCCCTAGAAATTTTCACCTTTCGCTACACACAGAGTTATCGCAGTAGAAACCCCTTGGGCTGATCAGGTTCTTCCAGTAAACTGTGTTCCCGAATAGTAAGGATGTGCTTTATCACCATAAGCACATTATACCGGAAAAGTGAATTCATGCTTATTCTGGCATAACCCTTTTCTCCAAAGAAGTTCTATTCTCCATTGATGGTTTCGGCCAGTTTCAGCGCTAGCAGAACACAAGGAGACATCCCTTGTGCTGTGGGTCTTCATGAAAAAGCCCCTATAAACGACCAAAATTGCTTAAATTAACAGATCCTTTGTCTTGTGTTAAAAAGTGAAAAATAAATTTAAAAAAGGAAAAAATCCACAATGCACATCTACAACTACAAATCATCCAATTTAAGCAAGCAATTTGTCTAACACAACCTCAAGTGGAAACTCCAGCCAAAAGGGGCCTTTCTGCATTTAGTTTGTGCCATTAACACGGAATAATGGAGTTGAAAACAGTTCCACATTTACTGCTGCTAAACTTCTCATGCTGAAACACTTCCCAAGTTTACTATTCTCCATAACTAACAGAGTTTGGCCGGGCAGAGGAGCTCCCAACATCTCACGCAAGTCTTGCAAACAAAATCAGAGGTGATCTCCTAACACTTCTTCCAAAGCAGAGCTGGCCATGGAAAACGCAGGAGGAAGCAGGGGAAAAGATCTAAAGGAAATACAGAGCACTTTCCCTTTCTTTAGAGAACACTTTTGGTCCCATTTCAACATTACGGTTGTAAGATTTAATAAGAATAGACATTAAACAGCACCAGACATCACATCTGTATTCATGGAGTTGTTTATGACGCTGATAGAGAGCCTTCAGCAGCTCCAACGGCAAGTTGAACAGAAACCTCCCCAAAACCACCAGCTCCAGTCCAACCAGCACCAGCCTCTGCCCATCACCTTTCAAGCAGATGGTTTTGGCCAGACACACAACTGAGCTCTGTGCACAAGTTTTAAGACAGATCCTTTTACAGACCCGGTGGATGAACACTGAAACCCACGGGCTGGGAGGGACCCCTGGCAATCACCAGCAGGTCTGATGCCACCTCAGCAGGCTGACATACCGTACCCCCGGCCCATCCAACAGACAGCTCAGCACACTCAGAGATGGCCTGAAGCTCTGCAAATTCAGACATCTACTATTTTTTTCTTTTTCAGACTGCAGTGACAAACATCAGCATAGAATCTTAGAATCACAGACTGGTTTGGGTTGGAAGGGACCTTAAAGTCCACCCAGTGCCACCCCCTGCCCTGGGCAGGGACACCTCC
>JAOXJM010000014.1:1576258-1587158 GCA_026413425.1 Tringa solitaria | reverse complement strand
TCAAACCCTTCCCCCTCCTCCTAGGGCTCCCCTCCCTCATCCAGAGTCCCTCCCCGTGGAGCTGTCCCCCTGCCCGCCCCACGAGGGACAGGGACAAAATGTGTCCGTATCGGGTGTGCAGCCGTTAAAGACGCCCACGAAGCTCCGCCAACCGCCTCCCCCCGGGTCACACGGAGGGACAGCCCCCCCGTTCCCACGCGTGTCCCCGCCGCGCCAGCCCCGCTCCCCCCCCGCCACGTGGGACCGGGAGGCGGGCCCAGGTGGTGGGCGGGGCTATGGGGAGAAGTGACGCGGCTGTCGCTGGCGGGCGCGGGGCGGGGATGGGCGGGGCCTAGCGCGGGATGGGCGGGGCTAGAGCGGACGGGGGGCGAGTTTAAGTGAGTGAAGGCGTGGTTAGCGGGACAGGGGGCGTGGTTAGATGGGCAGGGGGCGTGGCTTTGCAGGTGGGGGTGTGGTTTGGCGGGTGAAGGCGTGGTTGGCCGCTCGGGGGCGCGGCTAGGCGCTGGGGGGCGGGGCCGAGGCCTCAGCTGACCGGCCGCCATTTTGTTCAGGCGCTGGGAGGCCGAGCGGAGCCCGGAGTCGGGGCTTGCGGCCGCCGGGGCCGCCCCTGCTGCTCGCCCGCACTGTGCCGCTCCGTGCCGGGGGCCAGCAGCGACCGCGCCCCCCTCGCCTCCCCGCCCGGCATGTGAGCGGCTCGGCCCCGCTGGTCTCACCCGGCTCTAGCGGCAGCAGGAGCCGCTGCGGCCACCCCCCCTCCCCCCTCCATCCCTCTACCCGGCTGGGCCCGGCCCCTCAGCCCCGAGCGCAGGCCCCGCGGCCCGGCCCCGCCGCCGCCATGGCGCTGAAGATGGTGAAGGGCAGCATCGACCGCATGTTTGATAAAAACCTGCAGGATCTGGTGCGCGGAATCCGCAACCACAAGGAGGACGAGGTAAAAGGACCCGGCCCCCGACGCCGAGGATGTGGGGGGGGGGGGTGTCCCGGCCTGGGCTGGCTCCCCTCACCCCTCCGTGCTGGCTGTCACCCGCTTCCCGGCCGGGTCCCGCTCCTCCGGGGCGGTGGGAGCTGCCTCCAGCCCCTTCTCCGCAGGGGAGGCTGCCTCAGGCCCAGAAGCTGCCGGGTGTCTTTGCCGCCTGGAAAAGGGGATGTTGTGTGGGGGGAGGTGGAAGTAGGAATCGGAAGGAGGAAGATGGCTCTGGGGTGTAGGCCGAAAGGGAGAGGCTGTGGGAGGACGAGAAAGCGTTAGGGAAACGATGGGTTGAAAAGGGAGATCAGGGAGGGTCACGCTCGGTGCTCGCTTTCCCATTTATCGTGTTATCGTGTTGAGATCCCTGATGCCTGTAACAGGGAATTCCTTCCTATTGCACCTACCAGAGTCAACTCTCTATTCTTCATCATGAAACTGATACGCAGGAAAGCTGAGCTCAGTCATAATTCAGCTTCCAGGTTATTCATGTTGTACACCTTCTGACTAAAATGTGTTTTCATTGTTTCAAAGCCTTTGTAGGCAGGAGGCAATTGGATGTGTTGGAGTGTTATTCTCACTTGTATTAGAGGCACGTGATCAGGAAATTAGTATAGGTGAAATAATTAGTCATCAAGAACATGTTATGTGAGACTTTCTGCATTGAGGTGTCACATGTTAATTGGGAAGTAACGGACGCTAACGATGTCATTTGTGTTCACCTTCAAGTAAGTAGTCTTGGCCTTAGAAGCTTTCTTAGGAATAGTCTAACAGTTATTCCTTGCTGGAATATCAGTGAGTTGCTGTGGAGTTAGTTGCTAGAAATATTTGTAGACTACAGTGTCTTTTCATAAGGGTGCAATATCCAAATGGTGTCAGCTATGAAAAGTATCTGGAAAAGTTGTAATTGCCTAACTAAATGAAATATTAATTTGGAAAACTACCATCTTCGTTACTGGCGCTGTTGGACTTGAACATAAAATACAACTTTCAAAACCAGTTGAATGTTCAAATGGCTTTTAAGGCTGTTGTACATAGAATAAGGTGTTAGTGATGATACCCGGGAAACATATTTTTGTTTTAATAACCATTAAATATTGGCTACTGAGTTGGTGGCAGAGGAAGGGAGTGCTACTGTGAAGTGTGCAGTGCCCTGCAAAGCATGGAAAACTATGGAGAAGTGGAACCAGGATGTCTAAGTGGATGCTTAATGTGTTCTACTCAAAGCTGGAACAGGTGAACAGTAATTCTATGGAGCGCTTCCCCATAGGGTGCTTAGCCCCAGTTTGTATGTTACGCCACTTTTGGTAAATATACTTTATTCTTTTGTGTATAGGACAGAAAATGTTCCTTCAACTCTCAAACCTCTGAGGATCCCTCCGATGAAGGTCCAGGCTGGTCCAGGCCTTTGTGGCACCAGTGCTCTTTGAGGAGGATTGAATGTACTGTTCTCATTTCTAAAATAATTTTGTGACAGCTCATTTTCCAGGACTTCATATATATTCAGAGGGTAAAGAGCACAAGTGCAGTTACAGTCAGGTTTAACAAGTTACCGAGCATCATAAGCAATAACGAATTTGTTCTGTCACAAGAAGTGGTTACGATGCCTTGGCTTTGATCTCCTTTAGTGTTAGGAAAAAATACTCCTCGGAGAGTTTTTGTAGAGGTGTGTGTATTTGAAGGAGGCTGTTATACAGGTATTATATACAGGCTCTGGGATTCAGTGAGGTCAAGGCAAATGTGGTATCTCTTACAGTAAGTAAGAGGCTGATGTCAGTTACAGTGGTTGGACTTGTAGCTTGATAGTATTTTAAATGATGGCAGCTCTTTGGTTTGAAAAGCAAGTTGAGAGGTTTTAAAGTAGGTAACTGAAGGATAGTTCCTGTTTCTATCCTCATATGCATAGCAACAATTAAACCCCAGATTTCAAGATGTGTTCAGCTGATCAGTAGACATCGCACTGATGAAAAGTGTGTCTTCTGTAGAATAGACTGTTTTGAATCCTTTAGAGATTTTGCTTAATTACATAGAGTGGATGCAAACAGCACAGGACTGTTCCTGTTTCTAGATGAGCAAAGCAGAGCGGGCTGTAAACCTTCTGCTATTACAATGCTGGGCGTTGATTCAGTGCTTCCCAGGCAATGATCTTGGATGTCTGCTAGTTTTCAAGTGATGTTACAAAATCAACTAGTATTTTAGAGGAAGTAACTGCAAAAAATCTTCCTCTCTTCCCACAGTGCTTCCATTGTTCATTGTATCTGTTAAATGTTGCTCCAGTGCTGAATGTGGTTGTTCAACCAACGTTTGTGTGTCTCAAGATAAGTGTCTAAGCTTAAGATGCACACTCTGTGTGATTATTGCTTTGACTTCTGATTTAGTTATGTTTTTTTGCAAAAGGCTAATTTCTGTTGTATG
The DNA here is from genome assembly GCA_026413425.1 of Tringa solitaria. Classification (NCBI taxonomy): domain Eukaryota; kingdom Metazoa; phylum Chordata; class Aves; order Charadriiformes; family Scolopacidae; genus Tringa; species Tringa solitaria. Next base: position 1,583,779 of record JAOXJM010000014.1, on the reverse strand, counting down.
TGTTGGTTCTTGTCTTTTGGAATTTAATAATATGGAAATTCTGCCATCCCTTTTCCCCCTTATCTTTTTGGGCAGCCTCTCTTGGTAGACAGGAGGTAGTAAGATTTATTCCTTTCCAGTTCCTCTGCAGGTACCATCACAAGCCCGTGTACGTGGTAGCTCACTGATGTGTGGAGGATGTGTTTTAGTGCAGGATGTGCCAAATGGTGGTCACTTTGGTTCAGATGTGGGTTCTTCAATATAGCTTTTTAGCAGACCCAGCTGTGTTCTTCCTCAGTGGTTATGTGTTCACCCTGTATTGCCAGGACTCTCAAGCTCACTCCCCGAGGCTTGTTGGGAAGCAAATGGAGCGCCATGAGCTCTTTACCCATACATTTCAGGTGTCCTCCTCAGCTCGGTAAGGAGCCAAGAGGGTACTGGAGAGTGCTTAGCTCCCATCCTTGCTACAGAGTGCTTAATGACCTGTCAGAGGCCTTTTTCATTTTAGTTTTTGGTCTGTATCCAAAGCTGACCCATTTATTTTGAGTTTCTAACCTAGAAGTGAAGTGACGGCTATCCTTGAGAGGTAAGGGAGAGGAGTTAGTTAACAGTCACTGCTCTGTGCAGACACGCTCTGTCCATTTCCAGTCTTCCGGGGAAAATTGGAGCTGCATCATCCTTCTGCAAAGGAAACATTGCTGTGGAAGGAATGAGGTAGCGTAACAGCATTAAAACTTTCCCTGGTTTGACGTGTTGTGTTTGCTTTTCAAGGCTCTGTACAGATGCTCCAATCCCCGTGGTGTTTTCTGGTGCCAGCTTAAAGGCTGAGGGAAGGCCAAACCTGCCAGAAAAATGTTGATCCTATTCCATTCTCCCCGACCTTCACTTAGTATTTCATTCACTAATATCTCATTCTCTCTTTGGTTTGGAAGACAACTCTTCTTGATAGTGAAAGCAGTGAGTCTTTCATCTGCAATTAGGTGGGTTTGTACCCTATGGAATAACTTCTCCCACTTTGTGCCTACTTTTTATGCATGTGCTACAACACAGCTCATGGGGGGGGGTGGCTGGTACCATAGGCTGTTAAAAGTAGAACGGCTGTTTTTCCCAGATATTCCAAACTGAGAAATTATTTCTGTTTAAGGGTATTCTCCTGACTGAGATAAAGGAGGGGGATAATCCTTTGGTGCTGTTTGGCTCTTGTGCAGTGTTTTGCATTTGCAGTTAAGAAGTTTGTGGGTCCCAACAAGGAAGCTGCTGTCAGATGCTGTGGTGAGAGGTTCCTTCATAAAACTGAGATGATAGAATACCAGAAACAGAGATGTGAAATGAGTGGTGTGTTAGTCCTGTTCAGACTCTCCATTTCAAGTACCTTTGATGGAGAAGGGGATAAAAAGTCCTGCGTGAAATGTCTGCGCGCTTCTCCTGTAACTCGAGAAAATTGCCTCCCTCTTCTTTCAGAGAATCTGCTGCCTGTGTGCCAGGATGAGCGCTTCATGGTTTGGCAATCAATACTTGCAGGAAAAAGCGATTTAAAAAAAGTCCCATTTTCTTGTGTGTAGTGCTCAGTGATAAGTATCTCATTGCTGGTTTGCATTTGAGAAGTTGTTTTGTACAGAAGCAAGTTGAAGGAGCGAAAGGAGCAATTCAGTGTTTCTGGCTGGGAAAAAGAAAATCGATTTTGGTTGATAATATAATGCTAAAGGAGAGGCGTGTGGAGTGTCTGTGCTGTGAAATACGTATTTCTCTGCTCAGAAAGACCACGCTTACACCAAGCTGGCAGTGTGTTCTCACTTCTTAGTGACTGTTACCTAAGCACAGTGGACTTGTATTGTTAAAAAACACCTTTTCCCCTAAATGAAAGGGTTCTGTGCTCAACTGCACGCTTCCAGGTACTTCTTTGACACGTTTTCCGATGAAATGATGGCCTTGGGAGTTTTGAGGAATCTTTAAACATCTTTTGGGCGCAGCCTGTCTTCAACGAGGCTGAAAACCACCTAGTGCTGTGCGCTCCTGACAGCTTGGCCTCTGGCCATTCTGGAATGTTAGTATCTAACGGGAAAGGATGTGGGGTGGAACGTCACAGGGGAATTTTTGAGGAATGCTAAAAAGCTTGTTGGTGCCCAAGACTGAAGAAGCAGCCCCAGCACTGGGCAGCGTGCGGTGCAGCTCATTGATGATAGCCAGCTCTTTCAGTCGCTGACGCTCCGTCACTTACAGCTCGTCATATGTGTGTTAATATCTTTGAAGGGAGCTCATTATTCCACCCACTTTCAAGAGGCTCTGGAGTTGCTATTGTTAATTCTTTGAGCGTGTGAATCGCTGAAAAAGACAAAGTCGGAGGGTTGGGTAAGGACCTCGCAGCAATTGGTGACGAAGCAGACCAGTAGTGGCCTCCAAGGTGACAAGGCCCAGAGTAGGAGTGTCCCTGCTGTACCTGCTGTGTCACAGAAAATGAAGGGCCTGGAGCCACAGAACACGAGCCAAGCCGTGGGCTTTTTCTTGTGTGATTACAAGCACAGAGCAGCTGAGGCTTTGCATTAGTGCTGCCTTTCATTAGCTTCTTGCTTTCTCCTGTGTTAAATATTACTTAATTGACTGTGGCATAAGTGGGGCTAATACCTTTGTTCCCAGTCCAGATTCTCTGGTAGCTGTCTCTTCTGAGGGTTTGAAACACTCCAGACACATCCCTTTCTCAATCGTGTAAGTGAAAATTCTGCCCAGGCAGGTCCAGGGGAGAGGAAGAGCTTTCTGGTACCTCATCCTGAGAAATGGAGTGGTCCACACGCTGCACCTTTTGTGAGGCCGGTAGAAGAACGGCCAGAAAAATCAACATAGAATAAAGGTAACTACATTTCTGCACCGAGGTCATCTTCAGAGAGCTGATTTTTTTGATGCTTCTCTTTTTGTCCCAGTGCTGAGTGCAGAAAATGGGGCCTTTTGTGATTTCCTCTGATGTCGTCAGTGTCCACAAAAGTGACTGAAAAAACCTCTTCCTCTGCCATGTGGGTTAGTGAATGTATTTGGGTGTACAAAGAGTACCTTTAGGTTTTTCACTCAGAAGTTTCCTTTGGTAACATGTCCCATTCCTGGTGGGATGTGAAGAGCAGCAAGGGAAGCATTAAACGACACGCATCGGAAAGACCGAGTCATGGGACCGCTTACAAAGAGGCGTTTGTGTTCCTTAGGTTATTAAAAAAAAAACAAACCTGATCATTCATGCTGAAAAATAGAAATGCTTCATAATCTACAGGGGAGTCCGCTTAATTCCAGGTGGCAGGAAGTATAAAGATATATGTGTAAGGTGCAAAAAATAACATGGTTAGTGGTAGTGTTAGTAGCTCATAAAGGCGGTCGAGTGCTTTTTTAAATAGGAAACATACGTAAGGAATAACGGACTATACTAACGAGTCCTGTTGGATTCTGAAGTGTAACTGAGCCTGGAAAAATGTAGGTTCGTACTGATTCATACTACCATACCATGTGGTAGACCATGTGGAGTTTGTAGGCCTCATAGTTGAGGGCTAGATTTTATATTTGCTATTTCCTTTTTATTGTTGTTTCTTTTATGACCTAGATGTTCAAACCTGTTCGCTTTCACTGAGAGACGGGGATGTTAAAAGCTGTGTAAAGGGAAGTAGGTATCGATGTGGGTGCGTTGGAGCTTTCTTCCAATGGGCTCGATCTTCACGGCAAACTCAACTGCATAAAATCTCTCGTTGCCGCTACCACGGTGTGACGAGCCCTGGCTTCTGGGAGTGGACATTTGCTTCGAGCTGGTGGTGTGATTGTACAGCAGGGAGTAGGTGAACAAATTTACTTTAATTACACAAATATTTGTACTGAATTAAAGAAGTCAGCGATGGCCACAAACCGTCTTTTTCTTCATTGTCCTTCTTACCTTTCCGTAACTGAGCAATCCTCATAGCTTTGCATAAATCACCGTTCCATCTTTGTAATATTTTCAGTGTTACGTGTTTATATAGTATTAATACATCATTAAGCATCGTTTTTATTGTGATGGTTCCCTCTGAACTAATTCCAGTCAGCTGAGTCTCAGAAACAACAGCCTTAGAAGGAAGCGACCGTTTCCCATACCTACGGCACAGCACGTGCTGCAACGGCACCTGCTTTTGTCAAAGCTTGAAACGATGCACAGAAATGGATCTGGAACTAGCAAATTGAAAAATCTACTGTGAGAGTACTCATATAGCTTTTTGCATAGTTATATATAAAAACACAATTTTGAGTGCATCTCGCGTTTGTAGGGATCAGCACTTTTATCTGACGCATCTTTCTGGTCTTAAAAGTTGCCTGCTCAGGTATGGTTTAGTGCAGGCCCCTGAGGATTGTTTAATTGCCCTGCAATTAAATTAACAAATACTGCGATCGGGCTGGAGACATGTGTGTGTTAAGGGACTGATCAGCCTGGAGATACTCTAAGACACGTGTCTAAAGCCTTGCTTACTGGGTTGGGTTTTGCTATCTAATACCCACTGAATCGTTGGCATCTCAGCCAGGGGAGGTGGACCAGGATGGCCTCCATAGCTCCAGCTTCCCATGTAGGTGCTGTTTCATGGGAAATGCTTCACTTGTCTTTGGGTAAACCATGGAATGATGCTATCCTTGGGAGGGGGCAGGAACACACTGGTGCCAGACAGATGCCACGGTGCTCGGGAGGTCCGGGGCAGCCTTGGCTTGACACTGCCTTGGAGTCACTTCAGATGGGCACCTGCCATTCTGCTGCTTCTCTGAAATCCAGTCCTTCTCTGTTACCTACCTGTTGAGAAGAGTGTATGTGTGTTTCTACAGTGCCTGTGCTGGTTTGGGGTTGTTTAGTGGCTGCTATGAAACTCATGGGTGTACAGTACTTGCTTAGCATCTCTCTGAATTTTCAAAATAAGCTTCAAAGGTTTGTATTGGTTTATAGAATCATAGCATTGTAGAATTGCCTTGGTTGGAAGGAATCTTTCAGGTCATCAAGTTCCAACCATCAATCTAACACTGACAACGTCACCGAACCGTATCTGTTATGAATCAGTTTAGGATAAGTAGATGCATCGTGCCAAATTTTGGCCAGAATGTATAATTTCAGTAAACATTAAGAAAAGGCAAAAGTGTAAATTGACACGTCCCTCCATTGGTGTCGTTTGGCCAAGGAGTCTGTTGTCATGTTTCTAATAAATAACATAGAAGAAAACTGCTGCAGGTGAAATGACAAAGGTTCCCCTTCGTGGCTCCAGCGTTCGTCACTGATGAGAACGGTACATTGGTCCGGGATTTCAAGGTACCTGCAAGAGGAGTGTATAAATCCCTGGAAAGCTGGGCAGGAAACCGAGACGTGTTCAAACGTGTCTGGCCAGGCTGTTTATCAGCAGCTGAGTGAAAGATAAGTTTGGCTTTTCAAAATGCCTTTCAAGTCCTAACATGTTTTCTGAGCTCTTTATTGCACCTGACCACCCCCTGCACCGTGTTATTTCGGCTGCCGCAAAACTGCTTAAATGAATGCTGTGTGATTTCTCAGTTATTGCTTTTATTCTGCTACAGGCTTGTCCACCCTGCTTGGTTTATGGCTTTAGTGGAGTTCATTGGGAGATAGCATGTGCCTCGGAATTATCTTTTTATTCAACCACGGAGTAGTCCTAACGAAGGATCTTCTTACTTATCACAAATAGCTTTTTCTACAGTATTTAAGTAATATCTTGTTTTTAGTTATGTACAGCAGAAGTTAAGATCTCCTGTGCTTAGCCCTGTGCGGAAAGTAGCACATTTCACCTTTTTATGCTCTTGGCTCTTACTTACAGATTTATTCTGTGCTGTCATAATATGATGCTTGTGTCTCAGGTACTGTAGTCAATTATAGGTGTATAAATTCTACTTGACTCGTTCAGTGGTGGTTTTTGACATGAAGTACTGCTTTTGAGGTATTTCTTTCCAGTCTTGTTCCTAAGCTGGGAGGTGGCAGCCGATGTGCCCTGTGCTTGGAACAGCATCTGCTGCCTGAGGCACAAACAAATTCCAAAGTTGCTTCACCTCCATGGGGTGTCTGTGGTTTAACTCCATTTGCTGTTAACCATGGTGGCTGTGTCACATGGCTCGCATTCCCCAGGTAGTATTTCTTCACATCATCCAAAAAAAAAAAATTTAAAAAAGGGAGGGGCTGTTGCTGCTGTTTTTTTCTGGAAGCTGGAGCAGAGGCATCTTCCTCTCATGTGAGATCGTCATGTGCTTGTGCTCAATGTGATTTCACGGAGTTAATGGCAGACGTGTCTTAAAGTGCTACTGAAAAGATAAATCCTACAGTGCTTAAAACAAAAGAAATGTCTTATTTTGTGTTTATTTCAATTCCATTTTTTTCTGGTTTAGAATGGTGTAGTTATGTGTTCATATCAGATCATACCTTGCTCCTTGTGCCATTAATCATTTTAGTTACCTTAGTCACTGTTAATCATTCTTTCCTTAAAACACTGTATTTAACCCTGGAAGTGCCAGAGATATAGGGACTAATGTTCTCTGACATTTTGCTGTTTCATCTGGGTGGAAATCACTCGGCTGTTGCAGTGAGGGACAGGTTTGAATCTCACAGCGGATCTAGTGACTGAGGCTGGATCCTGACGAGGACTTTGGTGGAGGATTCTCTGTGTTTGGTGTTGGACTGTAACCCTGAGTGGTAAGAATGTGAGGTTTTTCTTCCCTTGGCTTCAGAAGATGGTATATGATTGAGATAAGAGTACAGCTTCTTTAAGGCTATTGGAAATGAATAGCTTTCATGATTAAATGTAATGTTAAGGTTCTGCAGTAATATCTGTTCTAATCATTAATGACTTCTCATCTGTCAATGAAAGCAAAGCAGAGTCACATTTCCTGAGAATGTCACTGTTGTTCAGTTAGATCAGTGATTTTTAAGCTTCATTCACATACTGCTTGAAAAAAAAAAAATCTTTTGTGAACCTCTCTGAAATTGTCAGCAAACCCCAAGTTTGGAATAAAGGCTTAATATTTTTCAAAGTTAATTCAAAAAACATGGCTTGGGAAGTGAAAAAATCCTATAAACTGGTATTTTGGCTCCTTACCATGACCCACTTTCCCTTTCTTCCCTCCTTCTGTTGCAGAGGGGTTCTCTCTTTGATTCGTGATACCTTCATTCTTACTTTAACCACTCACAGTAGCTTAAATGCACATATTTTCTGGGTAAGGTCTTGAAATTTTTGAGGAATTTGGGCTGATTTTAAAAATTGGCTTGTGTATTTTGTTAATGGCTATAAAATGCTTGCTGCATTGGCTTGGTGGAATACCTTAAGAAAAGGCAGTTGTGACTTTGTCCTGTATTCACAGCTTTGTGGAGTAATTACTGTTAACATCTCAGGCTTTCCTTGGGTTTTAGCTGTGCTTCTCTGCGTGTGATTCGGTCATCTCCCTCCTTCTGAGGGACACATGGGAGAAAGCAATCACCTGTAAAGAAAAGGGCTACAAAGATGATGAGGGGTCTGGAGCATCTCTCTGATGAGGAAAGGCTGAGGGACTTGGGTCTTTTTAGTCTGG
>JAOXJM010000014.1:1513535-1529268 GCA_026413425.1 Tringa solitaria | reverse complement strand
CTCGATGATCTCTGAGGTCCCTTCCAACCACCACAATTCTGTGATTCTGTGAAAGAGGCTCTATAGAGAGCTGTGTGACTTTAATGGGACTTGAGTATGGCTTGGAAACTTGAACCTACTACCTGCTTTTTATTTTTCCCAGTTTTTAAATTAGAATTAAACTTTTTGAGGCCTGATATGTGATTATTGAGTAACAGGGATAGTGATAACCAGTTGAAAAGTTGCTGCTTAAAGGGCTTTTTAGCAGTTTTTTACTATCTCTTAACTGGATTTGAAGGAGGAGGTCTCACTAAGACCGCCTGACTCTTGCTTGGTTTGCCTCTGATGAATTCAGAGAAAGGAAAGATGAGCAGTTCAGGTGGAAGTAAACTTCCTCAATTTCTTGTTGTGGTCTTCCAACCTGAATTCTTAGCTCACTGTGGCCTGAGGCCAATAACTTGGTTTTTTTCCTCAGTTCTATCAAGTGATGTCAGTCGATGATTGCTATTTCTACAGTGAGACTGGAGGAAATAGCAGGCATTAGAAGAAAGAATGAAGGAAAAAATCCAAAGAAATTGCTGAGTAATTTGTTTGGATTTTGTAGGTGCATCCTCCTTGCATTTTACATTTGTACTCTCTCAAGAAACGTGTAGATCAGAGTATGCATGTCATTATGGACATTTTCTAGCTGCTACTTTGGATGCCTCAGTTGCCTTACTTGGACACTAGTTGTGTTTGATGTTCTTAGTAAGATGTAGTATGGTCTGTAGCTTTTTTACAGTGATGGTAGAACTTGGTGTTCTTGTGCCTTACCAAAACAATCAGCATGCAGTCTCCAGTGGTTTTTTGTTTAATTTTTTTTCGTTTACAGAGTTAGCATTCAGTAGCAGAACACTGATTGTTCCCAAGTGTCAGGACAACACGGTTTACATTACTTCACCCTGCCCTGGAAGTAATAAAGGAATGGTTACTTCATTTAATAATACAGCCATGGGGTAGGTGCCAGATAGAGCCTGCAAAGGTCTTCGGCTTTTGTCTCTACTGCTTTTTACACTGGTAACTTAGCAGAGCACTTTATTTTTGAGACTAGTTTGACAACGGGTGCTGCAGTTCAACCCGGGTTTCTTCAGCCTTCATAGGGAAGCATCTCCAGGTTCCTGGAGGAGGACTATGGCAGAAACAGATGTGGTATTTCAAAATATGCATGTAAGTTCTTGGGTTTTTCTTAAATTTCAGGAGGGTTGGTTTTGGCTTGTTCAGGGATCTGCTTGGCAGGGTCTCATGGGAGCCTGTCTTGGCAGGCAAAGGGGCTCAGATGGCTGGTTGATTTTCCAGGACAGCCTCCTCCAAGCACAAGTGTAGTTGATCCCAACATGCAAGAAGGCAAACAAAAATGGTAGGAAGCCAGCAGGGATGAACATGTAACTGCTGATTGAGCTCAAACACAGAGGGAAGATGGAGGTGGGGATGCATGGCCAGAGGGAATGTAGAAGTGTAGCCTGAGTGTAACAGAATGGAGACAGGAGAGCTCAGCTGGAATAATGGCTTCTTTAAGAACGTTGGTGGCAAGGGGAAGCCTAACAAAAATTTGGGCTCCCTGCTCTGAGTACCTCCTGACCAAAGACACGGTGAAACCAGAGGTACTCGGTGCTTTTTCTGGCCTTGTTTTTAACTGGTTAAACCAGTACTTGTTTTTTTACTGAGCAAAACCAAGGAGTTGTATTCATCCCCCTCAGTGAGGGATGATGGATTGAGTGCTGTCTGATTTGCATTCTGACGTGGATAAGTGACATCAGCCTGAAACTTGTGCTGGCAGTCAGAGCTGGCAGGCTGCTTGGGAGCTACAGGCTCGGTGCTCAGAGCAGCCTGGCAACAAAGCAGCTGGCGAGCAGAGCACAAGGTATGGAACTTAATAAGTAATTTCTGCTGGGTAAGGAAGATCTGGAGATCTAGGTGAGCAAGTTTGTTTGCTTGGTGGACGGACTTCTGTTTGCAGCATTCTGTTTGGGCATTTTATGCTTTTTCTGGGACGGAGGTCTCCCAAAAGAGGGTGCACGTGAAAATTGTTGCCTTTCAACAGAGCAACACGTGACCAGCCTGCACCAAATTATGAGATAGGGTTAATGTTGGTGAAAAGCTGCAAAATCTATGGCCAAGGCTGAGTAACCCAGCTCTCTCAGTGTGCTGAAAAGAGATGTTTAGGGTTTTTTTGTCAGGGGTTGTGGAAGTGAGTTTTGCCTTTCTGCTTTTAAAGTTAGGAGTGAAGAATCAACCATCTGTTGAACTAGTAGTGGAAGTAAACAAATAGTGAGAAGTTCCTTGAGAAAGTTGAAGAATTGCAAGATTAATTTATTTTTGGGTGGGCAGCAGACATGAAATAATTCAAGAGGACATGTCAACTGGTATATCTAAGTGAGGAGAACATCTGAAAGCAGGGAAGTTGAGGATAACTGGTCATTCGTGGAGAAACCAATAATTTCAAATTTTCAGCCAGCTTCCAAAGAAGAGGATGTGGAGAACAAAGTCTGGATGAGGAGAGTAAGCCTGGAGAACATAGTCTCGATGATTACAAAGGGAAGGAGGCTGTGATTTTGTTTCTTTCACTACTAGTCAGAGTTGGAAAACAGTCTTATTTCATGCAAAAACAAAAGGGAGATTCTGTCAGAAGTTGTGATTTTAGGGAAAAGGGAAGGACACTCAGAATCACAAGAGAAAGAGATGAGAAATCTGGGGAACAGAGGAGAAATAAAGCAGAATTAGCTGCACATAAATAGAGATATGTACCCAGGATTGATACCAGAATCCACCCACATGATTAGAGATTCTACATCGGTTATGGCCAGAGCAAGCAGGCTTATAATAATCTCCAAAAGAAGTTCAAAGAAGGAGGTGTAGAGGGTGGTGGGTTTTGTAGGAAAGTTACTTTGACAGAGTGAGAAGGCGGCATCCCAAGAGGGTGACAGTGAATAAGTGGTTCGTGGACTGGGACTATAAGGAAAGTGAGGGGTTTTTTATTGGTTGTTTTTTGTTTGGTTTGTTTTGTTTTTTGGTGTTGTTGGTTGTTTTTATCTGCCATGGGAGTACATTAGTAGAGAGGCATTTTTCTTGATTCTTAAATTTCAGCTGAGTCCCTTGGACGGTCCATCCATGCTTGAATTTGCTCGATGATAAGAAAAGCCTTCAAATTGTGAAAAACCAACAGAGGGATAGGGAAAGAGAGGGATCTCAGGCAAAGGAAATGTTGCTATGGATAAGGCAATATCAGAAAGCAGGTGTCACGCCAGAGTAGCGAACAGGGATGAAGAAATGGAAATGAACGTATCAAATCTGAAGTGAAATTTGAGAAGGTTAATATATTCCCTTCAGACAGGAGACTGGAACTAGCTAATAGCTGTCTCAGCATGCTAAAAATAATGGTACAGGTAATTAAGAATTTTGGAGCAAAGATATTTTTTTTTTTACCTACACATTTTACCAAATCTTTAGTAACAATATTTGATATATGTTAGAAAAATATATGAAAAATGTTAGAAGAAATGCATGAAGATAAAATTATCCCAGCAACTGTAATCCCAGTAGTGTGATCTTTAGTGTGAAGTTTTTACAAAAAAAAAAAAAGGACAAAAAACCCTTGCAGACTGAGATTATGATATTAAACATAATATGGGTGTTCAAAAAATAACCTTTGTCACGTTAATCTGAGTTTCTTTGTTAAAATTATTTGTATCTGCATAAGAGAAATGCAGTAAACTTCATGTCTGAACTTGTAACTTCTCTTGTGTACCTGTAACAGGTAGTTCTAGTTAAATTAGAAGACATCAGGACTATGAGAAGTATTAAATAGGTAAAAAACTGCCTAGAAGAGCTATCAGGAGAGAATTTACCCATGGAATTCTTGAATATTTTATTTCTTAGCAAAATCAGTTAAAGGTTCAAATGCATAATTTGTAGTCTTAACCCAAACTGAGGAAGTATGGACCACAGTAGAACTATAATACAAATTGAAATAACAGGGAACCTTTATAAATATCCAGAGTGCTCTGTTTCCTGACCCTAGCTGCTTCTCAGAAAGATAGGACAAGCCTCTCAATTTTGTTGAATACCAAGATTTAAGAGACTTGGTTTTAATTATTTCAGCCATAGCCACATGGAAAAAATAAAGCAACTTGAATGGAGAAGCAGTGTAACTGCATCCTTACGGTGGTATGCTTCCACATTAACTAATAATTTCCCCTGTGGCAGTACTGTGCTGGTGGTGGTTGATTAAGTCCTGGGAAAACTGGCTATACCAGGAAGTCTTCTGCAGGAATACCTGTGTTGGTGCTGGCAGTGATGTCGTTAGCATGATGCTGCACTTAAGCTAATAAGCCGTGGCAGACCTATACAGCTTGGCCCAGGGCCACTTTGGGGATGTTTGTATCTGTGGAATTGCCAACTAAAAGCTGGATAATCCACCTGCAGACAATGGACTATCTCTGGTGTAAACAAGAACTGGAAGGCCTTCGTAGCCAAAGTAAGAGGAACGATGTGACCTTGAATAGCACAGTGTGCAGAGTTGTGTATTTGGGGACTAACAGCAGAAATTTGTATTTAAAAATGCAGATGTTAATGCCAGACACTCCTCTCACAGATCCTGTTCAGAAACAGGATCTAATCAGAGGAATTTGCAAAAAACGTTTTCCGTTTCTCTGGCTCTAGCTAGTTGTATTAGCTATATACCATGCAGAGAGGATTAGAAGCAGTGGACTTGTTTAGCCTAGACAATGAACTATGAGGGAAAAGTATTGCTCTATAAACAGTAAGAACAACTTGTTTGTGGTGAAACCCAAACCAAATAGCATTATGCAAAACCAAATAGCATTACAGTTCTTCATTGTCATTATTTTGTATCCACCAGGGGGTTTAGGAATAGCTTTCTAGCATGATGCAAAAGCGTTGAGGCACCTCTAATACAGCGTGATACCCTTATTGAAGTGATTATTGTTGCCTGTCATAGCAAAGAGCTGGAAGTGGCTCAGTGAAGTCTTGGCTGTTCCTGAACTCAATTCCTGAGAGCTTCCTGAGTTAGAGGAGGAGGAAACAACATAGCGAAAGAAGTTGGAAGTTCTGTGCTATTGGGGTCAGAATTCCTACAGTAAAGACCAAAAGGACCATTGATGTGATCATCAATGTTAACAGGGTCTGCTGTGCTAAGGGCGAGGCAGGGGAAGGAGAGTTGGGGAAAGGGATACTGGGTTAGTCAAAAAGCAAATTAAAACCTTCCATGTAAGCCATTTTTAAAACAAAACCTATGGATCTTTTTCTTGTTTTAAAAATCGAGCAAATTGAGAACTCTGGTGTAACCTTTTATTTTGGATCTTTACGTTATCTTAGTGTAAGCAGTGATCAGTGGCTGATGCAGTGATGCCCAGTGTAACACAGTAGCTGTAAATTGCAGGGCAGATCCCTGCACCCAGTCTTCTTCAGAGTGAAAGGGTAGTTACCCAGTTCTTTAAAAGACTCATAATTCTTTTCTCTCTCTCTGTTTTTCCTCCTCCCATATCTCCTATATTCACATATGTAAATTTACATGAGTATTCATGTACCTATATATTAATGTCTAGCTTGGGAGTAGTTTCTGTAAGTGAAGCAGCAGAATAACTTTTTGAAAATGTAAGCAACAGTTATGTTTTCTGGGTAAACCTGCTTAGCCATTTTACCTGTGAGACAAGGAATGACCTTTCTAGCTCAATGCTGTGCTTCTTCCCAAACAGTTCTGCTTTGAAAGTGAAACTGTATATAAAGATGTCCCTAAGGGGTTTTAGTATAGCAGTGCTTCTGATCTCTGGCTGAGAGTGTCGGGTGCCCTGCAGTGCTGCTCACTTCTGCAGCGGGCAGATGCTGCTGGCACGTTCCTGCTGGCCAGCACAGCAATCTCAGCATTCCTTGGAGCAGCTCAGGGCAACCTGACAGCAGAGACCTTTGTAACTCTAAGGATTCAGATAAAACCACTAAGTTTAAAAAAAAAAAAAAACTTTGGGGAAAAGCAAGATTTAACAAAGTAAATAGAGTGGACAGGGCTGTGGGGCTGCACAAAGTCCAGGTCCTTTGAAACCTTTTATCTGTGTCAATTTAAAGGAGCTCTGTTGAATTACATATTGAGTGCCTGATCCTGTCACAGTATAGGCTCCGTAAGTGCCACAGCCTTGTCCTCCCTGTCCCCATGACGCAGCTGTGATACTTCTTTATTCTTGATGTCATCCTTACATGTATCTTGTGTGACAAACGTACTGCTGTTCTTCCAGCATTTACTATTTTGTTCACTGTTTGTGAAATCCTAATGCTGATCTGTTTAGTGTCAGTGTTTTGTAGTGTTGTTTTTTTCCTTTGTTCTTACTGCACTGTTCTTTATGTGACGGGCTGTCTCTCTCTAACTTGTATTCAGAGCTGGAGAGCTTCGTCTTGTGTATTATTACAAAACTACAGCTAATAACGCAGGACGCTCTATGAGGCATAAAGAACTTCTGAGAAAGAAATGGGCCCGCATGCTTTTTTGTGGGTGCTCAAAGGGCATTTTAGACACACTGTTGTCTTCAGGGAAAGCTGCTTTGACTTGTGAGCTTGGCCTATGTAAATTGCAAAGATAAATACGATGCTTCATACTGTACCCTTTTCTATATTTTTGTGATGTATAAAGCTAGCTGCAGAGATACAGAAATCTCCCAGGAAGGTGATCCTGACTACATATAGTTTGCACATGGGAGTAGATTAGATAATGGCTGTCTACTTCCTTAGCACTTTGAATCTAAGAGTATTCCCCTGAAGCAAATTGGAAGACTTATTTTATATAATCCCTACAAAGAGCCCTCGGCAGAGTTCAGCTGCTGCCAACAAGCATGTGTTGCATCTTTTTGTGTTGCTGCCAGATACATAGAGTTCCAGAGGGAGAATCCGTGGTCGTGTAATGTCAGCTTTCCCTATTGTGCTGGCTGTCTCTGCACTGTGGGATAACCCTGCAGTACTGAAGAAATGTTTTCTGAAGAGCTGAGACAAGGAGGAAGTGTAATTTCTCCCTATAGTTCTCATAGGTATTCCTGATGTCCTGATGCTTTCCCTGACAGGAGCTGAGAATAATAATAGCTAGGAAAGTTTACCAACGCTTTTGAGGTTAGTGTCTTCCATGCCTTGTAAAGGTCTTTGTAGTTAAGATACCTCATTTAGGTTATCTAACTTGTTCTAAGCCAGTATCCAGTACCTGTCCAAAGTGCACAAGCCATTTTGGAACATGGTCACCATGTTTCATAGTGACAGTGTGTTGAATTCCTTGTAGACTAAGCCTATACTCACACAATTTGCTTTTACATAGACAATTTCTGCTCTGTGACTGTAGAGTTTTGTACAGAAACCTGTGTTTACACAGTCTAGAGGAGACTCAGGGACATCCTGAAAACATGGTTCACCGTGGCTCTGAGGTTCAGCACAGTAGCCAGTCTGTCCCCTGAGCTTGTGTCTGTGCCACACAAATGGAGCTACATTGGTTAATAGCATGTTTATTGAGTAGTCTGAAAAGCTTTCCTTACCAGGTATGTATGTGTGCTTCAGCTAGCTTCTCTCTTTTTAATGCACAATGAGCCCTGTCACCACTCTCCCCTGGTCCTGGCTTCAGGTGCCTTTGCTGATTCACCAAAGGCAAGACGGAAAGGGAACTAGCGCTGAAGGATCCTGCAGCCCTGCCAGAGGAAAAGCAGGCAGAGAGTGGGTAGCAGATGTTCCCACCTAAAAACAGCCTTGCTGGGGGAGATTAGGTTATACTCTAGGCCCCAGAGAATTGGAAGAGACTTGAGATTTGGCAGGCAAAGTAAAAACGGTTGCATCTTGATTGTCAGGCTCTTAAAGCAGAATTTGAAGAGTCTATAAACCCTGTTTATCTTAGTTTTATGTGCCAATGGTTTTTGTCCAGATATTCCACTGGAAGGAGAGCTAGCAGAAGGAATGGACAACAGCCTGGAAAGAGGAGAAAAACAGTTTCCAAAGGCCCAGAAGCTGTGCCAGAAAGAAAATACTGTGATTACTGTAAAATTGAAAGATGGTAAAATACCTAGATGTTCTTTTTGGTACTAGTGAAATCGGGTATTAGCCTTACTGCCACTTCTTTTGTTTGCAGCTCTGCAGTGTATCAGGCTCCTGATTTGTAGGAGGTATTTTTATGTTGTGGGTTTTGGTACCAGAAGCTGAAATCTGGGAATGTGGGGAGGAGGAAAAGAATGTATTTTTAATAAGGTGGTTTTCCTTTTTCTTTGAGCAAAAGGGGAAAGTGTTTTCCTGTTTTGTGTATCATAAATGGACAGAAAATTTGCATCCACTTGGTATCAGTTACACTTACATTGGTAATCAGCTTTGTCAGGATGCTCCAGGAGAAATGAGAGTTAAACTTGAAGAAATAGGTTACTGTTCTTCCCTGTTATACTCAGGTCAAAAGACATATTGAGGTTAATAATAAAGACCAAATCAAGAAAAGACATTATGATTCAGATGATAACCCTCAGACTGTAAAACTCTGGAATAATGCAGATCTTCAGTTTAACTAACAAAGAAAATACTTCTGAATTAAAGGTATCTTCAAAATCAAACATGATTCATTTTTGATTTGTTAGGCAGTTCTTCTTGCAGAAAATTGGCCAGGGTTTGGGCCTTCATTGAGTGAAATGCTTTATGAAACTCAGGTCAAACTCTTAAATTACATGCTTTTTGCCTTGGTTTTGTAAGATGGCATTTCCTGTGTGCTGTTCAGATGATGTCAATGGGCATCTCATTCCCACCCTTTCCTCCTCCTGTGACTGCACAGAGTCTGTTTTTGACTTCTGTTCAGATCTGATGTTTAGGGTATTTGTTGTTACTAACTAGGATGAGCAGCCTGTATTGGAGGGCAGTCCAGGTCGTAGTTGTGTATGAGGTAGAATTATCTAGCAACAGTATTTTCATGTTGAATTCTTTGTTACACCCTTTCTGCAGTCTTTTATGCTGCTAAATTCTCTGATCATGTATGTAAATCCCACCTTCAGGCATGGTCTTTAAAATTACATTAGGAATCCAGCTTACCACTTAGCACAAAAGTTCTTACCTGGAAATAACTTTCCTTAATCATTTAAAGCAGAAGATAGATCTTTTTTCCTTTTTTTTTTATTTTAAGGTGAAGTCTCAGAATGGTATGAATTACAGTGCATACATGTGCACACATGCCCACAGTGGAATTGCAATGTGTAAATAGAAACAAATACAAAAGATCAAAGACTAAAAGATAAGGATATGTACATATAAAAGGACAGCTGGCGGCCAGTCCTGGAGCAGACTTGCCGCATCCTTATGGTACCAAGCTGTCAGTTCTGTAGAAAGGAACCTATGAAGGTACAGTATTAAACTTAAAACTTTACGATATATCTTGCTGAGAATGACACCAATGTTCTGTGCAATTCTGAGGCACTTTTCTCCATTCTGTGCCAGGAGTCAGCAGTCACTGAGCACCCAAAAAGAATCTGCGAGCAGGTTATCAGTTCCTTGGGTACACCTCTTCTGCTTTCACAGCCAGATGCAACCTCAGCGAGGGTGTAATCCTCTGCTTCGTGGCTTGTGCTGACAGGTTTCTGCATGTGAGGCTGTCCTCAGTTTATTCTGGTCTTTCTTCCTTCCAGAATGGCACGCTCGCTGAATGACTGGCTATGGCAGCATGAGTTCTGGCTGCCGCCGGGAATCACCTGGGAGGACATGGAAGAGTCTGAAGATGTCCATTACCCTCAGCCTCATGATCTCCTGCTCAGTATCCCTTTTGCTTTAATTTTGGTTGTCATACGATGTGCTTTTGAAAGGTAAGTCATTTAGTACTCTTTGGGGTCTTTTAGGCATAATGCTGGCAGTTTGGGTTCAAAAGCTGGCTTTATTGTCTGTGCCAAGGTACGACTGAAGAGGTCCACAGAAACTCCAGGTCATAAAGTTTGCCAAGACATGTTTTTCAGCTCTTTCTTGCCAGCCCTGTGTACTGGCTAAAGAAGTGTGTTGAATATAGAACACAAAACCTACCCTTAAGGTCTAATTATTAGCAGCGTGACTTCCTACACTTAAAACAAGTAGGCCCTAGATGAGGTTTATACTTGTATTTTAGAAGGCAGACACACTGTTTTGTGTTCTGTTGCACATTAGTTGCTGTTTCTGGGTCGAGTGGAGTGGAAATCATGTTTAGGCTACCCAAGTACAGTTAAGTGTACTTCATCTTGGGTAATCGGGATGTGGGGTATTGCACCTGACAGACGAGCTTGGGTGAGATGCATTAGATGGGGCTGAGTCATCGGACCTCAGAATGCATGCCTGTCACTGACCACTGCTCTGGGTTCGGGAGTGTCATTTCCTTGGGAGTGCCACTTAGAGGCGTTTGAAGCTGCTTTGTTCTGCCAGAGCCGTTTGAGCATTTTGAATAATACTCTTCAGCACAAAAAAATTGGGGGCTATGGCAAAGGCACAGCTAGAAATCCTGCAGGTTTCATTGACTCTGAGTTTCATAAAGGTCCTAAGCTGGTGCTAAACTGCTTTATGCAGTTTAGTCAATAGTGTGGTCTGCAATATAACATGATTTGCTGCTAGATAACAGATTTATCATAGTGTCAACCATTGTCAAGACTGCAGAGTAAGTTCCTTTTCATGATTTTGAATGTTCTTCAAAGTGATCTACGCTGGATTGAAAAATCCCTATTCCTAGTTGCTGGTTGAAGAGGTTATAATTTGAAATAGCTTAGTCAAATCTATAGCAGTTTTAAGCTTAGAAAGAAGGGAAAAAAGACAACTAAAATGTTTCTGTCATCTTTTTTTTTAAAAAGTGGCTGCACAAGAAAATGGAAGCAGACCTGTAGGCTAGAAAGGTATTTCTTCTCCAGATTCTCTGTGATAGAAGGACAGCTTGGAAAAGTTTATAGAAGTTGAAATGATTCAGAGCTCTTCTGTGAGAATTATTTTAATTTAAAAAAAAATAGCCCATTACTTTAATGTAAACACAAATGCATGAATGATTCTTTAAATAATCATTTTATGATGATACAAAATTGGAATCCAAATCTCTTTGTAAACAATACGTTTAATGTGCATTCCATAAACTCCAAGGATTTTATCTTGTACTTTCCTGGGGACAAAGGTGTATCGGTTACCTCTACTGATATGGGAACGAAGGTGCTGTAGGCAACCATTAAAACACAAATGACTCATATTTCTTCCTTGCTGATCTGCAAAACGTGGCTGGACACAGTACTCCTTCAGGTAGGCACTGTCAGTTGATGACTTAGGCACATTTGCAATGTGAAACTGGAGATTAGCCTTCATGTCCTGCATTAACCAGGACTGCTCAGTTTTGTGCTCTGCAGTACAACGCATTAACAGGAAGAAGGAGCCAAACTCTTCTCAGTGGTGCCCAGTAACAGGGCAAGAGGCAGTGGGCACAAATGGAAACACAAGATATTCCATCTGAACATAAGACAACACTTTTTTACTGTGGAGGTGGTCAAACATTGGAGCAGGTTCCCCAGAGGGAGTCTCCATCTGTGGAAATACTCGAGATCCAGCGGGACACAGCCCTCCACAGCCTGCTGTAGTGGACCCTGCTCGAGCAGCAGAGCTGGGCTGGTTGATCTCCAGAAATCCCTTTCAGCATCAGTTCTGTGCTTCTGTGACTCTGTTCCTTTATTCCTTTTCCTCCTGCCACACTGCTCCTACTCGGTCTTTTCCATCTGTTTTAAGATGCCAATGGCAAGGTAAAAAGATTTTTTTCTATTCCATCCAAGAGCTGCCTCAGCTGGGAGAGTTTCCACAGGCCTGGTGCTACTCATTAATTTTAAAGCAGTTTTGATTCACAAACTTCATTAAATAAAAGCTTCTTGTCACACCCTTAAAAAAAAAAAGATAATATCACAAGCCCATTTTACAGGTCCAGGAAACCTGTAATCATACCACTGTCTCACCTATGTTCATTACAAGCCCATGTTCTGAGCTGTATTCTTGTTTGTCCTAACTCTCTGCGGTCCTTTATTTCAGCATGACATTTTCTCATTCTCAATCATTACTGTTTCATTTTCACTTCATCCTGGAGAATAAAGCTTCCCCTGGCGAAAGGGAGGTATGAATCAAGTCGTCTGTTGCTCCGTTACCTTATGTGTACGGTGGCACTAGCCCTGTTGAGAATAATTTGCACAAAGTTTGAGAATTGCAGACTGAAAGATGTACGGTGGCCTTGACTTTGTAGCTTATACATCTGATGTGTGGGTCAGCACGGGTGTATGTAACTAATACACACATTTGGTTTTGGTGGCTTTAGATTGGCCTCTGGCAATTTATTCTACCCTCACCTATTACGTGCAACTTTGTATTGGATGCAAAGGTGGGGTTTTTTTTCTCTGGATACGGTCTGTGCTCCTGGTGCTGCCTGCTGTGGGATTTCAGAAATGCTGTAATGTGTTTGTGTCATTTATCTGTGTCAGAACTCCTACTAAAGCAGGAGAAGCCCCGAGGATTTTCTGCAATCCAAGGAAAATCAGCAACTGCATCAGCCACCGTGCTTGTCTGATGATTCCATCTTCTTGGTTTGGAGGTTAAACTTGGGAAAGACCCCACTTCCTTCAGCCTGGATTTTCCTCTCCTTGGCACCTGCTGGCTGAACTGGGAGATCCCGAGACAGCGATATCATTTTAACAACCAGTTATTCCATGGATTAGGTGGTGGCTGTGGGAATAGGACATGCAGGAGCTGGGTGGGGCCTGGGAGAGCTGAGGAGGTTGTGCAGCCCTGGGGGAGAAGAAACAGCTCATGCTTCGGTGAAGCAACCCTTCTGTGAGCCAGCTTGCTCTGGGGAAGGTGGGAAAATGGGGCATTCAGTGCCAGAGAGTAGAAAGCTTGTTACCACCACAGTGTTCCTAGTCTTTGCTGTAGTACTGAAGCGGGTGCTGGGGGAGGTAGGTAATGATGTCCTGACAAAACAGAGGACCTAAAAGTTGGGAACCTCTCCCTTCGTTTGATGTTTCAAGATTATGCTTATGAGTTCTGCATCCTTAACTTGGAGCCTGATTTTAAGCACCTTTATACCTTAGTAGAACTTTTACCTTGACATATGCCTGCAAGCAGGGATGTCAGCTTCTCTTCTAGTTCTATAATGTTTGAGACCCTTTTCCATAAAAATCAAATTCTTGAAGTGCTATGACTATGAAGGCATCACAGCTTCTATTGCAAAGTGTTTCTTGCTTGTATGGTTAGGAATATGTGGAAACTGAAGTGCTTTGAGCAATAGTAAAGCAGAAAGTTGAAAAACAGAATTTATGTCCAGTTTTGTCATCTCATTTTGGACTTGACCAGTGATTTTTTGGACGTTGTGGAACTGAAAGCCAGTGTCAGTGAATTAGAATACAAATAGTTCCCAAATTGCACTAGAGCAGGATTTTAGTCGGAAAGATGAGGTCTCTTCTTAGGAGAGTTGTGACAGTACATGAGCCATGTGTTGTACATTAAGAAAAAAAAGATACTGGTGATCTGCAAGGAACAGATACTTGAATTCAGAACCAGAAGCAAGATAGATGAGGACACCTCTTTCAAGTATTTTATTTTGAAATGTGTCTTTTGGAAATTCATTTTGCACAGAGGCTTTTGTTGTTGATCAATAATCAGGAAGTATCTGCAAACAGTTTCCTGTTAGGTCCTATCAGCAGGTTTTTTGTGCAAAGATGTGGGACACATCGTAGTATTTAATTGAAAACTGTGAACTCACTTTTTACTCAGTTTGGACAGTAGTATTATAGTGACTTCAGTCAGTTTAACTTCGATGTGAAGAATTCTCCTGTAAGCAAGGGAGGGTAGACTATTCCAGCAGCACAGGGATAGCCCTCTGCCAAAGGAAAGCATTAGGCTAAAAGAGATTATGCAGTTCAAAGAATAGAAGTTTTGTTTGATGCTGTCACTGGTTCTGCATTTCTTAGTACTAGAAGATACTTGCAGGGTGGCACCCTTATAAATTCAAAAACATTTGTGGGAGTAAAATGACCCCTGATCCCTTACCCCTCCCCCCAGGTTAAATTATTTCTTTTATCTCAGAATAACTCTGGAAGCCTCTGCAGAAGGCATATAGCCCACTTCCTCCCAGGTGCGGGAGTATCAGTTTGTGCCCCTTCATGATTAATCCATTTAGTTTCAACTTTAACAACTTTCACACAAGACAGTTTGTTCTTTGGTGATTTGAATAAAATGCCTTAGTGTGAACTTTTCCATGTAAACTGTGAAGTGAGAGAAACTCACTGATGAAGAAGTTGGCTTCAGATGAGAATCGTCTCACTGACTGTGTCTTGCCTGACCTGGCTTTGGAGAGTGGTATAGTTTAGTCCTCAGACTTTCTGTCTTCCAGAAGGCTGATAAACTGCCATGATGAGACCATCCCTGCAACTGAGATGGTGAATCTGTGATGTTGAAATCAGTACAAGCATCATTCTCTTAGGGTTGTGCTTGAAACAAGATTTAACTGAAAACTGAGTCAGAGCATACATCCAATGTGTACATACATCCCTTAGGAAGAATTTCAGGCCTTGATTTCCCAATGATGTTCATAAAAGTAGGATTGGTCCCATAATTCATGGTTAAGCTCAAAACCTCAACAACAAAGTAATTGTAAGTCTGGTTAATTACACCCTGTCTTCATCAACTGCTACTGGCCTGTTTCTGTTACAGTAAGATTTCATTTCATGCCATGACCGTAACAAACCTGCAGGAAAGAGAGAGAAGACAGGGATTAAACAAAATTAATAAATCAGTCAAGATGATTTAAATACTTTTTTCAATAAAAAAACTTGTTGGCAAACTGCCCTGACACCTGGCAGAAATGTTCTCTTTCTTTTTAACATGTCTGGAAAATTTCAAACCTTTTAGTTCCAGATGTGGACTGCTAAGAAGGTGCAATGAGGGTCTTCTTCAGAAGAGGGCAGGCCACTCGGAAAGATTACAAAGGCATTGAAAAGCTATGTAGGGAAGAGATTAGAAAGGCCAAAGCCCAACTAGAACCTAACCTGGCCTCAGATGTTAAAAACAACAAAAAGACTTTCTATTAGTAACAATATATTAGTAACAAGAGGAGGACTCAGAAGAATCTCCACCTCTATTGGATGCTGGAGGTAACATAGTGACAAAGGATGAGGAAAAGGCTGAGGTACTTAATGCCTGCTTTGCCTCAGTCTTTAGTAGTAGAGCTGGTTGTTCCCTGAGTACCCAGACCTCTGAGTGAGCAGATAGGGGCAGGGAGCAGCATGAAGCCCCCATGATCCAAAGGGAGGTGGTGAGGGACCTGCTCCAACACCTAGATACAAACAAGTCTATGGGGCCAGATGGGATCTACCCGAGGGTACTGAGGGAGCTGGCGGAAGTCCTCACTGAGCCTCTTTCCATCATTTACCAGCAGTCCTGGCAAACTGGGGTGGTCCCAGCTGACTGGTGTTTAACAAATGTGATGCCCATCTGCAAGAAGGGTTGGAAGGATGATCCAGGGAAGGATAATCCCAACGGGCCTATCAGTCTGACCTCGGTGCCTGGGAAGGTCATGGAAAAGATCATCCTGAGTGCCATTATGCAGCGCATGAAGGACATCCAGGTGATCAGGCCCAGCCAGCACGGGTTCATGAGAGGCAGATCCTGCTTGACAAACCTGATCTCCTTCTGTGACAAAGTGACCCGCTTGGTGGATGAGGGAAAGGCTGTGGATGTTGTTTACCTG
>JAOXJM010000014.1:1491220-1513435 GCA_026413425.1 Tringa solitaria | reverse complement strand
CTAGATGATCTTAAAGGTCCCTTCCAACCTAGACAATTCTATGATTCTATGATTCAACAACAGAACTTGATCACATCTTCCTCTTCAAATAAGCTTGTATCAAATGATCTTTTAAAAAAGAAAGATAAGCGGTTCCCTGAAGTGGGCCTGAATATAAGAACCAAGACCTAGTGCAGTGCTTAAAGTAAATGTTTTCTCAGTTTTGGTATAGTTACGTATACCGTTGAAATACTACATCTTTGTTCTTAGCACAGCACTTGCTGGTCCAATGTCAGTGTTAACCCCTTTGACTGTACCGTAAGATGTAATTGAAACATTTAAGAGCAATTAGAGCTAAAAAACAAAATTTCCAATGATGGCTATATTCCTCTGCCATCCAGCTATGTGCCAGTTGCAGCAGTGCCAGGGTACTACTGAATTTCACTGAAACTAAGCAATGCTTAGACATAGTTATCGCAAAAGCTATGTGTCTTGTTGGAAAGTAACTAGCAAGCACACTTACCCCTGGCTCTTCTCTCCTGGTATCTTTTTCATTGGTCTTGGTACATCTTTGAATGTTCCTGTAGCCAGTGATGCCACAGGAATTTCCTAGAGATTGTGGACAACCAGGGGCTGGCTGTGCGAAAGAAGGGTGGAAATTAACTGTTATATAAGTGAACAAAATGTGTTACCATTCTGTGTTTTATGTCTTAATGTAATAGAATTTTAAACATTCTTTAGGTAGGTGGTCTGTTCATAAAATTGTCTTTGATACCTGTTAATTAAAAAAAGAAATGAGTTCTTGAAAAGAAAACTTCAAAAGACCCTTCTGGAAGGATGCTTGATCTAGAATAGTCTCTAAGCACATGCATGTATGGAGTATAGGCTGCAGGGCTAGAAGAGACCACAGGCAACCACACAATATAATAATCACAGTCATAAATACATCTCATACTATTTTTAAGTAGAGCATCTTTAAATACTTACATAGTGAAGTAGCTTCCTCAGTTTTTTTGCTGCAAAGTAAAAAAAAAAAGAAAAAAAAGAAATCTCGTTTCTTGTCTGAACCATTAGGGATAACTGATGAGAGGACCTGCCTGAACAGTGACCACTCAGAGCAGGGTTGGGTCTCAGCGCTTGCTTCCACTGCATGGTATTTGTCAGCTCTTGGTAACCCAGTAACTGTTCAGGGAAGCTGCTGCTACACTAAGCAAAAAAATTCTACTCCAAAGTGCAGAGATAAGGTTTGCCAGAGATTTTGCGTCTTCAGTGCACTGAAAAGTGCTTCTAGGCAAACAGTCTGCTCTTTTCTTTAATGAGACTGCATGCCAGTGACTATGTGTAAAAGGTAGCAATTAATAAGAAACAACTAATTCTCCAGAAATTCAAGGACAATGCAGTTAATTTGGGCTTTTTTTTTAAACGTTCATTTGCCAAGTTTCGTGTTGGTGCAATGTCTGTGCAGGACACCTCACCATGACACCTCACTTCACACCATTGATGAGGCTATTTCCTGTTGCTGAGGGACAGAAGAGTGTTTGCAGGGGAGGAGTTGAGTTGTTGAGCTACGCCCAATTTTGTTACCTCTTGGTAATTTTTTTTAATTTATGCGATTTTTTTTTATTTGCATTGTTTCACTGTGAAAGACTGAAGATGCACAGCTAACATAAGCATCCATTCCTTGTGACTGGGTTTCTAGTTGCTATGTCCTTATTTTACAACTGATGCTTGACTTGCAGTAGGAAAAACAGGGGTAAGTTACTCCAGTAAAGACAGAGTAGCCTCCTGTTTCAGCAGGACATTTCTTCTGATTAATACGCCACATCTGATACAGCCTCCCTCTTGATCCTAGGCCAGGTCCTTAGTTCAAGGGGATGCCATGTTCTAGATCCAGCAGTGAACAACAATTTGGCTTTATCATCAGCGTGGTACTTTGCATAAGCTGCAGGCAAGCCAAAGAGCAATGATAGGTATCATGGCTGACTTTGCAAGCCTGGACTTTGTACCATAATCCCAGACACCCAAACACAGTGGATTCAGAAGCAGACAGAACAGCATACAGTAGTGCCCAGCCTTGTGTAATTTTGGATATTACAGCACAGGGCTCGGGGCAGTAGAATACAAGTCCCATTTTTTACTGCTGTAATTTTGAGGGGTTTTCTTCTTGGTTTCTTTATCTTTCTTATCTGCTTGATCTGATATTTGTGCTTAGATTCAAAATGTAGGAGGCAACTGTTACGTACTACATCATGTTTTTAACAGTGCTGCAATATCAGAAATCACGTCTATTTTTGGCTGAACCTTTATCTTTTCATTCACAGAGCCATAGCCCACCCCCTCAGTAGCAAACTGGGTGTGAGAGACAAGCACAGACCAAAAGCTCAGCCCAACCCCATGCTGGAAACATTCTACAGTACGTGCTGCAAGAACCCTGAAGAGGTAAGTTTGTTCTTCCTTTGCTTTCCTCTAGGTTTGACCTTTGTGTCTTTAACCAAATAAAATCACATTTGGAATTCTGAAGTTTGGTACCGCCACTCATTTGGAAGCTCAACAAAGCAGCAGGAACCACTATTGCATGGGCCACCTGACACCAGCCAGCCACAGATGCCATCTGCTATCAGTTCTGCTTCTGAACGTTTAGGAATAGCAGCTTTCTATAGGTAGCATTCTAAAAATTTAAATCCCAAACTTCTATGGACAGGACAGTCCAAAGGAAATAGTGACAAGTCCTGTTCCCTCCTGTGTTTGCTTATATGTGGCACAAACTGAAACATAGGCTCTATCTGAACATCAGGAAACACTTTCTTACTGTGAGGGTGACCAGGCACTGGAACAGGTTGCCCAGAGAGGTTGTGGAGTCTCCATCCTTGGGGATTCTCAAAAGCTGTTTTGACATGGTTGTGGGCTATAGAGCTGCAGAGCTACTGTTGGTAGCTCTATTTGAGCAAGAAGGTTAGATGAGATGACCTCCAGATGACTAGAAGACCCTTTCAACCCCAGCCATTCTGTGAGTCTATGATGGCTTCTTTACATATATTAGCAAATCCCTGTCACATGAGCTGATCTGAACTGACTCCCATGCTGCTAGTCCTTGCAACTCAGCAGGATTGCAAGGTTGCTTGATGCTCCTAGTTCTGGGCTAGGTCGCTCTGTTGCTGTACAATCCATGGGTTTCAGATTGGCCTTTCAGGAAGCTAACTGAAGTCTTGGCCATCATCGCAGATTGTAAGGAGTGTCAGAAAACTTCAAACACAAATGGTGGGTAGTTTTCCCATGAGAGATAAAAAGAGTGATCTTGAAGAACTTGGCAGGATAATCCAGAGTTATAATGGCTGCTGCTGAGGGAGAAAGCATTGGCAGGATTGTGAATTGTCAGGCAGTACTGGAATTTAATCCTGTCAGTGAAATCCCCTGGAAGTGGCGGGGAAAGGAATCTGATATTCTTTCAGGTCCTTTTTGCAGGCTTTCTTGGCCTTGAAGTAATAGCTATTGACCCTTACCAAGGATGTATGAGCAGGGGGCTGGTGTTCCAGTACCAGTGGGTAGTCCAAGCAGGAACACATCTTTGCCTTGGCAGGGCTGTTCCAGCATGGTTCATACTGCAGTGAGGCATGTGGAGCCCCAGGACATTCAGTACCAGGTTAAATGTAAAAGAATGGAAGCTAGAATAAAAATGCAGGCAGTCATCTGGGTTTTGCAGCCAGCCTTTCTCCCCAGTGGAAGGAGTGTTCTCAGAACACTTGCCAGTATGGCGGTCCCTGATCTTCCTCTTTCCTGTCTGTCCGCAAAATCCATGCACTTCTCAGTAAAACTACTCCTGTTGCAGCGATCTAACTGAAGGCCTAGCTTTACAGGCAGGTCTTCCCCACAGCTCTCCCTGCACCTACAATGCACTTTTATCCCAGAGAATCTGTGATACTGGAGTGTATCCTCACCACAAGACTCCTGACAGCATGATGTGGAGCAAGAATGGTGCAGCTGGCTGCTGCCTCACTGTTGCGTTCACCAGTTACACCTCAGCCAGTCTTCTAGCTTCCTTCCTCTCCCATAAGCTCTCAAACAACTGCTTTTACTTGTCCAGTACAAGATGCGATTTTGCTATTCTCAGCAGATCTTCTCCTGAGATTCCCACATTATGGAGCAGTTGGAGAATGTAAATCAGCATCTCCATTTGTCTCCACCACAAGAACTAAAGTCACTAAATAGGAGTGGAAAGAAGCACATCTTAAAATTGGTAGTGAACATGCTTTCCTACAACATGCTGCGACTATGTAATTCACTCTTGCATGATACCATTAAGGTAAATGGAATCTATGAAAAACTATTGCTTTACTTAAAAACTAAGGTTATCCATGGTGACACTCTCAGAAGGAATATAAAACATGACAAACGTTTTTCACGTCACATGCCCACTCTTAAGAGCTTAAGGACAAGAAGGAAGGTAATGGCAGGAATTCTGTGGGTAATCTATTGAAAAATTATCCCTAACAGGTTTTCCACAACAGGAGAATATCCAGTAGGAAAATAGTGCTGCCTCTGGTCGTGACATCAGTCAGGTTATTGGCTGATACTGCATGAATATGCTGAAAGGCATGACAAGATTTGGTGCAGAACTTGAAAAATTATTTAAGGTGCAGTAAACCTGTGTTGAAGTGACAGGTTCAGGGACTGAGTCACTGTAGACAGGGTGAGGAAGTGACCTAACAGCAAACTCCTGTGAGGAGATGAGAACAGAGTTTGAAAGTTGAAACTGGAGAAGTTCACATAAAACCTGTAAAGTTTCACCATTTAGCATTGCTCATGGGGGAATGGAAAGATTTTCTGCTATCTGAGGTCATTATACTAAGAACAGACAGCTTTCTGAAAGGTGCCTTAGCATGAACAGATTTGAACTTGCCAGGAGCCTCCAGCTCCTGTGATGAGTCAGACGAGATGTCCATATTGCCCCTTCTGACCTTCAAACCTGAATCTGAACCCGCTGCCTCACCTGTTTTCCAGGGTGAGCTGATCAGTTTAGCCAAACAGTGTGACCTGCCAGTGAGGAAGGTGGAGAGGTGGTTCCGGCGCCGGAGGAACACAGACCGACCCAGCCTGTCGAAGAAGTTTTGCGAGGCCTGGTGAGCAGGAGCAGAAGCCATGAGCAGCAGTGGCCTTTCAGTGGAGCGGAGCTCTACAAGCAGCTCCCTGCCTGCCAGCCTGCTCTCCACCCATACTCAAAGAGTATCCTGAGTCTTCCCTGCCTCACCTGATTCTTCTGTATTCTCTGCTGCTTCTCTGTTACTGAATCATTCCTTTCTTTTCCCTTTTACTTTCACTCCTAAGTCTCCTTTTACTCCTGTCTCACCTTTAGTCTTTATAGGGCCTCTTTGTTTCTGCTTTGAAACTCAATTGTACCTGAAAAACTTCCTACTGTTTTGCATCTTACTGCTTCTTGCTGCTTTGCTGCTGTTTCAGTGCCTCCAAAATAGTCAGCCTTTCTGTTGCCTTTCCCATGACTTGGCATTGCCTCCCTGCAAGATGATTCCTTCTGCCGCATCTTTTCTGCAACTGTTCTGCATGCTGTTGCTTTCAAAAGTCAGGGACAGCAGGCTAGACTGTATTCTGCTGTCAGTTGACTTCAGCATCCTGAAAGTCAAAAAACAGCACCCTTCTGTAGTGGCAGGCCTATGTAAAAGCTTGTGTTTTCCAAAGAGCAAAACTCTTCTTGGAAACAGCTGTGTAGAAATTCTCCTTGTTATGTGGAGGCACAAAATAAATCTCACATCAGCCAGTTATGTGAGTATTATTCTTGACTAAGTTTTATGCAAAAAAGGAGGATTCTCCTGAGTTTAATTGAAATGCCTTACTTACGAGTGGCTCCCAGGAAGGCCGTGGAGGTGAAGGAAATCATTAAGGACCTGCAGTGCTATTCATCTCTCTAAAAGGGTATAAGCATAGGGTAGGCATCAACTTTGAACTAATCACCTTGTGCTCCATTTAGCACTCAACCTCTAATTCAAAACCCCTGCCTAGAAACCCTAATTGAAAAAGAAAAAAAGGATGTGTATTACTTATTTATAATATTCCAGATTGTTGAGTTAGAAATACTTAGAAAAAAATCCATGGACAAGAAGTTGTAAATCAACCCTGATTAATCTGCTTCCATCAAGATGAAATCTAAGTTCTCCCTGCACTCAGCTGACTTGCCGTAAATAGTAACAGTAGATGGTCTGACTCAGCTACCTGAGGATGGTGTCCTTCCACCTGCCCACTATCACCATGTGCAGTCTATAGAAAGAATGTCTTTGCAATGTCTTGTCATAGCTTTGTACAGTTTATGTGTGTCCTGGAGCTCCTGGGAGGTTTCATTGAGAGGCGGAATCTCTCTGCCTCTCAAAATGTAGTTACTTCTGATTTGTTATGGAGATTTTTGGTTTAGACAGTTTTACTCCTTTGAAGATTTCCTGTGTTTAGTTTATTAACAACTTTTTTATTCTGTTGGGGTGAAATTCCTCTCATTCCTTACTATATGTGTGTATATTCATTGTGACCTGCCTCTTGTCCACTGAACTTGGCAAACAGTTCATATGTCCTTTTGTGTGAGTTGAATGTGGGAGAATCATTACCAGCTCCTGACTGAGGCAAACATGACAGTAATTAATTATTTTAGATAATAATGAATGTAGCATGCCTAATCTCCAAAAGCTGAGGAGAGAGATTGGCATTGTTTGACTTTTATCCGTGCACCTGCTGGTGCTGGGAAGGTTTGGGATGATTATCTCGGTGATTTTAGCCAGCGGGATTCTTGTATTTTCTGCCATCTCAAAAGCAGAAGAATTGCTCTTTGTGAAGTGTGTTGAGTGTGCTAGTTGCATACAAAAGCCACTTCTGTTACGATCAGGGCAAACTTTGAATGTATGAGTGTATGTCTTTGTCTTAATAGTACATTTTTTGAATGAGTGTGATTGATACACAAAATTGCAGCTTGGTGGTTAATGAATGGGATTCTAATGTACTTTTTCTTTGTTTGTAGCTGGAGGTTTACATTTTACTTCATTTCTTTCTTCACTGGACTTGCTGTCCTGTACGATGTGAGTACACACGCAGTGCCACCTGCTGTTCTACCTAGCCAGTGCCTGCAAGAATGGCAGATACTGTTGTCAAACATGTCCTTTCAGAGCTTCTCATAGAGGTTTTCCCACCAGGTCAGTATGTATCCTCTGTGCAGCACACTTACAAGACCACAAACATATTGGACTGTGTTTATTTTGAAAACTCCAGCTTAAAACCAAGAATTTTCATCTTCTTTGACAAAGCAGAAGACAGTGGGATTGTATAAAAATACATTTCTGTGGGGTAGGAAGTAGAACACTTACCTGAGATGGAAGCTGCAAGGCCTGTTTGTGTGTTGTATCCAATACCTGTTTAAGGTAAAAAGCTCATGCTTCCTTTGGAGTATGGAATGCAATTTAATAATTTCATTTATTAATTTTATCTTCCTTACCCAAGATGTGATTGGTTCGGGCGCATGCCTCTGCCTTTTCTCTGGTTTGATAAATAATGGATTCTCTTGATACATATTGAACTACCTCAACAGACAGAATAGTTAATAGAAGCCATGCCTACTCTCTAATCACTAAGATATGATTATTTAGCTGGGACTAGGGGCACCAGTTATCCTCTGGCTGTGTTTTAAACGTTCCCCTGGCTCTTTTGCTGAATACAGTTCCCCATGTGAGTTTTACAAAAGTCACCAGGCACCTTCTGAGGAGTTAAGTAATGGAAAACATGCAGATCCCAGTACAACAGGCACAAACTATGTTTGTAACTTGTCATTAATGTAACAAGTGAAGAACTTTTGAACTTACACTGACTTTTAAGTTACAATTTAAGGTACTCTAGGAGTATGAGGATTACAGGATGAGCTAGCAGAAGACTGAAGATACCTAAATCTCAACTGTAGTGTTTTGTGGATGTGCACATCAAATTAGAATGCTGTTCTTTGAGGCCAGCTAGGAGACTTTGGTATGGATGACCTGTTTAGTATAGTACAAGAGCCCCGTGGCAACAAAAGAGGCAAAATCCTGTTCTGCATATTACCTGACCATTCTAGTAATGAAAGGTCATCTTCACTTTTCATGAAAATCTTTTCTTTTTTCTGGACACATCTTGCAACTTTCACAAAAAAAGGAGGCATCTGTCCTACAGACATCAACTCTAGATCCCATAGCAAATCGCATGTTATTCTGTTACCTGAAATTGTACCAAAATGCCTACGTTAAAAAGAAGGACAAAGAATTAATGTGACAGGGCATATTTGCATGTGACATTGCCTGACTTTTGCATGTTTACTTTGTAATCTGAGTAGTATTTTAACATGCATTTGTTTGTGTGAAACACACTTCTTTCTTTAGAAAAAACACAAGTGTTTAAATTCTATATTAGTATCTTTAGAATGATGGCAAAAAACCTCTGGCCCATGAGTCAGTGGAATAGCAGGTAGCAATAGAAAGCTATCTCACAGTAGGCCACCAGAAAATGGCTTTCTTTGCTGAGAGTAGAAGAATGATGGAATTCTGGCATCTGGGGTTTCTTTCTACTTTAGGTAACATGATGTGCCATAGTTGGTTCAGAGTTTTTGCTTTGTCCTCTCTGATTCGGTATCACACATCTCTCCTGGCTCTGTACCTGTATTTGCTGTAAATCCTACTCCCAATCCCATTCCCAGCCAGCAGGAGGCTGTGTCTGCCCCTAACTACCACTGCTCATGAAAAATCACTGCTTCCCATCCAGTAATGCTCATGCACCAGCAGGTGCTCAGTAAGAGAACAACGAATGTTGCCTTCTTGCTCTTAGCTCTGATATTTGGAACCTTGCAGAACTGTTACAGAAAATTACCTTTACAGATGTGGCATAGATGATGTTCCATCACTGTGTACTCTGGGATATGCTTGCTCTGATCAAATCTGGGCACAGCAAAGGGTCAGAGCATGCTCTGTGCAGGAAGAGCTTTTGGGGACTTTAGTTGCCATGTTTCTATGAAAGTTTTGAAGCTGCCAAGTTCTAAACTACCAATTTTATATAAAGTGTGAACAAAGTAGGATCTTTTTAGTGGTTAATTACTTAACAGACTGCAGCATGATCCTTCACCATTAAAGGAAAAACCCTGTTTCAGACACACAAGTTTTCAGCCTTCTTATAGTGTTTAAGTGTTGTCCAAACCTCAGAGATTCTTAATGAAATCATTCTAAGAATATTGTAATATATTCAAAACATAATTATCACCACCCCAGACTTGTAGAAGGCTGCAACAAGTTGGTAGAAATCTTCCCTGAGCTATTTTATTTGGAATTGGGCTAAACAGCATGTGAAATTCCAGCACAATAGGCACAAATTGGCAATATCGGAAGCAACTGCAGGTTCTTGTAGTGGAAATCTCTTGGCAACTGAATTCCAGACACTGTGACCAGCTCTGCCTGTAATAAAACACAATGAAGTCTGTAGCAGTAAAAAACAACAGGAGTTAGACAGCTGATGAGAGAATAATTCCTCTGGCATTCTCACATTTATGTTGCATTTTCTTTCCAGAAGCCTTGGCTTTGGGACCATAGAGAGTGCTGGACAGGATATCCACAACAGGTGAGTCATGCAAGAGGGAAAATTGCTGTTATACATCAGGTATTGTCTTTCGATATCTTTTGAAAACCAGGTTATATTAGTGACAAAAAAGAGGACACTGAATTAAATTCAGACCCACAAGCCCTGAGAATTCAAAGCCAGATCCTCATCAAGGAAGAACATCTTTTTATCTAGTGTAATCTAAACACAATAGAGGGTGAGTCAGGTGAGCAGGAGGTGACTGGAGAACTAAAGGAAAAGTGAGAGTTCTGACCAGTTGAGCCAAGAAACTGAAAAATGGGAATGCTCCAAGGTTGTTTAGTTTGTAGAGGAAACTGAGGCCAGAGAAGGGCATGTTGCTAGAGGAGAAACAGCAAAGACTTCAGTGCAGCATATATGGAACAGAGCACATGTTCTGAATGCTGTGTGCTTCCAGCTCGACTGAAGAATCATGTCCACAGTGCTCCCCAAGGGGTTTGTTTCCCAGTGGAACTGTCAGTATGGCCAGTAGCAATACAGCATCGTTCCCATTAAGTTAAGAAGATGCTATCTTACAGTTCTACAGTGTACATTCTCAGTTTTTTCTAAAACTTTTTCTCACAGCACTGTGAGAAGCTGTCCAGTGGTGGAAAGCGTACATCTCTTTGTCAGCCCAAACCAGAATAACCTCAATGAAAATTGCCAGCCAGGCAGGAAACCTGCTCCTTTTTCCTCAACACAAGGAGCAAAGATAGCAACAAAAAGCCAGGCACTTTTTTACCCATCTGCCTCCTTTGCTATTTATGCTCCTATAACTTGAGAAGTTGAAAGAGTTAGAGTGGGGCTTTGCCTGGTGAGCACAGGAGCCATTGCCTGCTCTGCCTTTCCCCTTATGTTTTTATGTGCTCTGAATTCTCTACAGAAGACTACTATTGCCTGTTCTGTAGCAGGAGCTATAGAACAGCTATATCACGCTGCTGTGGATGCCAGAGCAGACATAATAAAGAGAGCTAAATTTCATTAAAGTGAAAAATCTGATTCCAGCTTTGGAAGAGGTTCCTCTGTCCTGTGAGAGCAGCTGGTAAGTGTTTCTAGCTGGGTAGTAATCTCCTGTATTAGCATGCAGGGAGCTGCCATGCACAGGTTTTTACAGTACTAGAATTTCCTGGGTAGGAAATAAATTCTTTCATTAATTGAAGAGGTGGCTGAAGAAAACTTGATCCCAGTACCAAGACAAAGTGAAGACTGCCTATGTTCCAGGGCTTTTTGGTCTGGCAGTCAAAGTTAGAGCAGGACCCTGTGACTGTACATTGCAAACCCATAAAGGGAAATGTAATGCAAAATTTTAACAGTGTGAGTTACAGGAAGCATAATGGATCAAATGAGTGAAGAATGAGGTGGTATCTTTCAAGCCAAGTCTCCAAACAATCCGCTGTTGCTCAAAGACAGAAATTGTAGGGGCAAATATGTAGCTCAGTGTAAAAGTCAAACCATACAAACAGGTGGTTCTTGAACAGGAGTGTAAGACTGAAAGTCACACGGGTCCTTGAGTCCTGTTCTGTACATTTGGAGTACATGTCTTTCCAAAATTAATCCAAGCCATCATAAGAGCACACTGGGGTGGGTTTACCCTGGCTGGCCACCACGTGCCCGCCATCCACTCTGTCTCCCAGCTCCTCAACTGGATAGTGGGGAGAAAAGGTGATGAAAGGCTCATGGATCAAGATACAGACAGGGAGATAATTTAACAATTACCATCACAGGCAAAAACAACTTGTCTTGGGGAAATTAATTTAATTTAATGCAATCAAATGAGAGTAGCATAAGGTGAGAAATAAGAAGAAATCTAAAAAAACTTTCTCCCCACCCCTCCCTTCTTCCCGGGCTCAACTTCACTCCTGACTTCTCCACCTCCTCACCCTGAGTGGCACAAGGGAACAGGGAATGGGGGTTGTGGTCAGTTCATCACAATTGTCTCTGCTGCTCCTTCCTCCTCACACTTTTCCCCTGCTCCAGCATGGGGTCCCTCTGACAGGAGACAGTCCTCCACGGATCTCTCCGCTGTGGGCCCTTTCCACAGGATGCAGTCCTTCAGGAACAGACTGCTCCAGCCTGGGTCCCTTGCAGGGCCACAGCTCCTGCCAGGAGCCTGCTCCAGCACAAGCTCTCCACATGGTCACAGCCACCTTTGAGCACATACCGCTGCTCCAGCATGTGGTCTTCCACAGGCTTCAACTGGATATCTGCTCTACCAAGGACCTCCATGGGCTGCAGGTGGATATCTGCTCCACCAAGGAGCTCCATGGGCTGCAGGGAGACAACCTGCATCACTGTGGTCTTCACCACAGGCTGCAGGGGAATCTGCTCTGGTGCCCAGAACACTTCCTCCCCTCCTCCTTCACTGCTTTTGATGTCTGCAGAGTTGTTTCACATATTCTTACTCATCTCTACCAGCTGCTGTTGCACGGCAGTTTTTACCCCTTCTTAAATACATTATTGCAGGGGTGCTCCCACCATCGCTGATGGGCTCAGGTTTGGCCAGCAGCGGGTCTACCTTGGAGCAGTCTGAAAGTCACTCTGTCAGACATGGGGCAACTTCTGGCATCTTCTCACAGAAGCCCCCCATGTAGCCGCCACCTGCTACCAAATCCTTGCCACATAAACTCAGTACACATGCTTTCCAACATCTGTAACAAACAAAAAAGACCAAAACCAGAGCTAGTAATGTCCCACTGGCAAAAAGCCAGTGTATTAGCAGGAACAAAGAATTTCTACTACAATTTCTACTAAACAGACCATGGCCTGTGCTACAGACAATGACAAAATAAAATCCAATTCTCCCAAATAATCTTATCTTTGGGGGAAAAAAAAATCTCTCCTGATCCAGAGTTCCTCTTTGGATAACCTCCAGAGTGTGAACAGCACATAGGGCCTAGGAGATGTTAATTTCCCCCGTCCTAGCAGCAGCGCATCCAGCTCGGCTTCCTCTTGTGGCTACAAAGGAAAACAAACTAAAATCTATGAAGGCCATAAATCAACATTTTGGGTAGAGAAAGCCCAAATAAATTGGTGCTTGGGAGCATCATACTCCATGATTCTCTGGAAATGCTAGTTGCAGAGCCACTTTAGTCGTAGTAATTTTTTTTTTATCAAATATGTTCAGATATAAGGAGGCCATATAGTGCCTCAACAGCAAAAAAATTACTTGCTAAATAGCACGTACCTTTGCTGAGTGGGTCTGAGCTTTTAGTTTTCCAGCTGTAAAACCCTGGAAAAATTACCCAGAAGAATGCAGATTACTGTTAACACTGACATTGCACTCTCTGCCCATTAGTTTGATTAAACTGAAAAATCTGTGATAGAGTACAAGGTGTCTGAAGTATCTCACTGAATCCTTAAATGGAATGATTTATTCAGCAACTACCTACCTAGTTCGCCATAGTGAAATGGTTTACATAGGTTTTAAAGCTCTGTACTGACTGCTCAAGAATCTGCAGAGTGCTGAAGAAATCCTACAAACATTCAGGATCTTCCCGGTGGTTCCCTAAATGTTCTACATGGTGCAGCACAGTGGACTGCTATTTGCTTTTGCCTCAGCACAGATGACATTTAGTAAGTAACTGCATGATTCAATTGACGTATTCCCCCCCTGAAGCTGCAAGAACCAGTTTTGTTGATTATCTGATACTCTTTTGCCTAGGAAGGAGTCTTCACTTCCAGCCCTTGCTTTACCTGATGAATATTTTGCTGTTGCTCTCTTTCTAATAGCCCCTCCAACCCTCCTTGTTCTGGTACTACCTGCTGGAGCTCTCCTTCTACTGGTCACTGGTCTTCACCCTGCCCTTTGATGTGAAGAGGAAGGTGAGTGGCAGCCTCAGGGAAGAATCAAGCAAAAACAGGACCCAAGCTGAACACTGAGGAGGGTGATCACCAAGACCACACATACAGTGTTAGTCTTGAGGTTTTGGAGGACTCTGTCCTCACTCATTCCCAGGAATTTTCATTCCCAGTCACTGGCTTCCCTCTCCTCTGGGAAGTGGAGAACATAAACCCTGACACAGAAAAGTGCAAACTACTGTGGAATTCTCAATCCAGACTTGGAATCCAAACTTAAAAATGGCTTTTCTGGGACTCTTCTAGGCTGCACTGACCATAGAGACAGAAGAGGTGATTCTCTGCCAGTTAAGCTGCCTGTGTTCCTACGTGCCAGTGCCCCAGCAGAGAGGGTGCTGTCTGGTTACATAGGCATACACATGCACTGAGGCTCCGAATATACCCTTATAAGTAAAGGGTGGCTGTGAGTCTCCATTAGCAAGCCCAGGGGTATGAGATGATTGTGCAAACACGAAGGCATGCACAGGGGCATGATAGATACAAGCGCTGCTTTGTGACAGAAAGAAAACTTTATGTTTAATTTGTCTGTACTGAATCATTGTCTCTTATTCTGTCTTCTGATTTACACCATCATCGGACTGTTACTGGTGGAGGGAGAGAGTTCCTTTGTTGTGAGATCCTCAGTTTATACCATAAACTCTTCATTCCTGGATTTCTTGGTCACCTACGTTTCTAGAATGTGTTTGGTAAAAGAGTTATATGGTCTCTTATGGTGGGAAATTTCTTAGTCATTGGGTAGAGAGATTTCATGACTACCTGCAGGAGGCATGCTTTAACCTGCGCAGAAGGTGCATTATGGATTTTATTCTCTGCTGTTTCAGGACTTCAAGGAACAGATAGTCCATCATGCTGCAACCATCTTCCTGATCAGTTTTTCATACTGTGCCAATTACATCCGCATTGGGACACTGGTGATGGTTATTCATGATGCTTCTGATTGCTTCCTAGAGGTGAGCTCCACAATTTACATGCCAGGGAAAGCCTAGTTAGCAATGGTGCTCTTTTACCAAAAGACACCAATGGGTGTCTTTTGATCTAACATACTATAGGCCAAGCATTGTGGTATTTCACAGATAACTCAGTGCTGATGTCCTGACCCAGCCTAGGATGCCCTGCAGAGAGCCAGGAAGAGGCATGATTACCTGCATGCAGATTGTATTGTACCTGGCTCATTAACCTCCTGGAGTATGTGCAGATGCACTGTTTTGGCCTGCTGTTTTATTGTTTTTTCTCCTTCCAGCCTACTAAGATATTCAATTACATGAAGTGGAAAAAAACTTGTGACAGCCTCTTTATGATCTTCTCAGCTGTTTTCCTCATCAGCCGCCTGGTCATTTTCCCCTACACGTGAGTCTGCTTCAGTCAAGGGAAATGGAAAAGCTGCCTTCTAAAAGACAGGATAATTCAGCTGGCTGCTGAAACTTTTGCTGCAGCCTTTGCTTTTCAGTCCTTGAGCATATGTCACTGACCTTTGCATAGGCTACAGTGCCACATTGCTGTTGCACCTGCCTTGGGGTAAACTAGGGTGGTCTGCTTGGAGTTCACAGAGTGATCTTAAATTCCTGAGGTATACTGCAGAGGCGGAGTCCTTGGCTTTTGGCTCTACCCTGCGTATTTCTGGGGGGGAGCTGAGAGTTGGCTCATGTGTTATATATGAGAAGAAGGTGACTGACCTGAAACTTCCTCTGTGACTAGAGCTTTCTGGGGCTTAGTTACAGCCCTACTAACAAAACGCTTTCCGTCCACTGCAATTCCCTCTCTCTTTGCAGAGTGCTCTATAACACCTACTATTACTCCATGGAGATATTCCAGCCCTTCTTTGGATACTACTTCATGAATGCTCTCCTGATAACTCTGCAGCTGCTCCACGTCTTCTGGTCCTGCCTAATTATTCACATGGTCTACAAGTTCATCCTCCAGGGCACGGTATGGATCACTTTGTAGTCCCCTGTACATCACATGGGGAAGGAAGGTCCACTTAGACTGCTTGGGAGCACGGGTTCATCTGGGATGGAGTAGTGAAATTATACATGTACGTTGCTAACAGTGAGGTGAAAGGAACATTCAATATTATTAGGGAAAGTTGACCCCAAAACAAGTAAAATTTTTATGAGTCACTATAATATTGGATCCACTTCTGATGCTTGTATTCAAGACAGATGTGGATTGGACTCCAGGGGAGATTTCCATGAACAAAGCCAGTGATGTTTGAGTAAGGATCCCAACAGTTCATACAGTATGATTTACATTTGCAACAAAACTAAGAAATGAAAGCGAGAAAGTTGTCATGATAGGTAAGGCCAATGCAAAAGTGCTTCTCTTATAGTACAGGATTTTTAATTACAGTGTTACTGAGATCACAGAATAGCTGAGGTTGGAAGGTACCTCAGGCTTAAGCCCTTCCCTGGCTTAAGCAGGGTCACCAAGAGTAGGTTGTCCAGGACCGTGTCCAGAGAGTTTTTGACTATGTCCAAGGACAGAGACTCCATAACCTTTCTGGGCACCCTGTGCCAGTGCATTTCAGCATTTTCCAACTTGAATTCATGAATTATCCTCTCAGTAAAAAAACATTTCCTGATGTTCAGAGGGAGCCTCGTGTTTCAGTTTGTGCTCATTGACTCTTGTCCTGTCACTGGACACTACTGAGAAGAGCCTGGCTCTATCATCTTTACACCTTCCCTTCAGGTATTTATATACATTCATAACATCCCCCTGAGCTTTCCCTTCTCCAGGCTGAACAGCCCCAGCTCTCTCAACCTTACTCATGAGAGATACTCCAGTCCCTTCATTATCTTTCTGGCCCTTCCTTGCACTCTCCAGTGTGTGCATATCTTTCTTGTACTGAGGAGCCTAGCACTGGACACAGCACTTCAGGTGTGGCCTCACAAGTGCTGAGTAGAGGGGAAGGATCTGTGGATCTGCTGGCAATACTCCTAATGCAGGCTAGGAAGGGCAAGGGCACATTTCTTTCTCATGTTCAACTTGCAGGACCTCCAGGTTTTTCTTTGAAAAGCTGGTTATCCCCCAGCATGTACTTGTGCCTGGAGTTCTTCCTCAGGTGCCTGTGCAGGACTTCATACTTCCCTTTGCTGGATTTCACAAGGTTCCTGTCAGCCCAGTTCTCCAGCCTGTCAAGGTCTTTCTGAATAGCAGCACAATCCTCTAGCATATCAGCCACTCCTCCCAGTTTTGTGTCTTTAGCACACTTGCTTAGTTTGCTCTGCTCCATCATCCAGACCATTAATACATGTTTCATATGGATTGTTTTACATTGCTGTAGATGTCTACAGAATAGATATTTCTATCTAAACTAGCTGTCTGGACTCTTTTCATAGCAGTAAACAGGCATGCCCAAAGCATAATCCATTCAAGATTGTACTCAGGTAGTGGTGTTATCTCTGTCAGTCATAGAGCAGCCCTAGATGAATGTCTGAGATGCAGCTGTATAAATGTAAGTGAAATGCATCCCACTCTCCCTGACCATAGTCTGCAGTATTTGCTGTGAGACCAAACTGCTGCTCAGCATGAAATTCTTCCCAAAATGAAAGACATGACCTAATGGCATTAGATTGGCCACATGACAAGGACAGAGTCCAGGAGTAGCAAGTCAGTGCCTTGTGGGAGTTGACCTCATAGCCCAGAATGAGTTGTTTTATTAGTATCCAACTGGGGAATTCTGTGTTACGGGAACTGAGAACAAGCATTAAAGGCTCATCTTCATCTGTATTGTCCCCATTTTCTTTATCTGCCTTCCCGTAAGGTAGGACAGAGCAAATTACTTGCAAATTAGGAAACAGAAACTTCAC
Organism: Tringa solitaria; assembly: GCA_026413425.1. Taxonomy (NCBI): domain Eukaryota; kingdom Metazoa; phylum Chordata; class Aves; order Charadriiformes; family Scolopacidae; genus Tringa; species Tringa solitaria. The sequence goes on along the minus strand of JAOXJM010000014.1, from coordinate 1,496,180 downwards.
AGGACAGAAATTGAAGACACAACTGAGGACGCCTTTTTGTTGTTCTCCTAATTCTAGTGTGGGCTGAATTACTATTGCAGTTATTACAGTGTAAAATGATGAGGTAATAAATAGCCCTATTAGAAAGAAATGAACCATTGGGGAGAAAAATACTGAAGCATGTCCAGAATTCTTCCCACTTTACCTAAAAATCATCTGCCACATTTGATGCAAAAGTGTATTTGTGAGCTTTCCATAATGAGCAGTGAATAGCAAAGACAAATCATCCTAAACAGATCCGTTTCAAGTACGATATTTAGTAGCCCAAAGTGGTATTGGCAAGAATACAGGACATTCTCCCATTTTTGAGAGCCGTGAAATTCTCACTCCAGTCAGAAGTTCATATTCTTCTCGTGGACCTTTCTGATCTCCACAGTTTTTCTCTCTGGCTACAGGATTATCTGCGCCACCTTCTCACGTGATGTCACCTAATCCCCAGTAATTAGAACCCAGTCTGGATGCTGAAGTACCAGTTTCATTCCCTCATACAGGCAGCCTGAGATACAACACTGTAATTCATGCAGCTATATAAGTTCCCTTGTAAATCTTGCTAGGATTAAGGCCTCAGCCACATTCTATGGCCATGAATGGATAAAATTAGGAATATTGATTACTATTTTTCCTTATACTGCAGATCAAGACTCCTGCATAGTTCCTGAACTGCCAGTTCCAGAATGACATGAGGTCTAGGTTGTTAACAGAAGATAGCATCTCCTGCCCATATTGTCCTTGGAGACAGTTTGAATTCAGTGCAAGTTTAGGTTCTTACAAACCCTGTCTGCATTTGGGTTTAGTGATCTCTAGAAAGAGCATCAGATGAATTAGACTTCTTAATATGATCCAAGACATATCCCCAGAAGAACAGACAGAGTAAGTGGAAACTACAGGTGTCCATGCAGCAGCTGATATGCCCCTGAGCAGTTTCCGAAGCTCAGGTCACAGAAAAGGTTTGCTGCTTTCTCTCAGAGAACTCTTTCCAACAAGGAGCGTGACACTGTGAATTTGTCCTCAGTTCTGCTATCTTGTATTGCAGAGTAGAAGCTGCCTGTGAAGCCAGCAAGTGCTAGGCTGCTTTTTCTAAACTGTCATTTTATCACATTGTTTCTTCTTTGTCTTCCTTTTAAGGCAATAAAATAAATATTTACAAAAGTGGATTACAGATCTTTCAGTCAATAGCAAGAAGAAAAATCTGAACATAAAACTGAATGTAATCAGAGTTAATTGGTTTTGTGTTGAGCTATTGGTTTGTTTGAAAGCTTATGCTTTCAAACTGTCCAAAGCAGTGTGCTCAACCTATGGCCACCCAGGCCTAGTGCAGTCAGAAGCTGTCTCCTTGTCCCTTTTGGAACATGTAAAAAAGCTTGATTAACTGCGTCCCCCCATCCTTCTTCCACATGTTGATGGCAAAAGCAGCAACGTGGATCTCTTCAGTCTTATATGGTTGCCCTCAGTCCTGGGCATCTGTGGTTTGTTGCTGCTTCTCAGCCTGTACAGTAATTCCTATTGTTTATCAGGGTCACAGGTAAGGTTCCACTGAGACTGAAATCAGAGAGATAGAGATGAATCTGTTTGCAAAGGTGATGTAAAAGCTGATAGGGCACAGTAGAACTGTGTGCCAAAGACAGGTGGCTGAAGCAGCAGCAGAATGTTCAGCCTGTGGCTCAGCTAGCACTGCTTCTTGTGCAGACTTCTGTGTTTGTATTGCTTCTCATTTACATTTCTCTGTAGATGGAAAAGGACATGAGAAGCGACACAGAAGAAAGTGACAAGGATGACGAAAGAGAAAAGATTAGTGAAAAAGAGAAAAATGGGATCACATATTTCAGCAATGTCACAAGCAACAACTATATCCAGAGGAATGACTCCGAGCCGCTGAACAACAGAAGCCATCTCACCAATGGCCATGTCAAGGAAAGATAGCAACTGCTCACATGCTTCTGATACGGTCTTTAATGAATCCAGTGCACCGTCTTTAGAAACAATTTTACTCACTGTATAGATAATATGGAGTGCAATTGCAGTATCGTAGCTGAATTCCTGCTTTCCATAAACAGAAGTGTTTATAGTCAGCAATATTTGAAGGAAGTTTTGGGTCATTCTTCAATAAAAATTTACTATAGGTTGTAGCCTTGAAGCAGATAGAAAGGGATCAAAGTGGTTTGCCTTTTATTAGACTGTACCATAGTTGTTAATCTTAAAAACACTTTAAAAAGAAAAAAGGTGGGTAAACTCTGGCATTGTCAAGTCTTAACCACCTACGGTTGTTTAGTAGGAATCTGTTTAGCTTTGATCAGCCTCTGGAGGCCCTGGCCCATTGACACTAATGATTATGGCTAACAAGCATGAGACTCTGAATCTTAGTATGGGGACACCTCTTTTGAGAAGGCAGGTGCCCCATACACACTCAGAAAATTAAAACTGAACATAGTGGAATGAAAGCTTTGGAAAGACATAGGAGAAAACATTTTATTCTCAAAGGAAATGCTGCTCTGTGCCGTATGACCAGTTTTGTAATGGTATGGATCTCGGGTCCCTTCTGTTGTCAGTGTTATTGCCACAAAGGTGGGAACTCCAAAACCCAGATTGGAGAAAGTACCCACCCAAATCATAGTTGGAAGAGCTGGAAGATCCAGGCAGCTGTGTCTCAACTGTCAGGTAATCCTTTAAACTTTGGAAGGAAGGGCAGTCAGAAGAAGGGAGGTGATGAGGAACTAGATAGTTGAGAAGACAACACTGATTAAGTGCTCATGTTTTCACCTGGTGTGATTTGCACAGTAGGAAGTGTTTACAGAGTCAGCTTGTGGCAAGAAGAGAATACATTTCCCGTGTCCTCAGAGGAAAAAAGATCAACAAAGATCTGCTGAACCTTATGGAATAATGCTTTAATGTGGCCTTCTAACTTTAGGGCCTTTGCATAATGTATCAAGAAAGCTGTAGTCCATGAAGTTGTGATGCAGTTCTGATCCAATTTGTTTAGATGTCAAATATATACAGTGTAGTCTGAGACTTTGGATTCTGTAATTCCTTTTAAGGATAATGTGATCATTAATTCGTATGATGCAAATTTCTGCTTTATAGAACAATTTACCTGTGAAACAAAAGTATTAATAGATTCATTGTAATGAGTGCAGGGACATAAACTGCCAAGGCCATGCAGACACTTCCCTGTGTGTGCCCAGTAAGGGCCACTGCTAACTAGGGGGGCCATGGACCAAGGAAATGCCTGATTTGAGAAGGTCATGAACATGTTTAAAATTAAAAGGCAAGTGACAGCATAGATGGACATGAGGGTTTTCAGCAATCCACTCAGTTCATCTGAGATGTGACTGAGAGAGCTTTGAGCTGAGCTTGTATGTGCTCATCTTAGGTTTCGGTCAAAATATATTGGATAATTTCAGATGGGGAGTGGGAAAATGGTTCCAGCATGGGTGATTCCAGGGCAGTAACATGCTCTGGGAGGCGAGCATCTGTTTCTGCATTGTCATTTAAATTCATATTTGCTGAAGATAATTTGTCTCTGAAACCTCGAGCTAATTTGAGGGTCAAAGCGCGTGTTCTGTATGCTGTCATGTTTCTTTAATCCGAGTGTACAATCTTTCCACTCCTCTGCAGATGATGTGTTCAGGAGAGATGGTTATATATCATTTTGTATTAAGGAATGTAAACGTTCTTTATAAATTACTTTTGAACAGTCTGATTGTCTGGGCTCATTTCTGCTTCTTTAACTAGCAGGAGGTGACCTGGCTAGTTTCGCCTGTAGGTGAATGTGTGATGAGGGAGACACGTGTGGGTGCCATTGCCAAGGCTGATACACCTGGAGCATGTGTGGAGCAGATGTTGCCTACCCAGGACACGAAGTCATACAGGGCCACGCCAGTAGAGAACTGCAGCCACCTGATTCGTCTCCTACTAAATAAAGCTGCTTTTGTACCTGGAACAAGGGACACTTTGGGGCACCCCTACACTAGACCTAGGGGCGGGCGGTGTTACTTGGTACTGTCAGGGCAGTGGCAAATCCAAGATTGCAGCACTGGGGAGATGCTTTGGACTTGCAAAGACAGGAGGAGAGAAACTAATGTCTGTCCCTTTTCATGAGGTTTTAGAAGGTGAGGAGAGATCCCTGTTGTAAAATCACACCACTTCTGACCTGAGGAGCAGAATGCTTCCCAGAGACTGCACAATGTGCAGTGGAGCCATTGCAGACATATGTTGATGCCAGCTGAATTTTAGCCTTAGGGCTTTGCTGTACCCCCTGAAGACAAAGCTTGTCTTGAGATAAGCTCATTAGGATGCAAATCTGCTCCTTGTGAAAGGATGCATCAAGGACTCAGGAGAGCTGTTGGACTTGATTAAGAACTACTGGGTGCTGCTTTTAGCTGAGGAACTGAGCATGGCAGTGATGAGTCACTAGGGCGGATCAACTGCCAAATTTGTTTTCTTGCCATCAACTTGCTATGGCTTAAAGAAGCTCTGTATGTAATCAGCTTCCTCCCCGTGTTGCTCCACCTTCTCGCTTCATGTCTGCTCCAGTGTTGGAAGCTTATGAGTGCTGTGATAGTATCTATGAATTTAGTATATCAACTCCCTCCACCTCCTCCATGCTAGAGGCATCCCAGCCCCCAGATTAGAGAAGCTGTTGTAGAAAACCTGCAGCAAGACGTGTCACTTGTCTGCTGAAAAAGCCTGCTGAGCAGATGGAGCATTGAGAACCACAGCAGAATCTGAATCTGTTTCCCCTTTTATCACCCCATATGCACAGGGGAGGCGTGCATCATAGAATCATAGAATCATACAATCATCTAGGTTGGAAGGGACCTTCAAGATCATCTAGTCCTACCATCAACCTAACTCTGACCAAAAAAAAAAAAAAAAATCACTAAACCATGTCCCCCAGCACCATGTCAACCCGTCTTTTGAACAC
>JAOXJM010000014.1:1475686-1491120 GCA_026413425.1 Tringa solitaria | reverse complement strand
TTTTCCTAATATCCAATCTGAACTTCCCCTGGCACAACTTGAGGCCATTTCCTCTAGTCCTGTCGCCTGTTCCTTGGGAGAAGAGACCAACCCCCACCTCTCTACAACCTCCGATGACATAATGTTATCAAGCAGTTGTGGGAGATGAGGTGTTCAGCTCCAAGTGAGCTACAAGAAGAATAATGGTGCTCCCAGGCTGTTGTGTGGTGGGTGAGTCAAGGACTGGCAAAGCACGGCCCCCAGGCTGGCATCTGGCCATCCTGGCCCAAAATTGTAGCTGACTTGAATCTGCTGATTCCAGTAGAAGTGGACAGCTAGTGCTGTTTTAAGAGCAGCTTGGCATGGTCGTTCCATTCCTCCTGCACACACTCAGGAAACATCAGAGATGTGCATCCACCACAATTTTCATTTAGACACGTACACCCAAGGAACTTTTACTTGGATGGCTACACTTTGAAAGACATTGCTTTTCTCATTCGCACATGTACAAGAGATACAGTGCCTGCAGGTAAGGGCATCCCTAAGCAACAGCAAGGCGTTGTTCAGAAAACTGAAGTCATATGTCTAAACAAGGAAAGTGGAAAGGACCTGTAACTTTGGCAGATGAATGTGAGTGTGCAATAAACAGGCCAAGAAATATCTTGAGAAACAGCTTGAAAGACAATACCAATCTCTGAAACACTAGAAAGACTGCAGGAGTCACAGATATATGGCAAAAACACTGAGACAAGATAAGGTTAGAACGAAAAAATTCAATGAGCTGCCTGCGTATGACTTCCCTGCTTAGAAGCTTAGAGAGGGTCCAGTACCTGACATCTTGCTGAGGTCACATCCTAAGAGGATCCATCTCAAGCTGATGGGTGAGAAGATGTTCTATAGCAAACAGACTAACTGAATAGTAACAAACCTTCAAATCTGGGTGGCATTCACTCGAGTGTCGAGGAAACTCGTACTAAAAGGAGTTAAACTACCAACGGTGGAATGGCATTTTTTGTTTCAAATCATTTTGTTACCAGAAAAATTTAAGAAGGTTCTAAGAATCTGAGGAGCTACAGCCATCTGTTGTCTGACATCCAAACTGGTCAGACCAGTACAAAGTATAATAAATGATGGAATTTGTGGAAACATGAACATAACATTATAGGGAAGAGTCTCCATGGGTTGTATATGAGGAAATTACGTCTCACTCTGCTGAGTTATCCCAAAGAGTCAGTGAACACATGCAGAGGAGAGAACCTGCTACCTACTGAGCTTTGCAAAGGCATTCAGAAAGGGCTCTCACCACAGACTTACAGAAATCCACCTGACGTTAGCAGGAGAGACCAACAGGGATTTGATATTTTGCAGCTATGTATTGTTGCAGGTGCTCCAAAAAGGCGGAGGGAAAGGCGGATGGTAAAATTGGCTGATAATGGAAGTTACTCACGATGATGATGATGCAGACTGACTGCAAGCAGTTGCAGAAGAACTTACAGTAATGAGAGACTGAGTGATAAAACAGAAGTGAAATTGAATATGGAGGAGAGCAATGCAGTGCACATGGGCAAGTGTCCTGAGGTGCTGAGCTGAGTGTTAGCTCTTCTGAATAGTTTTGGGGAGCAGTATATTACCTTACTGCTCAGTATGTGGTGGTTCAAAATGCAACTGGGATATGGGATGTTGCTGGGCAAGATGGAAAAACAAAATCTGAGACTGATGGGGCCCTAAGGGTGCCATAAGATCTTAATGGCTGTTGCCAGTCCCCACTGAGACTTCCATTCACACCTTATGCCAGGTGTCTGAGCTGATGAATAGGTGAGGGCTTTGCAGCCTGGGAGGGAAAAGGCTGGTAGAAAGAGGGAGCAAGAGAGAAGCTCCTGCTGTTACTGTCACCATGTAGGAACTTCAGTCATCTGTACAGCAGAGTGTAACTGAAGTTAGCCACCTCCTTGACACCCACTAAATTACTTTCTTGTACTAGGACATCTTGCCCCACCTCCAAGACAGGCAGGTCAGAACAAGTAATGCTATTTCAGCTACTCTGAAGTCATACTCATGGGATTGAGTGAGAGGTGGGGAGTGTGAATGACAAGCTGTTGAGCTCGGAATCCTGATTGAGGAGCGAGTCTTATGCCTTACTGCTACCTGCTTGCCAAGTCCCAGAGCCTCTGCTTTCTGCGCCCACCATCTGACCAGGATGGGACTGTCAGAGGGGTTCTGGCACCATGAATACTGGCTGCCACCTGGAGCTACCTGGGAAGACATGAAGGGTATGCAGTACCCGCAGCCTCAGGACCTCTTGCTCTGCATCCCCGGTGCCCTGCTCTTGATCACTGTCCGATGCATCTTTGAAAGGTGAGTGCAGCAAATCTGATTTCTCCTGTGCTGGTTGCTACCAATGTCATGCAGGGTTTCTCCAGACTGATCCTTACCTGCTTCCTGACCACTACAAAGTGGACAGGGGATTGTCCCCAAGAATAATGGAATCTCCACTTTTTGTGGCATATGGTATTTGTGCGGCAGCTCTGTCCTGCCCTCCCTCTCTCCTGTACCTGTAACGTAACCTGCACCAGCAGGTGCAAAAGGCAAGTCTGCCCATCAGTCACACCACAGCTGTGGGTGGAGGGTCCCTCTGGAGAGAGTCCAAGTGCCACACAGCTAAGAGATCTTCTGGGTACATCAGTGCTGGGAGTCCCAAGCTGAGCCAGGGTTCAGCTTGATCCTACAGGATGCTCCTGAAGGTGTTATGTGAGCCCCCACTCTCAGCACAGAGGCAGAAGGAGGAGATGACCATGGCTCTTGGAGCTCATTGTGGGACCGCTTTGCTCTGACCATTGCTCTTTGCCCAGCTCTGCCCTGCTCTCCCTTCTCAGCAGCAGAGATCCTCAGTTCAGTCAGCGATGATGTACTCTAGTTCCCCAGCTGAGGGAAATGGTCCTCCCCTGGGAATCCTGGAGGACCGACCGGCATCTCCCCAGGACCCATGTGTAAACGAGGCAGGTCCACATAGCTGAGCACAGGAGATAGATTCAGAATGGGCTTTGGGGCCCTTTTCCTGAGGACCTGACATATGGGGAAGTACAGACCAACCTCACACAGGAAATCAGGGAGCTGACCAGGTAACACGGGGCAGTTTGCCAGCATGGGCAGAACTGCTGAGGTACTTCCCCACCAGGCAGAGCAGGACTTCAGGCAGGGGATGCTCAGCAAAGCTGTTCTCAGCTGGGACATGACCTTCTTCTGTGGCCTAGAGGAGCTGGGGAAGCACTGGCCCATCTCTCTGGAGACCTGGCTTCCCCCGGCTGTGGCAGAAGCTGTGGCAGGCAGGGGCTGTACGAAGAGTCAGAATTTATTCCAGGGTCATCAGTTTTTCCTTCAAAGGTGTTGCACTTGCCTGGCTTCCTAGAAACAAGATTTTAGAAACCTGTGCCTCCCACTAGAGCCTTGCTGGCGTTTCCTGCAAAGCTAGTGTTTCCTGCAGTAACCAGCATGTCCCCATGTGCTGTCCCTGGCTCTTGCTTTAGCCAGTGGTTGGGTACCCTGGGCACAGAGCACATGGGATACTCAGACACTTGCAGACTGGTTTCATGGCATGGTCTGGACTGCTTGGGGCATTGTAAAGGTGACCAGCAGGTGCTCCAACATAGAGAAATGCAAGGCATCTTGGGCCCTCAGCAGAGGAATCAATTATTGCTCACTTTGTAGTTGCTATAGTCTCCACTGCACATCCAGTGTTTCTCACCTTTGTTTTGGTGCCAGTGTATCTCTCGAGAAAGAGCATTGATCTGACAGAGGCACTTGGCTTCCTGTGTGCCCCTGGAGCAGTACTGGGTCCCATGGGCTGTGCGTGTATAGCTGGGGTAGTGCTGGACCCCTTGGGCTGGGTGTGTGAGGACTCAGGGCAGTGCTGGACCCCTGGGGCAGCACAGCCATACACAGGATATGGCACTGCCAGGATCTTGGTGTTGACTGACCCTGGCTCATAGTGCAGGCACACACATCATCTCCTGACTGAACTCTTTCCTCTTGCAGAACTGTAGCTCTGCCCTTGGGCAGGAGGTTGGGTGTGAGTGACAAGCTGAGGCCCAAAGTTCAGCCCAATGCCACGCTGGAAGACTTCTATGTTCTGCTGGGCAGGACCCCGAAGGAGGTGAGTGTCCCCTGTGTCCCAGTGTCCTGACAGCCCAGGCAAGCAACACCTTCTCTCTGTCCAGATACCCCAGCCCAACCAAACCAGCCTCACAGACAAGTCAGTTACTGCTAGCCACCCTCCCAGGGAAGAAAAAATATAAGCAAATATTTCAGCATCTCCCAATGTCTTCAACAGCTGCAGTCCCAGCACCTCCTGAGCTGCTGCCTATCAAACACAGCAGGTAGTGTGAGAGCTGCTGGCTCTGGTAAAGAGGCAGCCATCACCCCCTCTGGGTGGAGTCTGTGGATAAGGCTCCTTATTTTTAGTAGAACTACAAGTCCTTCAGAATCATGGAGTCATTTTGGTTGGAAAATATACGTAAGATTAAGTGCAACCATAAAACTAACACTGTCAAGTCCGTCACTAAAGCAACATCCCTCAGCACCACATCTACCAGTCTTTTAAATGTCTCCAGAGGTGGCAACTTCACCACTTCCCTGGACAGCCTGTTTCAAGGCTTGATAATCCTTTCGGTGAAGAAATTTTTCCTGATATCCATCCTAAACCGCCCCTGGCACAACTTGAGGCCATTTCTTCTTGTCCCACCACCTGTTCCTTGGGAGAAGAGACCGACCCCCCTTTCAGGGAGTTGTAGAGAATGAGATCTCCCCTCAGCCTTCTTTTCTCTTTCATTGCCCTTCTCTGGACATGCTCCAGCCCCTCGAGGACTTTCCTGTCCTGAGGAGCCCAAAACTGGACACAGTCCTTGAGGTGGGGCCTCACCAGTGCCCAGTAGTGGGGGATGGTCACAGCCCTGGTCCTGCTGGCCACACTATGACTGACACAGGTCAGGATGCTGCTGGCCTTCTTGGCCACCTGGGCACACTGGTCGCTCATATTCAGCCACTGTCGACCAACACTCCCAGGTCCTTTTTCCCAGGCAGCTCCAGCCACTCTGCCCCCAGGCTGGAGGATCCATGGAGTTGATGTGACCCAAGGGCAGGACCCAGCACTTGGCCTTGTTGAACCTCATCTCCTTGGCCTTGGCCCATCCATCCAGCCGGTCCAGGTCCCTCTGTAGAACCCTCCTACCCTACAGCAGATCAACATCCTGCCTAGCTTGGTGTCATCTGCAAAGTTACTGAGGGTGCCCTCGATCTCCTTGTCCAGGTTGTTGATAAAGGTATTAAACAGAACCGGGCCCAATACTGAGCCCTAGGGACCACCCCTGTGACCGGCCACCAACTGGACTGAACTCCATTCACTCTTTAGGCCCATATCATGACTCACATTGATGCATGAATTTTAAAAACAATTTTTTACTTAAAATTTTATAAAGATGTGTCAGATTAATTAAAAAATGTTAATGAGCTCATATTTACATTCATTCATTCATATTTACATTACATTGATTAAAATCACAGTTTGTAAATCTTAAGGTTAGGTAGTTTTATTTGGAATTCATGCATAAAATAAAGCATGTTGGAAATGATGCTTTTCAGCCTGTGCATGCTCAAACAGCTGGATGTTTTTTCTGACATTACTGAATGAACTATGTGCTTGTTTGTTTATCATCACAAGCTAAAACTTCTTTTATCTTCAAATTGCTACCTGTAACTGGTAATTATCAGTCAAAATTACACCAGAGTTGGGAAAAAAATTTATTTAGACTTTTATAGCAAAGACATTGCATGCTATTGTGTACAGCAATCAAAATTTAACCAGGGAGAGCCTGTGCTTTCTTTTGAACCTGCATTTAGATATGCCTGAATTGGAGGTTTAAAGTGGCCAAAATTATTTGTGAGTTCACAAATGTAAATAGACCTGATATAATTTTTTTCCCAAAGAAAGGTGTTCTTCAGGGAAATGTGGATCCGCAGAGGCAGCCTGCTGGGGTACAGCTCTTCCCACCCACATGGGGACAGCCTTAGGAAGGCTAAGTCCTGCTTCCTTGATCTGTTTTCTAGGCAGACCTTATTTCATTGGCCAAGCAAAGTGACTTGCCAGTCAAAAAGGTGGAGACCTGGTTCCGGCACCGGCGGACCCAGGACCGGCCTGGGCTGATGAAGAAGTTCTGTGAGGCCAGGTAGGTGGCCAGCAGAGGCTTTTGGTGACGGAGACCTCCAACAAGGTCTGCACATCATCACCATCCCCTGCCCTGTCCTTAGCCCCAGACACAGTCCCAGAGGACCATGCTGCCAGCTGCAGCTGTGAAAGGATGCTTTGTACCATGAGGCTGGGTCCCATCACTACACACACTGGCAACAGAGCCACCATGCAGTGCTGCCAGTTTCATCCTTCCTTCTTTTCCCCTTTTAACTTTAAAAAGTTAAAGTTACCTCAAAAGAGTCCACTGGCCTTGATGCAGATCAGGTTTAAATCTCAGATGCTGGAGGGGCTATTAGCTATTTGTAAAATGCTATTTGTAAAATGCATCAAACTTCTTTCCAAGATGATCTTGATACGAAATTAAAATTTTAAAATATTCTCAGGATGGATCATTGGACGTACAATGAATCCACAAAGTTAGTAGGCTGTGCAAGCCATGAACAGAGGGAGGTAAAAACTGAAAAACACCGGAAAGCACTGAAATCTTTGTAGCATTCCTTTCCTCAATCTATGCGCTCTCTCATTAAATCTTCCTGTGTGTCTCAGCAATAGATGGAGTCAGAATGCAGAGAATAGTCATCAGCTGTAGCAGTCAAAAGAATCAGGTTCTCTCTGGTTCTCAGCTTGAGGTTAAATGCTGTATGTACACAAAGACCCCCCTCAAGTACAAGATCTACTCTCCGTCTGAAAAAAAATCCAGTACTTGAACCCTGTTATTATGCTTTTTTAAAAATATTCTTCTCCTGAAATCTGGTTCAGTGCTCCTCACTCTGCAGCATTTCCCCAGTATTCCTGTGCCATAACTTGCAAAATTTCGGTGCCTTGCACAGGCTGTGGTATAGAATTCGGTGCCTTGCACAGGCTGTGGTATAGAAGCATTTGCACTGGTAATTACAAACACCCACAACAAAAGGAGATAGGTAGAGGCGTCTCAGTATTCATGCTGCATTCTGCTTACTGTTGATGGAGTATGCCAGGAATTTGGGCTCAGCATGGATGGAAGCAGAGCCTGGGAGGGCTGTGGATCCTGTTGCTGTCATGTGCATACACAAACAGAGCTGATGTGCTGCAAAACCCTGTCCAAACAAGCATAGGTTCCCCTGTGGGCTTTGCAGTGTCCTGGGCACAGCCTGAGGAGCTATTCCAACTCTGGAGGAAATTTTAATTCTTTTTTTTTTTCTGTTTTAGCTGGAGATTTACATTCTATTCAACTTCATTCTTCTCTGGGCTGGCTCTCCTGTATGATGTAAGTACATGAGCAGGGTGATGCTGTGGAGTGACACCTTTCAAGGGTTTGTCATTCATGGCAAATGAGGCCAATGGTCCTGGGCCATTTCAAAGAGCCCCTCTGAAGATCATGTGTGACTATGACTAAGGGTCCAAAGCCAAAGAAGGACATGGAGCAGAACCATCCCCAATCCTGACCCAGCAGGAGTCCACCTTTCCCTGGGTAAACCTGGCTAGGTATCAGTGATGTTACCATGGTTTTCTCCTTGTCTTAGATCACTGTGTAAGTGATTTCCCACACACAGCCCTTGCATCTCAACTGAGAGCAGACCATGTCCTGGTTGGGGCTGCTGCCCACTGCATATCAAAGCCATCTGTGTGACATCCTGCGCGTTCACTAATGATCAATGCATTTTGTTAACCACTCTTTCCAGAGCTCAAGTGTAGATTGGATCTAGCCTGTACATACTGACTTCTTGAAGTACTTCTTCACATGGTCATTACGTGTCATTGAAAGGCTACAGGTTCTTACTGCTGCCTTCTCTCTGCACAGAAGCCCTGGTTTTGGGACCATACTGTGTGCTGGCTGAGATTTCCACAACAGGTGAGCAGCAAGTACATGGATTGACAGGATAATTCATATTGGAAGGGGGACCAGGAGGTCTCTTGTCCAACCTCCTGCTCACAGCACTCAGCTGTGAGCTCAGACCAGCTTACCCAAGGCTTTCTCCAGTACCCAAGGCTTTCTCCACTCTAGTTTTGAAAATCTTCAAGGATGGAGACAACACAAGCTCTCTAGACAATCTATTCCACTGTTTGAGTGCGGTCATGATGAAAAAGGTTCTCCTTACATCCACCTCTCATTTAAACTTATGCCTGCTGTCTCCCATCCTTACATCATGCACCATGGTGAACAGCATGGTACTGTCTTCTTGACAAGCTCCTTGTAGGTACTCCATATGGATGGAGAGTGTCTGCCCTGAGCAGGCACCTTTTCTTAAAGAGTTTCTCTGTAACCAAAGCCTGGCTGGTAGCAGCTCCATGTGTGGCCACAAAAGGAATCAGGTAGTCAGGACTTCCCTCAGCCTCTTGAAGCACAGATGGAGATGAGAGGTGTCTGAACCTCTGCAGAGCAGAGACCCCCAGCTCCTCTCAGGCCCTCTGCAGACTGGCCAGGGCTGGTCCTGGCTTTGGACCAGGCTTGACAGTGCATCAGCAAACACAGGGAACACGAAATTTAGGCCTGAACAAGCCCTGCTGTCCCAAATGAGGTTTGAATGAAGGGGCTTCCCCTCTCCCATCCCCCAGAGCTAGGCAGGGGTGTCACACTGCCTGTTACTTGTCTCTCAGCCTCTCCCACCTGCTCTGGGCTGGTTCTACCTGCTGGAGCTCTCGTTCTACTGCTCTCTGGTGGCCACCCTGCCCTTCGACGTGAAGAGGAAGGTGAGTGACAGCAGCACAACTGCAATGCGCTGGCTTGGCCGGCCCCTGTCATGAGGGTCTCCCCTCCCGCTGTCAGCTCCCTGGGGATGCAAAGGACAAGACACACAGCTGCTGCAAAGACCCCTGAGCAGGGGGTCTCCCTGCAGCTCTCATATCCCACCATTGCACTTGGTGCTGAGTCCCATTCGTGTGCAGCATGGCCTTACTGCCAGCTCGGTGAGGGAAGTGCTGAGAGCTGACATGGGGTCCCCACACCTGGCCAAGGGACAGTCACTGGGTGGACATGGCATCATGGCCCTTCCCAGCTCTGGTCTCAGGGCTGTGTCCTCCTGATTTGAGGGAGCTAGGCTGTTGTGATGAGGGTACTCCATGTGTGGCTTTTGCAGCGTGGGATGACGTGAGATCCTGGGCCCCATGGACCCGTCATCCACCGTTGCCCTTGCCTTGGTCTGCAGTGGAGATCACTCGGAGCCATGTGGCTGAACCGCACAAGCTAAGGTTTGACCTCAGCTTCATTTGATTGTTTAATATGATGATCACATGTGTCTTCAGAGACTACATGCTTTTCCCCCAGAGAACCTGCAGAAACTTTGCATTAAAATTGCCAACACTTCAATAGTCTTTGTAGACAGGTCAGTTATTGGACATCTGCAATGCTCCCCAGAAGAAGCAGGAATCCACTGCCTGGCAGTGATCCTCCCTGGGCCAGAGCTACCCTTCCCAATCTCTCTAGTGCACTGAGGGGGTCACCTTCTCATATCCCAAAGCATTGCCTTTGTGTACGTACAGATTTGTCAATGCAGGAATGAACCACCCAGCAACATCCTCTACATGAAACATGAGAACACATATTCCCCACCTGCAGTATCTCCACCCCATGGTCCCTCTCCATGGGCAGCACAGGGAGGTTGAAAAGCTGCCTCCATAGCTAGGACCTGCCCCAGGCAAAGGGCAATCTACTGTCATTAGAAAAAGTGCTTCAGTACACAGTGGAGGGGTCTGGGGGAGAATATGGGGTGTTAAGAAAGGAATTTTGTAAGGGCAGATTAATGGATAATTTATAAAATCTGTCTTCTGACATGTTTGCACTTATGTGTACCTCACTGGTGTTTGTCTGGGTTTCCATGAACTGGGCATAAAGATGCTCATTCTTCTTGGGACTGTGCAGGACCTTAGGGAGCTGTAGCACAGTGGGGAGCACTGATGCTTTGTGGAGGTGTTTGGCATATCCTAATGAGGCAGCAGCATCCAGGAACAGGTGTCCCCAGTCAAGGTAAGAGTGACATGTAATCTCTCTTCTCATGCCAGGACTTTAAGGAACAGATCATCCACCACATCGCCACCATCACTCTGATCTTTGTCTCCTACTGTGCCAATCTTGTACGGTTTGGGATGATAGTCATGCTGGTCCATGACGCCTCTGATTATATTTTAGAGGTGAGTTACCCTCACACAGAAATGCAGATCTGTGCTTGTGTCTGCGATAGCATTGGGAATTGTGTGCCTTACTGCACGTGACGCATGTGGATGTGGTGGCCCACACACATACCAGTGCATGTAAGAAGTATCAGATTTACTGCTCTTGGGGGAAAGTCATCAAGTGCACAGGGACTGGGACACACCCCCACAAGTCCAGTAACTCTTGCAGGACATGGGAAATCCCTCAGTCCCCTAGAAGGAGAACACAGGCACACAGGACATAGGGCTCTTTGTCTCTCTACAGCTTGCCAAGATGCTCCATTACATGAAATGGAAGCGGGTCTGCGAAACAGCCTTTATTGTTTTTGCTGTGGTTTTCATCATCTCCCGGCTTGTCCTTTTCCCGTTGATGTGAGTTATGTTTTAATGTTCTCTCAACATGGGTGTTATGTGCTATTTTTGCTTCTGGAGAGATGATCCTCTGTGCTGAGGGAAGGAAAGGCAGGGAACAGGACACTACAGGTAAGCTCAAAAATTAATCCAAGTGGAACTGAGGAACTCCAAAAAAAACCCAATAGGTTTTAACTATTTTAATTAATTAAACTAAAGGCACAGCCTTTGCCCCTCCATTCGCATGCTCTCACTGCTTCTCCTAGGCAGGGACTGTCTCTCACCTGGGGCTGTCTCTCATGCTGTGATAAGATGCTAACATGCAGCCACAGCAGCTGAGCTCTCATGAGCTATTGTGGCACTGGGAATGTTTTAGGACTTCTTTCTCCATCTGCCTAAAGCCATCCCTACCACAGTCTGAGGGTAATCCCCCTCTACTTCTGCTCAAGACCTGGTTTGACTCTTCCAGTGTGTAGGAAGTTGCCTCCTCCTGTTGCAAACACTGGTTCCTACAAGAGAAAAAAGGTACAAACTGTACTGCTTCAAATTTCCCAAGAATTTTTGAGCAGACTAAGGCCTGCTTAAAGCTTTATTAAGATAAAATTAATATAGAAACAATGGCATACTAACCATTGGTGACCCACCATCTATTTGAAATAAAACAAGAAAATCACGAGTACAGGCTACGAATTCAGGAGGTAGGATACTTGACATGCTGGGAGGGTATCAACAATGATTCCTCCAGAAGCTACACACAGGCACCAGTCTTGGGCAATGGCTTTTGCCTGCACATATCTGATCACACTTCCAGACTTCAACTATGCTGAAATTGTTGCCCTTTCTTTACTACTGCCGAGTTGCCTGGAAAAGGTGATCCTGGTTAACTTTCCAGAAACTCATTTCACAACACTTGTGTTATAGTTTAAGGTTTCTGTTTTCTTTTAAAACCAAACATTTCATTTATTACAGCCAGAAGAATTTTTTTAATGGGACATGTTATACACACATAGGAACAAGGCTGCGTTTCTGTCTTCTGTTCCTGCCCTGGATCCATACCAACACTGAAGATGCTGAGTTTTGAATTTTGGTCTTGCTGCCATTTAGTCTGGGTGCCTGTGAGGCTAACTTTGCATAACAAGTCCCAGGTTCTCCTGGTGAAATGGCTCCCTTTTAAAGAGAAAAGCAATAAAAGCTTGAGGCAACGTTCCGGAGGAATAAAACAGAATAACCATGACTTCAGTGGTCTCCATTGCAAAAATTCAAGCCTCACTATCTCAACCTTTGTATCATACCATGAGGACAAAAAAGATAACATATATGCCAGGTCAGACCAAGGGTCCATCTAGATTAGCACCTGTCTGCATCAGCAGCCAGAAGCAAATGTCTAGGAGGACAAGAGCAGAGCAAATACACACTATAACCAACAGTTTCCCAGCTTCAAATAAGTCTTAGATTTCATGTCTTAGATAACTCATGGAACAGGACACGTACTAGTGTTTGTCATTTCTCTCCTGAGCTGAACCACTGTTTCCTAACTAGTGCTTTCCTCCTGGCTGTCCCTGTCAGTTTCTGTGACTTCTGCAAAAATAATGTGCTGCCCAAATTTTCATCTGTACCCTCAACTCTTTCCTGACTTCAGTTAAAAAAATTAATTTATAATCTTTTTATTTAAGTGCCAGTGGCCGGGTCCCCCTGTTTAATTTTTATCCATTGCTCCTCTCCAGATTTATTTTAGGAGAAATGCTGCCGGTTCCTGGTACTTCTGAGAAGCATCGCAGGTTTCTGATAACCGACCTCTCTGCAAAGACTATCGCATTGTTGGAGATTTTAATACAGAGTTTCTGCCCTAGGACATGCTTTGCGAGAGCAGAGCAGAGCATGGAGCCTGATGGTGCAGCCCTAGTACAGCTCAGCTCTATGTTGTGAATGGGTGATTTAGATCACTTCAAGAACTACTGTTAGCAAAGCAATTTTAATATGATGTTGCAAAGTCAACTTCACAAAGTTCAATGGCAAGGTTCGCTCTCCGCATGAGAAAACATACGAAGGAAAACTGAGTTACACTTGAGTTAAAATGATTCATAGAGAGATGGAGGACACAAAGGGTAAGGGAGGCTTTCCTGTTGGGTCGTGAGGTTCAGAATGGACCCCCTTGCTTTCTAAGCTCCTTCACAGAGAGGAGTCTCAGTGCGGCTGTATCCAGACTTAGTCCCAGACTTGGTCATCAACATCAATTCAGCATGCAATCAGTGTTACTAAGGCAAAATCAAAGTTACCATAATACGGGGTTATGCATGATATTGGTCACTTAGCAAAGATCTGCTTTTGGTAAAAGGTCTCTCTGCCATCAAGAAGCAACCTTGAGAGGTGTCCCATCTCAAGGGGAGAGCGCTGCCATGCAGCCACACTCCCGTGCAGGGGGAGCTCTAAGCCGGGTCACTTTAGGCTGTTATATTTATGAGATAAAGTGGTTGGCTTGTAGTCAAATTGCCTGTAAGAGAAGAGGTATGCGTGAGACTCCTTGTATCCACCACTTTCATCGCTTTTTGATAAATGTTTTGGAAAAGCCACTATTATTTATGCATTAACCACATGATTGGTGTTCCAAACTCATCTGTAATGATGTTTACTGTGTCCTTTGTGGGTTTGTGGAGAACAGGTTGAAACTAGAGGAGTTCTTGGCCCAGCTACAGATCAGGCCATCACACTCTGCCCTGGGGACACATGAGCCAAATAGTTGCCCAGATAAGTGTGAATGTGCCTTCTGATTTGTCTCTCCCTCTCTCTTTCCCACAGCACATACTATTACTTTGTGACAAAATTTCAGTTGTTCCTTGTAAGCTGTGTGATAAACGCTTTCCTGATGGTCCTGCAGTTGTTACACATCTTCTGGTCCTATCTAATCATCCAGATGATCTTTGGTGTCATCCTCCATGGTGCGGTACGAAAAATCTTTGTCTCTTCTGTGCCACCATTACTCACAAGAGACCATGGATTCCAGGGTGACTCCTGCATGGCTGCAGGGAAGGGGGTGGGAGAAATCGGACTGCTCAACCAACAGCCTGAGAGCTTCTGAAGTCACCTGTTGGGAGTTGTGTAGATACCTTTGCTCATGAAGATCAGAGCAGCAACTCCTTTCTACTTTGCAGCTGTGTCCTTGTGACATGGGAGTCATCCGCAGTCCTTTCTCCTCACTGCCTAACAGCTTTTCAGCTTTTTCCGAAGTGGAGTAAGGAAGGAGCAAACAGGTGAACCTGGTAGAGAGCACTCTGTATATTTGCAGCCCTGAGTTTTGGGTGCATTCCACAGTCTTTTGATGCACGCCAGAGTTTATATAGGGATCACTGAAGGAAATCACTGAAATCACACTGAAGGAATCAGAAATGCCAGTTCCCTGGCCTGCCTTCCTAACATAAGCAGGTGGCACCTTGGTAGCCTCTGAGTAGATCTGTGAAGACTTTGGCCAGAAGAAAACCCACCACAGTGCTGGTGTGTTGCTTTCAGCTTACCTTGAACTACTCCTTCATTGAAGCTAAATCAAGAGAAAAAACAGTTTTTCTGGAGGAAATGATGGAGTTTGTGATCAAGTTTGTAGATGACTGTGAAATGAGGAGACCAGTCAATATGCTCACTGGACAAATACACGATGACTTTCAGAGCATCGACAGTAATAAACTGCACAGGAAAATATGCAGATTAACTATATGTATAATAAATACTAACTTATTTTCAGAAGCTCACATTACAAGAACATTAATAGGGTGACAAAAAAAAGCGTTCAAAAGTTAGATGAAACCATAACAATGTCAACCTCTGGCAGTTTAAGTCCCAGTGCAGGGATAATTGCAACACTGCTTTAAGGACATGATAATACCTGTTACTTTTATTTTAGCTATCAGGTATACACACCAGTGCTATGAATGAAAACAGGACTAGTCCTCTCTAGTATGTACAAGATACAGGTTTTGCATCTCATTTAAATTGTCTTTCTTTCCTCTAGAAAAGAAAAGATGCCAGAAGTGACACTGAGGAAAGTGACAGGAGTGAAGCAGAAGATCTTGCAAAAAACCAAGAGTGATGCAGGTCTTGCTGCAAAATACCAATGGCCAGGCAGATTCTTAAAAGCAGGAAGGCTGAATGGGACCTGGGGGGAGAGGCCATACTGGCTCACAGATGGCTTCACAGTGGTCTGCCTGGGGCATCACCCGATATCTAGATGGAAGTGAATTTCATCACAGCATTTACAGGCAGTTAAATCACTTCAGGAGATGTTTTCTTCAGTTCTTCTGTTGCAACCATTTTTTTATGACTAATCTATGATCATTTATCCATGAAAAAAAAAAAAAAAAAGGCCTACCAGCCAAAGTCTCACTGCAAGCAGAAGGGTTTAACAAGCTGTAACACCTAACTTTGGCTATCTCAAAACCTTCCCAAAGGTTCATGAGATAATAAATTACAACTGCTGAAAATTTAGAAGATTTCAGAAGATATTGCCAGCTACCTGCTGAAAGGACTTGCATGTGAAAGACACAAGCTTAAGAGGCAAATAAGTTTTCAGTTGTATAGTACAAAATGGTCAGGCTTTGGGGAAGGATAAACCATTTCTGCAAATAAGGCCTGCCCAATTGATACAAGCTGCTTTTGTTGTATGAATTATACAAAATAGCTCATGTGTCTAAAAGATTTTGCTAGCTGAATGTCTATTTCAAGAGAAGACTTCTAAAATTGAAAGCAA
>JAOXJM010000014.1:1463063-1475586 GCA_026413425.1 Tringa solitaria | reverse complement strand
TTGAAAGCAATTGAAACTCTTCCAAATGCACACTTTTCCACTAGAAATTATAATTTAATCCCTATGGAAATTTTCCTTTTAGACATTTTCATTTTGTTGAGGTTTCATTTTCAAAATTGGAAAATAAGAATGTTACGATACTAACATTTTAATGGTTATTTTGGGGGTCGGATGACTTTTCACCTTGTCATATATTGTATCTGATGACATTTTCAGAATTTATAATATAAGATTTAAAGTCAATGTAAAAATTAATTACACCTAAACCAAAGAGTCCGTTTTACCTACATTTTGCATGATGCAGAAGTTTTTTTTAGAATTTCAAACCTTATGTCAGTAGGAAAGTCTTCTTAGAAACTTGCTGGAGGTCTGATATCACTGCTAACTCAAAAGGTCAGAAAATGCAGGACTGATAAATACACATTTTTGTCCATAAACAATACATGGAAACCTGCAAACACGGTCTTCAAAATATATTTTCTACCCAGGCCTTGAATATGCTTCTAAGGTGCCTGACACATTTTACACAAGTGCTAGAGGAAACTGTTTCTGAGAAACGCAAAGAGGTAGAGAATGAAGTATGGTGCAACTAAAACACGCTGCTGTGAGGAACCATGGTCCATCTCCCACACCTGACCTCTGCAACTCACTATATGAATAAAGTGAGGAAAGATGTCCCAAAGAAAGGCAGAAGGCACTGAGCCAGCATTCCCTTGAAGGACATTCAGAGCTGCAGCGAGTAATGCTGAAAGGCAGCCAGCCTCCCACCTCCATGGGATACTGACCTTGAGAAGGATGTTGCCAAGCCCCAGCTGGTTGTACTTTGCTGGGAGTGCAAGACTCCTCATTAGGATATGCGGTGTAAGGGTTTTCCCAGGAATCATTTCACCCTGTCCACCAAGGATGATGCTTTCTTTTAAAGCCCTAAATGATACAGGAGGATCTCAGATTTTAAAAGATTCATATAGCCTTCAGGACACAAGAGTAAATCAGACTCAACCAACAGGCCCAACTTTTCATTGCTGCCAGCCTCACCATGACCAAAGCACCCACTCTGCTCCCAGCATGGAGTTGGCAATGCCACAGCATGGCTGGAGGCTGATGGATGGGCAATAGCCAAGGAGCAGAAGCCAGCCTGGATTGAGAGGGCTCCACATTGCAGGCCTGGATAGACTGTCTCCTGCCATCCTGATACAGTTCTCACAGTGGTATGGTTGACTTTTAACCAACACCTCTCAGTTTTTAAGGCCTCTCCCATTCCCTGAAGATGATAATCACTCACTTCAGGAACATTTCCCTTTCAATATTGCTGGGTCACATCAAAGAGCAGGCTCTGCTAACATAGATGACAGTAACATTTGCAGTGCATCCTGCCAGGTCAGTGCTGTTATGCTCTGCCCTTCTCATCCAGTCAAGCAGACTTGTATGGCAGCCACTCTCTCAACTTCTCCATCCTTGGGAGGCCTGAGCACCCTTGGACGTTTATCCCCTACTGCTGTACTAAGGCCATCAAACCCTCTTCCTCAGACATTTTTTAATTAAGGGTACATGCAGGTCCCTGCCCCTTACACCCTCATTTCAGTGCTTTGGGATAGTGATGTTTATTCTCCAAAGGGTACTAAGGAAACTGAAGCAAGACTCATTAAGTGCCCCAGTTTGCAAATGGTTATCAACACATACCTGAATGCATAAGTCCAGAATAGCCTCCTTCCTTCTGTGGTGCTCTCCAGCCTGGAGTAAAGGTAATTTTAACCACAATTACATAACCTGGGAAACTTGCTTATTTCAGGCTAAAATGATAGTACTACTGTGTTGACTGTAGTGGCTGTTTGGGTTTTGGGTTTTTTTTGGCCCTGTCCTATAGCACTAAGAGCTCATATATCCTGCTAAAGATTCCCATGACACACACTTGACTTATTACGTTAGTCCTACAATATTTTCTAGCACTGATGCAATGACTTTCCCGTCCCTCCCCAGCTATTCAAAGGACAGAGAGACAGGGAGGTTAAAGGTCAGAGTAGCTCTTTATTTAGCATCAATCCTAAGGAGTTGATGTATGACAACAATGCATAACATAGTATAATAATAAAATAACATAGTTTTCAATAATGACCTGCAACTTTTGTGTAAACAACAAGGTTTCAATAACTTTTGCTTCAAGTTCATTTACCTGATAGAAAAAAAAATAAATACATAGTTAAGAAGGAACAGATCTATTTTCAAAACTAAAGAAATTCACAGACGAAATGACACAATCTAACTTTTTTTTCTGGTTATGCTGGATCTGGCATCTCTCATGCCCACGTATCAAATCTTCGCACAGTAACACACCCATGAATAGGAAGGGGGCAAGGGAGTTTGTTATCTATGATCTGGCACGTATCAATGTAGGGATCAAAAAGGATTACAACAGGGAGAGCACTGTTCCCCTTCCTCTGTCCAAGGAGATAAATTCGTCCATTCACAGTGCTGCATCCCATGAAGAACTTCTGGGTCAAGCATTCCTCATCCACTTGGGTCCATTCATTGGTCTCCACATCAAATCGAAAAGCTCCCCCTCCTATGGTGTACAGAGCACCATTCAGTGATGTGATGCAGAGGTCATACCTGGGAGGGAAGAAACCCTTGATGAAAATCAATAGAAAGATCTGGCCCCTGAAATACTCAGTGTGACCTTGTCCCTCATATCAAGAGTCATATTCAAACAGAGAATCACAGAAGTGTTGGTGTGCCAGGACTTGTGGATTTTTCCAGTCCAACTTCTTCTTGGAGCAGGACCAACAATAGAACCTTTCTTCTCCTGTCAAGTCCCAGAAGATTATTTCTTACCTTGGAAGTGGGGAAAATGAGATGACATCCCAACTGTCCGTCTCTGTGTTCAGTCTTTGCACTCCATCATATACATGTCCATTTTCATCCAGGCCACAGACCACATAGATCCTGGTTCCCACACTGACTGCATCTCCTCTCTCCACAGGCTGAGCCATAGGACTCATGCTTTCCCACTCTGACTCCATCAAAGCCATGCGCTCCACTGCTGGGATTATCCCTTCATCTGTGCTCCCTCCAAGTACATACAGGTAGAGCCCTGCACCTACTGCACAATGGCTATTGCGGGACTTCTTCATGGCAGGCCCTTCCAGCCAGCTATTGTCCAAGCAATTATAGATAAGCACCCAATCCACGCTATACCACACAAACTCATCTCGGAAATATCCTCCTGTCACAAAAAGGAAGCTCCCTGGAAAGACAGCAGAGAAAAGTATCAGTTAGACAAAAACTGAAGATTGCTCCTGAGAACTGGAGTTCTCATTTCTCCCTGGGTTGTACTGAAGAGGTCTAAGACAAGAAAAGAAAGTTACTGCTCTCTGTATCAGCCTGCAGTATTTTATTCCTCATCTGCACAGATATACTGGGCCAACAAGATGCAGTAAGTCCTTCCAAGTCTGCTCCCACTCTTGAACAGAATCATGGAAACACTGGTTGGAAAGAGTCTCTGAGGATCTCATGTCCAAACTCCCACTTGAAATGGGACTATCACCAACACTAAATAAGGTTAGCCATGGTATTGACCTGTCTTGAAAATCTTCACATATGAAGATTTTGCAACATCCACGGCTAAGTTTAACTTAATGGCAACTATAAATCAGAAGTCATCATCTGTGAAAAACCACCACGAAAGAGAAAGCAAAAAAAAATGCCCTGCTTGAAGTCATTAGACTCACTCCAGATAAAGTTAATATAAGGATTTCAATAGTTTCTGCTACATTAAAAGAAATATTCAGTCTTGTCTAAGATTCTCCTAGTACTAAGGGAAAAAAAACATTCTATTAATGAGTATGAACAAGGTTTTAGCAACACTGAACAATGCGGTTTTACAGAAGCAGCAGTTTGTACTTGCTCAATACCACTTCTCTGTAAGTTACCTACTGCTGCCACTGCATATTGGGTGAGGTTCCTGCGCTGCAGTGGAGAACAAGCCTGCCAGGTCCCTGTTTTAGGCTGAAAGAGAAATAATTCTTGCTGTTTCTTGTCATGCTTTCCTCCCAGAACATACAAGTTGTCATAGCTCCGACCAGCGCAAGGACACAGTTCCATATTTTGCCAGCTGGGTGGAGGACAGCTGTCTAACTTCTTTATTAGCCTGGAAAAGATATCTGTCTCTCCAGGGCGCTTGCTGCGTTTCACCAAGACATCAAGGAAGGACAAACTCAGAAAAGTGACCCTGACTTCATCCACCAAATCCAGAAAATCTTCCTCTCTTGTTGCTGGGTCCTCCATTATCCACCTCATAATACTGTCAAAAACCACATCTTCTCGCAAAACGAAGAGGTCATCACTTTTTAGAAGCTGCATCAGCACTTCTTTGGGTAGTGCCTTAAATTCTTCCTGGCACATCACAT
Organism: Tringa solitaria; assembly: GCA_026413425.1. Taxonomy (NCBI): domain Eukaryota; kingdom Metazoa; phylum Chordata; class Aves; order Charadriiformes; family Scolopacidae; genus Tringa; species Tringa solitaria. The sequence continues at coordinate 1,471,183 of JAOXJM010000014.1, read as the reverse complement.
CTCCCCAGTGAGTGAGCACCACATTCATAGCAGACACAGACAACTCTATAAGGGCAAATTGCTGCGAGTAGGTCATCAGGCCCAGGCAGTTGGAAACATGCAGTTCTCTCTCCAGAAATTTCTCACACAACAGTTTCACCCTGTCAAACTGAAAAAAATCAGCTGTTTCCAGTAAGTTGGTCACATTTTCTTGACCTATAAGCACTTGGGCTGTGCAAGTGAACTCAAGTAGTGCCTGAAAAGGCACTGCATCAATCCCTCTGATCACTATGTGGTGTTCAGAGCTCTCTCTTGCCCCCCCAAAAAACATGGCTTCAAAATAACGACTGTGTGCTGAAAGTACCCTACGGCTGACCTGAAAGAGTCTATCTCCAACCTCAAGAATTGTGTCTGCAATCATTTCTGTCTGAGGTCCCAGCTCCTCTGGTTCCTGTGCAGGCTCCATGCTTGTCAACTGCCAGGCAGTTAAAATTAACTCAGCCCTTATGCAGCCTTTATGTGTGTGAGGTCTCTGGAAACTTGATCCTCCTAGCTAGGATAAATACAAGATAAGCCCATCTTGTCCTAAAAATAGAATATGTTTTCTACCTTCCTGCCTTGCTCTTCAGTCTTTCCTGCTGCTTTCAGAGCAGCAATAGCAAGAGAGCTGCATAATAATAAAAAAAAATAATGCAGATTTAATTGGCCTTAGCCAGGGGAGACCACAGCAAATTAAGGGAGCTGTAAGCTGAGCAAAGAGCCTGGATTACGAGGAGGAAAATAAGGGAAACAACTAAAACCTTCCTAAGCACTGACTAAGCATCAAGAAATTGTAGAACATTGAATCCATTTGGAAAAAAGTATACATTACTTCTGGAAATCAAAAACATAGGAAAGCTTCCTGGGGAAAAAAACCACCGATTTCTTCATAGCCACATCCTTCAAAGTTCAAGTTTAATATCAAATTCCAGATTGCTTGCATATATTTAACTTTATAGTAAGAGATGGGACGAAGGAATGAGCCCCCACAATCAAACCCAAATGGATGTCACTTATTCAGTCATCCTCAAACTCAATGCACTAAATAAATACAGTCATAGTACAAGCAACAGCTGATTCCACACCGAGTTTTTCCAAAGTTTAAATCAAGCTTGTAAGTGGAGAGATTTGCAGTGACCTTGAACCAGTGCCCCTTATCCAAAAAAGCCCATCCTAGCAAGCTTCAGTTCCATTTCTCAGGGAAGTTCCACAAGCAGAACAGTTCTATCTGGATCAAGAGCACTTTTTTCCCACTGGAGGTTCCCTCCTGCATTTCTGGAAGAGGCTTCTGCAAAACTGCCGTTACAAATGGTTTTAAAGAGTATCACATTTAGGAATGAATCCAATAGAAAAGCATATACACATTTAAAATTCAGCTATCATTTTCATATTCTTATTTTCACATACTTGACTCACTGCAGAAAAGGACAGCCATGGGCCTTGCAGTGGAGACTAAGCAACCTCTTAACTGAGCAGGAATTGCCAGAAACATGCCCCTCTCCAGAGTTTATGCACTTGATACATGACTTCAGGCAGATCTCTCTGTACCCTCTGCATTTAGAGCCTGGAATCCACTCAAAAGAGCTTTAACAGGTCTGTTTCTGATGCTACACTCAGAAAACAAGACAGTACAGAGATGAGTCAGCATGTAATTGCCATCAACAACCAGCAATCTCTCTCCCCCACAGGGGACAGTTCAAGAATACTCAGGCTGATGGCGAGCAAGTTCTGCTCCAAACATTCTAAATAAGAAGTCGCTTTTGATTTGTGCAATTGTGTGAAGAACAAGTTTTGTAGCATTAGAAAAAACTTATGTTGGAAGGAGCATGGCTCTACAGACAGCTCTATGAAACACTCAAATGAACCACTAAATTAAAATCCAGAAGCACTCAAGTTTACACAGGAAATAATGCCACACAAGATAACTGGTCCCTAGTTTTACAGCCTCCTGGAAGTCAGATACACTAAAGTGGAATTTATTTACTTCAAGTTCTCATCCATTTCAGAGCTTACCCAGGAATTGAATGGGAATATGGTGCTCTTGCCAAAATGAACAGCCAATAAACCAGTACTTGGCACGTTTTCTTGACACCTGCTAGGAACAAGACCACTACTGCCACCAAAACAATTCACTCTGCCTCATAAACGGTCCTCAGTAAAAGCAGGTGGCAAAAGCAGGTTACATACAGCTTACAGGCACATCCTCTACTCGACAGTCTTCCAGATGCTTAACAGAAATGGACAAGTCCTCAGAAAAAGGACCAGATGCTGTCAGTCACCTCTCATCAATTTTCTGTCTTGGAGCAGAGCACAGCTTCTGATCTCATTCCTCCTGCTTTTGCTGCATTTAAAGCCTCCTGAACAAATTTCATTTAGATTTACAACTGTGGAGAACTGCTGTAGAGCACTTTTTCAGACTAAAAACCAGACGTTTAGGAACACATTAATTTGTATTTATTAACTCAAAAACCCTCAAATCTTGCTATTTCTGCAGTATAAAAGAAATTAACATGTTTACTTACAAATCACGTTATAACAAGTAGAACTACAAGTGGACAGCTACAATATAAAAAATATAAAGTATTTCCAGACATTGCCTACAAGTGAACATTAGGATCTTAAATATTCTTCCCCTAAGATTCCAAGTATCGAACAGATACTTCCATAAGATCCATGTCATTCAGCCAATGATCATCCTAGGAGGTAGTCCAGTCTTTCTGCAGAAATGCAGGAGCCTTCTGATACACCGATCACAGCCCGTAAGATCTGGAACCAGTGCTAGAAAAGATCTGCTTAGCTACACAGCTTGTAAAGGTGATGACAAGGGACTATCCAAGGAAAGTCATTTTCCTGCATGTGGCACAGCAAACGGGCAAAAGAGACTGAACTCAACAGCAGGAAGACTACAACACAATGCTTCCTGCTGAGCACTGACATTTAAGAGGAAAAGAAACACATTCTAATGCATTTAAGCTTTAGGTTAAATAATTTTTTAATGTATTTAAAAATGTAAATAATATAACCAATGTTCATCAGGGCATTCTTTACTAATTTTATGTGGTTGTTTCAAATATCACGAGATCAAAAGGGTCTCAGACAATTCCATGACAATATATTTTCTCCTGTCAGCTCTAAACACATTTGTTTGGGGGGGAAAATAAAAATCAGAACTTATTTCTCACACACCATGTCAAATCCTCTCATCATTTATGGAAAGCCAGAAAAATAAAAGTTGACTGTTCTTTCACACTAAAACACACACACATACAAACTCCTCTCCCAAACCAGGAAGCTTCTCACACACTGATGGTTTTCTCCAATGATTCGCACCCTTGAAGGCTTCAGAGATAATCCAAAGAAAGCATTAGCCATCTTGCTGCTGAATGAAAGGGTTTGGAATAGCTTCCATTCCATCCTGTGGACAAATAAGAACTACAGAAGTCCCTCTGCAGACCACAAGTCCCAGCTGACGTGTGTCTTCTGTTAATTTGTATTGATCATCTGGATCTGAAAAGCAGAGTGCCACAGTTACAACAGCAGCATAAGGAAAAGAAACCAAGTTCCATCAACTTCAAAAGGCAGATATACATTCTTTTTTCCAAGTGTCCCTTCATTGTTTTATTGAACACGCTGACTAAAAAAGTGATGCAGCAGTAATATCTGATGTCTTCAGGACATAACCAATTTACTTTAATTTTCAAAGTAGCACATGCCACAGTGAGTAATAACAAACTTAGCTTTGTATGTAAAGCAGAACACATATCTTTTAAGAATTCAAAGTCCTTTTCATTCATCTAATCAAGAGCATACATACAAGTGATTAAGAAAGCCCCTGATATCCCATTTCAAATGCCATTATAGGTAAACATTTTGGGATCAATGCAAATCATAAGATGACCCTGACTTCAGAATGCACTAAGTACATAGTGCACCAGTCCATTCCCAGATCAAGCCAAACAAGGCTGTGTATGGGACGGACAGAGAAACACTTACACAGCAACAGCCAACTCCACCCTACTCAAGATGTCAATATATTCAATAAAAATGCACTATCTTTTAAAACTCCGATCTAAAAGCAAAATTAGATCTTCAGGTGTTTCCCTATAAGCAGGCAAGAGACTAGACTTCAAAGATGCTGCCCAACCATATGATATTTTATTTTTTTTTCCAGAGAAGAGAAAGGGAAATGGGAGTATTTACCCTTCAATGGAAAAAAGAAATAGCAAGAAAAAAGCCTTCTACAGCTCTATTAGGTCTAAAAAGCTATAGAAGGCTTTAGATCCACAGAAACAGAAAAACTGCATTTACAGTAGAGCTTGTGACAGTTAAGATAGCTCTAATTGATATGCTTTTCCTGCTTTCAGTGAACCGGCAGCCCTTCAGTAGCATAAACAAAGGCAAAGGCTTTACCTGAAAAGAGACATACTATTGCATTTAAACTTTAGAGGACAAGAGCACCAAATAAGTTAGAGAGGAGCTCAAGCAAGGACAACCAAAAATGTTCTACCACAGGGAATGTGCTTAATCTAACTTCTGTTCCCTTATCCCTCTCTTCGCAACTTATCACAAACATGTCTCAGTTTGGTTGACATCAACCCACGGTTTCTGGTTATTGACTCTGAGCTGTAAGATTTCTGTTAAAATGATTCTTGGGTGGAAAAGAAAAAAAGGAAGCTTCACACAGATAGCATATTACTTACCTCGCATATATTCAATGGTACCATCAAGCACAAGGTTCAGAAGAGGGTCAAATCCTTTCAAAACACCACTTGCTATTAGAGACCACACACAAAACAATGATTAGAGACCAAACCAGGTAAACAGCAACACAAGACTGCATGAAGGACCTATTCAGTTCTCCAGCTCTGTTCCCTCCTTCAAGCAAGGCTATCAAGCAAATGAGATCAGAGATATTCAACAGTGCCCTCTTTGTGAAAGTGCAGATGCACAATAACCAGGTTCATGTTTTGCCAATTGAACCTTACAGGTTTTTCAACCAATTCTTCAAAATGCTCTTCAAAACAGTAACTTTTTTTTTCCAGCCAATTTCAGAGGCATTTTAAGAATACTTCAACATAGCAAATTGATACAAGTCACACCACAAAAAAAAAAAAAAAACCACACACAAAAAACCCAAACAAATACCTTAACTGAAAGGCTATGGCAAAAAATGATGCAAGACTGTAATATTCTGAAGTGCTTTCTTCAGAACACCCAACTTCGAGGTGTCCTCCTGGAACGTAATGTCTTTAGCATAAGCTCTGCCTTCATATGAATGCAGAGTAGACAGATAAGCATTTTGTCCTAAAAAAGAACATGATTCCTCATGACTAAATAAAATGCAAGACTATACAGAATGATCTCCCAGTTTGAAAAATACTTGTTGATTACCAGCATTACTATTGTTGCTAACAGCCCAAATCAAAAAAACAGACTTGTACAATCTCAAGTGTTAATGAAGATCATATAGGAACTTGGCATTAATTTTTTGATAAAAAAAAAATCTAAAACATTAGATCTAATGGAACTGCCAAATGCCCAAGAACTACAACCACCACCCTAAACCCCACACTGATCAGTAAGAAGTAACTTCCAAAAAGTTCATAAGCACCGAGTCCCAGTGGAGCTTTAAATGAGGTTTTTTTTTTTTTAAGGGCAAACCGATAAGTGTCTCTCATGAAACATGCTGTGAACTTTCAAAGAAGTCGTCTATAGATGGAACTACCAGCCGGGATGGAGAGATAGCTGTGGATCCGGCAAAACAGAAGGGAAGGGGAAGGGGTGAAAACGACATTAAGAGCCTCAAAAGTTACAGAATGTCATGGTCAAACATACCAAAACAGTCCATGAACACCAGGCATACTTAGAGCACATCAAAAGATGAAAGGGATGACAGATGTATCAATCGTAATACTCTCTTACATCCCGTTTGTTGGTTTTTTCCCTGCTTCAACTGCGCCCTTGCAGTGTGAAAAAACTGCCAGATAAAACAATACAGTTGAAGACAAATAATAAGAAGAGATGAAAAAAAAGCGTGCAGATGACACATTGATAAAATTGCAGCCGGGGGTTAACGAAGAAGCTGAAGGAGCTCAACTCCGCACCAGTAACAGCCAACAGGAACAAATAAAACCCCCCGCTCCTCGCTGCCTACCCCCGCGGAGAGGCCGCGGCCGCGCACGGCGGAGAACGCTCCACCCTGCGGAGGCCCGGGGCTCGGCCCCACCGGGCGGGCTCACCTTCTCTGCCGCCCTGGAACTTCACCCGGATCGTTTTGTCGATGTATTTGGAGAGGTCCAAAATGCTCTCCTTCTTCTTCTTCTCCTTGTCCTGCAGGAGAGGAGTGAGGGCAAGTTGAATAAAAAAGAATTCTCCCCCGCCTCGCCCTCCCCCCCAACTACACCGACACCCCCCAACACTCCTCTCTATAGCGCCGTTGGTAGCGCGGCTGCGAGAAGCGCCCTAGGGCAGAGCTTCGCGCTGGGGAAGAGCGAGAGGAGCGGGCCTGGGCAGCACTGCGGGCACCCGCGGCCATAAACCCGCCGGGCTGGGCCCCCTCCTCCAGGCGGCCGCTGACTGACTGTGGGGCGAGGGAGGGGAGGTGCACCCGTCACCTCCTCACACAGAAGCCCCGCGATGCCCCACTCCTCACCGCCATCTTGCTCGCGCCACCGCCGACGCTCGCCATTTCATTCGCCGCCGCCAGAAGTGACGTTATGCCCCGGCGGAGGCCGTTAGCGGCTCGCGAGTGAGGGGGTGGGACTTCCGGGGTGGGGCCGCTGGTACCCGGTGCGGAAGGGCCTGACCCGGCCCGGTTGGAAACAAAGCGGGAGGCGGCGCGGCGGGCCCGGTATGGCGGCCCGGCTCCCTGTCTGGCTGCTTCTGCATTTTCTGCCGCAGGTGAGTGGCTGCGCCTGCTCCGGGAGCTCCTTGGGCCCTGCTCCTGGGTGGGGAAGCCCCGCTGGGATGGGAGGGTGGGCGGGAAGGGAGGGCGGCAATCGGGCAAAGAACGATCACGGGCAAAGACGGGCGCTGGCCCGACGCTGTTGCCAGGGCCCTGGTGGGGCCTGCGGTGGTGTTGGTGGCCTCGCTTAGTCGGACGGTGCTTCTCAGTCTGAGAGCTGCCTTTCGCGGCCAGCGAGGGTGCGGAGCGGGGCCTGGGCCACCCGGCAGCGGCAGACGGGGGCCGCAGCCTGGCGTAGCAGGGGGGTTGCTTGTGGGGTGGCAGTGATCGAGCTGCGGCCTGTGCTCTTTCTGGAGGAAAGACGACAGCATCATTCCTACCTCAGGCCGCTCCACCGTGTCTGTGTTCTGTGCCCTCTGCTCTTTGGCAGTATTTATATACGTATGTATTTGGGTTTGTTTGGGTTGTTTTCTTATTTTTCTTTCCGTAGTTAACAACGTAGTTTTGTTAAACATGGGGTCTCTGTCGGGCCTACAGCCCTCTCCAGGCAGCCCTTCGGGAAGGGTGTGCAGGCCAGGGGTTGAGTCTGGGGCTGGGATGCTCACAGCAGGGGTGACTCTTGGCTTTGCCTTTGTCCGGACTGACAAACTCACTCCAAGAAAGCAGCCAGCAGAAGAGAAAGGGGATTTGTGCAGAACCCGAGCCCATGAACTGTCTTGAGTTTTGCATTCTCATTACTTGCAATACAGTGCAAGTGCTTCTCTGGGCAACCTGGGCCAGGCTCTCACCACCAAAGAATTTCTTCCCCAGATCTCATCTCAATCTTCCCCTCTTTCAGTGTCAAACCCTTCCCCTTCGTCCTATGGCTCCCCTCCCTGATTAAGAGTCCCTCCCCAGCTTTCCTGGAGCCTCTTTAGGGACTAGAAGGGGCTCGAAGGTCTACCCGGAGCCTTCTCCTCTCCAGGCTGAACACCCCCCCAACTCTTTCCTTCTGTCCTCCCAGCAGAGGGGTTCCAGCCCTCCCAGCATCTCTAGGGCCGCTTCTGGCCCTGCTCCAAGAGGTCCATGTCCTTCTGCTGTTGGTGGCCCCAGAGCTGGAGTCAGCACTGGGGGAGTGTCTCCCCCAGAGCGGAGCAGAGGGGTAGAATCCCCCCCCTGGCCCTGCTGGCCACGCTGCTGGGGATGCAGCCCAGGGTGC
>JAOXJM010000014.1:1421639-1433429 GCA_026413425.1 Tringa solitaria | reverse complement strand
AAGTAGATAACCTATGGCACACAGTTATCTCTCCTGCAATTTCTAGGCTGGTACTTAACTGAGAAATTGCAATATTCTTTCACTCATGCTTCCCCAAATAATTTACTTTTATACTTCTATAAAGAATAATTGTAATAAAAAGGTTTATATTTTAAGTGTTATCATTGTGCCCTAGAAGTGCATTAGACACAGTACCTGCACTTCAAAGAAAAAGATATTATTTTAGTTAGGAAATAGCACAAGTTTGGATGCATCAGGGAAGGAAAAATTCAGGGAAGTAGTCAGTATCTACTGGCTTAAGGACAGACCGCAGACTGTCACCTCTAATTCGGAGATGCAACGTGCATTTAATTCATTTACATCACATGATGATCCACAATGAAGGGAAAAGTGGAAAGAAGAAAGTTCCTAACTTTTACTATCACCTACCCTGTTATTACGAGATTGTCTTGAAGACATATCATGGTCCTCAACAAGGCTAGGTGAGCAATTAATTCAACACACCTCCACAAAACTACCACATGCTTATATTATCTCAGAGTAACCTGAATTACAGAGGAAAAAAATCTCTTTTAGTCCTCTGCTGAAGCCTTTGAGGAGGGAAAGACATCTCCAAGATGTAACTACAGTTAGTTTAGGGAAAGCTGCCACTTTCTACTCAAACGCCACAACAGAAAAAGCCTGACTGGAAACTGCACATCACTGACTGTGAATGCTGCTAGAAGGAAAATAAAAGTATTTACCATTTTGCAACAGAGAAAAGCTCAATTACTTCACCCAACACATTTGCCACCATGCAGGAAGTTTTGTTTGCTTGTCTGCTTTTTAAAACTAAGGATGACATACTTTTGCAAACAAAATGGTAGCAAACATTTTGATACAAAAATTAAACTATTCCGCCTACTCCCCATGTCATTTCATTAGATGATGAATGTTTCAGATCTTGCAGAGGACAGGCCCTCAGATCACAGAGCAGATAGGAAAAGTTGAAACTTACTTTCTTTTAAATATGGTGATTAGTTCTTGATCCACATATGCATATTTTTAAAATTGGGATACCAAAAAAGGACTGTCAGTTTTCTTCCAAGCATCAAATGTTGCTACCTAGAAGAGGAAAGTCTGTAAAGAGGAAATGTATATATTAAAAAAGAAAGAGATGGTTGAGTCACACCAGAAATGGGAGCTCCTCATTTCTCCAAACGATGCTCTAATCTGTTAGAAGGAAGGTAATTTAAGGATTATTGTAGTATATACCTTCCATTAGCTGGGAGCCTCCTGCTCACCCATATGCTGCTTTTCCTTTTAAGTGCAGCAAGGAACCTCAGTTGTTAGACTCCATGCAGTCAAACTAATTCATTGCATTTGTGTTGATGAGGATCAAATGAACATCTAAGGTCAAAAAAACCTGTAGCTGCTGAGCTAATTATAGCAGGCAGTGAGTGTGTGTGTGTGGAGAAGAGAGCTGGCATGCTGGACTTGAACAAGTGGTGTTAATAAACCTGCACAAGTATAAATTGCAAGGATTTATTGCAATGCAAATGTTGCCATGAGAACCCGAGTCATAACTGTCTCCTAGCCCGAGAAGATAGGATATGTGAGCTGTTGACTGTAACACGTTCTCAGCTTTCAGCAGCATGAGTAAAAAGAGCAAGTCCTATTGCTGATTTTTCTTCTTTTTTCTTTTAGCACCTATTTTTTCAGGAATTTTCTTCCCATCAGCTTTCAGAGCTGCACCCACCAGTATGCCTTGAGAGGCAGCTGAGAAGAGAGGGAAAAGTGGGTGTCCGATGGCCATACAAATAATAATGATTCAATCCTATTCAAGCAAAGCCGAGCTTCTAGTCCAGACTGGCCACCAATCTTTTACCTCTCAGTTTGAGTGTATAGCGGTTGGACAAAAAGGTCTTTTACAAGGAACACCTGCTGTAGTCAGCACGGGTGATTCTACAATGAGCTAAAGTTCAGTAACTTCCACTGCAGAATTGCCTAGGAGCCTAAGCGGCATCCTGGCAATGTATAAGCCCCTGATTAAATTAAATATTAAATATACAGCTTAAAAAAATAATAATCCATTGGTAAACTTGCCATTATTTCAAAAGGATGTGTCTGAAACAAGCAGTAGTTGCGAAAATGCTTTGCTGACCCATAGATAACTTCATGCTTCCCATGATAACTGGAAGGCTTACTTTACTTTCCAAGTAGTTCTACATGTCTGTGGGTCACGCAAGGCCAATACCACCACAGAAGTAGCATTTAGTTCCTACCTTATTACATAGCAGTGCAATTGCTACTCCACAACCTCATTCTGGTTAAATTTCTGCTATTTTTCTGGAAGATTCTGGCAGCAAAATTGTTCTTGTGACACACACACACAATAATAAAAAGAAACCACACAAAAAAAACCCCAGCATAAAAAAAACCCACCACCATCAAGAAAAAAAACCTGTGGCAGCAAAGTGCCAGAAAGAACAAAAACCTCATGCTTCAGGTTTTAGCCCAATCCCAGGATTAAGGATTTAAACCACAGGCTTTCAGGGCAAAAGCAAATAATCGGTTTTGGCAAGTTAAAACTTCACGTGAAGAACAGACAAACCAATATCGGTTCTTGCCAACTGAAGATGCTGGAGTACTGGGAAATTTCTTCAGACAGTATCCAGTTGCACACAGGACTAAGACTTCAGAAATCCCCATGTCATGGAACATATGGTAAAAGAAAGGGAAGAACTCCCATTCCTGCCACCTCATTTAAAGACTCACATCTCTTTTTGCTCCCTGCAGTTTCATCCTTCAATTACCTCCCCTCCCTACAGTGCAGGGTGCTGTTGTAATTCTGAAAACCACCACTGTTCTCACTGCCTTCTCTCCACATCTCAAGACTGCCAAGTAGGTTAAAAGCCTTTGCTTCAAATTATTTTCCAAGCTCTATTGACCCAGCTTCTGTCTTCTGCAGACTCAAAGCTCTAACATCTCCCACAATACAATGAAGAGCCTTTCCTTCGTACTCCTTGACCTTAATTTTGCCATAGTAGTTAAAAAAAAAAAGAAAAAAAGAAAAAGTTTTCAGCACACACTTCAGCAAGCAGTATCTTGTTCTCCCTACAACTTTTTGAAGCGCACTAAGCCCCACCAGATGTAGCATTTTTGACAGCCCATAAAACGGGTTACCACAAACATGCTCTCCCCGTAAAAGAAAGCATCTGTCTTTGTCATCTCCTGGTTTTGTCCCTTAAAATTAGCTGAATTACCTATTACTCTCTCACTTTGCCCACATTCATGAAAATACTCCCTTAGTGTTGGTACAGACACTGCATGGATCAGGTTTCATTTCTTCCAATTAAAGAAAACAACCACACAACCAAACCAACAAACAGAACTTCAGGGAATCCCTGCTTTGATTTCACTGAGGTTTTTCAGTGAGTAATCCTCACCTTAACTGCAAGGTAATGAAGGACAATGTTTGACAACTTGGAAGCACAGAACCAAGGAACACTCTACACATTGCTGTATGAAAGTCAGCTGTGCATCCTATGCATTTCAAAAGAGAGATTCAGCCAGCATGTAAACAGCAGAGGAGCACAAACCACTGCAACTTTCACATAAGTCAAAAGAAGGACAGTTTCTTTACCGCAGTATTGTCAGACAGCTGTAGTGCAACATGCTTAGTGGGTTTGACCTACAAGACTGTGAATGAACTGTGACTGCTCAGAAGGCTCCCTCACCCAGCCGTGACACTCCTGTGAGTGATGTGACTAGAAGAACTTGGACAGGAAATTTCTGCATTACTCTTTCTACGCTGACAGCTTAAAACAAGGCCTTTTAAAACTGTTTTTCCTCTAATTTAAGTTTTAAAACAGGAAGGCTGGAGTGACAGGCACTTGGGGTTTCTGATAATATATGTGTATTGTTCCCCTGTTATTCTGTCATTGGCTACCAGTTTGCGTCAGGCACAATTTCTGTTCCAATTAGTGCTTGCCTTCTCATTATGTTCTATATAGAGCCGTATCACACATATACAAGGCTATGAGATAGAAACTTGTTTGTTAGAACAAAAGCACACCTGGCAGCCATGCAAAACACATTTACCTTCTAGTTTATCTAATTTGTAACATGCGGTTACACCAGTCATATCCAACACTGGAACCTTCTTTAAGTTACCTCTGCTACATTTGTGATAGTGCTCTTTCCAATTCTGCAGTAAGAGGGGAGAAACACCTTTGATTTGAACTAGGAATAGAATCACAGATTGTCTCAAGTCAGAAAGGGCACACTATGATCATTAAGTCCCACTCCCTCCTAACTAGGAGGGACTTGTAGGACTACCTAAAACTAAACCATATGACTAAGAGCGTCATCATAGAATCATTCAGGTTGGAAAAGACCTTTGGAATCATCGAGTCCAACCATCAACCCTACTCTACAAAGTTCTCCCCTATACGAAGTTCTCCCCTATACGAAGTTCTCCCCTAATGAAGAGTTGCACTTAAAAGCTCTTTGGCTTTTCAGTGTAGGCTCTATGCCAAGGGTAAGATGGAGAGGGAAAGGAGAACAGAAAAGTGAAGGTGGCTCAGAAAGCACAAGGAGATGCTAAAAAAGAATGGCAGTGGAAGAGTTTACTCCAGAGAGTTCCAAAACTACTACTCCAAAGAGAAGACCTAAGGGCATGTATAATAAATATCCAAAAATGCTAGTGCAGATTGGAAAAACGAACCATTTTTTTCTTTTTCCAGTAGGAATGGCATTAGAATTAATACACAGTAAGGGAATTCTGGGGCTGGTGGTGGAAAAGTCTCTATGCACAGCTAACGGCTACAGTGCTTAGCCATGGAAAGCACGTGAAACCTCTGTGCTGTAGGTCTGTTTGCAATGCATGTGATTGCTGAGCTCGTCTTATTCTGAGAGTAAAGAATTTAACCAATTAGACGAGAGCCTTGTCCTGCCACTTGCATCAGATGCCATTGAACAAGCCCTGGCTTTAGTCCAGGTGTAGTCTGGGAATTGAGGATATAGTCCAGTGCTATCATAGCACAAGCTTTATCACAGAGCAGTCAGTTTGTATCTCAGGAGTGTTGTAATGGAATTTTGCAAGTGTTGTGACTGATAGTTCAGATGTCGTATTACAAAGACTCTTTTGTTTTTGTTTTGTTAATTTAAAGATGATAAATCCTCCTGAAAGAAACCACGTCAAAGTACATGTTAAATAGAGGCAGTGCTCTTTCTACTGCAATAATAATTTTTTTTTTCTGAATGTATGTTTAATTTGTTGTATTGCATTGGGTGTTCCTGGCACCCTGGAACACTTGAAACAAGACAACCTTGTGTTCTACCAGAAGATTCCTTTGGCACTGGTAGAAGAGAGTTGTCTCTATACTGATCATCTTTATCTTCTGCATTTGTCAATTATGTGTTTTTCTGTGAGTGTTTCACCTTTGCCTTTTCCTCTTACAGTTTTGCAGGTAAATATTCAAATTACGTGGAGTAAAGACAAGGTTTTTGCCATCTGTAGATTAGTGAGAGATGATAAATAATGTGCTTAAATTGGATTTTCTTTTAACTGAGAACTTGTATGTTTTGCACAGACTCATCTATAATTTCAGGAACTAGTAGAAGACTTTGCACTTCTTGTGATACAGTGACTCAGTTTTGGTTGTTTTCCCAGCAGTTGTTGGGAATATTGCAGCTCCTGGTTCTGTTGTTGATCTGCTGGTAGCCAAGGGTTACAAGCATGCATGACCCTGGGATAATTTGGAGCCACCTTCCTTAGCTGAAGGCGGCATTACAGTTTATCAAGTTTCTTACAACATTTTCCTGCATGTTAGCCATGCAAGTTTAGCTCCAGATGGTGAACTTCATCCAGGCTTTCATCTCTGAGAAATCTTGGAGATGATCTGTAGGCTAGAAATTTAGATAGATAAATACTGCTGATACACAGGCACTGGGTGTTGTGAACTTTCTTTGGATGTTTAATGTAAAGAATTAGCTGAAAATATACAGAGACATGGTCTCAAAGTAAACGAGCTTATCAGACCTCCTAAAAAAGTATATTAGTGACTTGAACTGGTAGGGTGTCCTGCAGTAGCAGATAAACACCACCTCATAGTCACGTACTGGTGAACGATTTCCAGTCGAAGCGTGTGGTGCTCTCTCTGACCAGCAATGCCCTGGGCAGTCTGTGGAGCTGGTTCAGTGGTGCTTCCAGGAGACCAGCCCTGCTGTGTTGGAGTCCTAGATGATATTGTTGCCAATAAAATAACCTTTTTCTTAAACCAGAAGTTTGTAAAGGATAGAAATAGCTCTTTTCATCTTAAAGTTGTAGCTGTAGTCAGGAAAATGCCATAAACCCACCACTTCTCGATTGTGGATCCAAGCTTTAAATGCCTGGGATAGTTGGAAGCTGGTGATGTCTCTGAGGAGCACAATTCTTGGCATACATTTTCCACAGCAAGAAAACAGTAGGGTTGGGTTTTTTATTATTGTTCGGCTCTGACTGAAGTTTTTTCAGTACATGTCAAACAAAAACTTCAAAACAGTGGCTCATGTTTAGTTTGACAAAAAAAAACAAAACAAAACCAGCACAGTGGGGCAGTTCAATCTGGTTTTGGTCAGAAACTGTTTTTTTCACAGCTGACACGGGAGACCTCAAAAAAATGAGTGTGACAGATGTTACCACAGACTAATGTGGCCTCAAGCCTGTGTGTGGGGAGAGCTTTATTTCTCTCTAATTGTTAGTTAATGGCAACGGTCTGCGTGTGCATCTATTGCCTGTTTATTTTCAACTCATGTTTTGTCACTTGTCCTCTCCAACAACCTTTTGATTCTCAAACGTTCATAGAGCCAGCACAGGCTGTGGGAGAGCAAAAAGAAATCTCAGTTTCATAGCATGCTCCTGGTGCCATCTGAAAAGCATGTACTGGAAATCAGTCACTGGAGCCCAGCCTCACGCCAGGGGGGTGTGTGTGTCACAGTTTAACACTAAAAATTAATCATTTGATCCTAGAAGTCACTGACAGTAAGTGTGATCTCAGATGCTCTCAGCATGGTAACATATGAAAAGAAAAACTAACTGTTTAAAGAAAAATACAGATTTGCAGCTCTGAGCATGTTTTTAACTGTGTTTCTGCAGTTTCTCCATCCTGCCTGGCTGGAGGAACTGGGGCTCATCCTTGGAATGCGTACGTCCTGTTTGAACAATGCTTTTGTTACTTTACTAAAACTGAATTAGTGGTGCTTTGTTCCTGGGTCAGATGGGAGGCTGGAGGTGAAAATGTAGAAGTATGAAGAGGATTTATGAGCTGAGAGTAAGGTACCTATTGGCTTAGTGCTAACATCTTGGATGCTTGATAGTAGCTGCTTTCAGTAAGGAAATTTATTCTTGAGAGGTAACATTATAAGTAGAACAGTTTTAAATGTCTGATGTCTTTGTGGAAGGACTTTGTAATTATGTTCAAATAATAGTATTTAGGCTAGTGTTATGAAGAGTGCAAACTCTAAAGGTTGCTAAGTTTAGTGCTTGCGAATGCACAGCTTTAACTCTGCATATGTATGCACGAGGAAAAAACTTTTTAATCTTGTTTGATACAGTGCTGAAAGATTTTCTTGTGATCCAAAACCCATGATAGTTGTTTGCTATTTACAGATCTTATAAGTAGTTTGGCCCCTTATTTGGAAAAGAAAAAACCCAAACAACAAGAACAACAACAAAAAACGACCCCACAACCTAAAAAAAACCCAAAACACCACCACCAATAAAAACCAGCTAAGAGAGTTGGGCAGTGTAGGAAGACTGGTGTGAAAACTCAGTTCAAGTATTCTTCCTGCATGGGGGCTACTATTGCCAAACATAGTGAAGCTGTGGAAATGAAGTGCAGATTGGATGTAAAGAAATAGGGATTTAGTTCTCTGTAAGGATGTAGTCAGTCAACAGCTGTCAGGAATGCTGAAAAAAACTAATGTCCTTCCCTGATTCCCTGATTTTTATTTTGCATCTCATTTGCCTTGTCGGTTAGTCACTTAATCACATACACTGTGCCTGTTAGTTTCACAGTTTTAGTTCAATAGATTGCTGAATTGTGGACCCCCTGGTGTGCAGGGGATAACTCTCCCACAGCCTGTCAAAGGTGGAGTATTTGCTAGGTGATGACTTGAAAAACTGGTACGTGGTAACTGCAAGGATAGATAAATCAGTAATAGGTGACTTTTATCTACGATATAAGTATCTTATATCTATGGTACAAGTAAGATTTTGTTGTTGCTGTTACTGTTTGCAAGCAATAACAACTGAATGCAGCACCTTATTGATATCTTCCTGTGCTGACAATATGCTAGAGCAAAGACCAAGAGAAAAAGCAATGTCGTTTCTGAGTAATAAAAGACGTTTTTGGTAAATATTTCTGTTTTTCAAAACCTGTAGGTCTTACTGTAATATGTGCATCAGATTTTCAATTCATTCTGGGTGGGTTCTTTCCACCCTGTGTCTATACAGTTCTTCATGGTTTTGATATCAGCCATCCCTCTGACAGCCTTGTATCCAATTGCACAGCATATCATAATATATATTTTTTTATATGTAAATACATTGTAATACATAGCGTTTCCAGTGACCAAACGTAGATTTGCTTCTTCCTTCTGTGATGTAACATGGGAAAAACCCTATTTCAAAAGTACTAGTGTGGGGAACAGGACAAGAGATGAGAAATAACCCAAGGGTTTCCGCAGAGTGAATTTTCCTTGGAAAAATGAAGCCTATTTCAGGCACACACAGGTCTGGTGAAAGAAAACAAACTTGAAAATGACTGGTCAAATGAAATTGCAGTGGCTGCTTTTTTTTTTTTTTTCTTCTGTTTTGCTTTTAAAAAACACTGGGATTTCCTTTAGCTTGCTGTAGTTTAAAACTGTAAAAATTTTCTAAAACTGTAAAATAAAAATACTTTTGATAATTTTGCTGGTTTGTATCACCCGTACATTGGAAATCCAGTTGTTTCCTTCTTTTTATTGTTTGCACCAAGATGTGGTAAAATGTCTTTTGTGATTTAAAAGATCGCTGCACACAGGTTCTGTCTTAGCTGGATTCCATGCAAAATTTGTAGACCTTGCCCATGGCTTTTTCAAATTTTCTGTTCACGTAAGACTCGGTACCAGAAACTGTCTCACTTGCCTGAGCGCTCCATGCAAGTCATCTCTTTCCTCTGCTTTTATAACCCTGATGTGATTTGTTGTATTGATCCAATCAGTTTTGATTAATCTGTTGCACATTATAGTGCTATTGCTTGGGAAGGAAGGGTTTGGTTTTTACTTTTTTTAAAAATAGAAAATTTCTACTGAATTAAAAGGCAAGTTGTGGATGTACCCACAAATGGTACAAACTGAAAACAGGTACATTTCTGCTCTGTATTTTTGTGCCCGTGGTTTTCAGTAGGCCCTGCATTTCATTTTTAGCTATGCAAAACAGCCGGAAGACAGAAATTGAGAAAAATATTGTTACTTGGCTTTTAAATTAAAAAAAAAAACCAAACGTGTCAGCAAGACAGCCTTTCAGCCTTTCTGTTTTTCTGTCTGGGCTGTTGCTGGGGAGTCAAGAGACAGCTACTTCCATTCAGACACAGAGGGTTCAAAACCAGAAAGACTGGCTTTGTGTTAAATAAAGCGTAGTAAATATTAAGATACAATCTGGCCACAAAGCTCATCCTAAGGTATTCTAAACCTCATCCTATATTAGTTGAAACAGTAACTATTATTCTAGATTTAAACATACACAGAATTAGCATAGTAAGTTGCATGACTCTTATAATACTGTATCTGTTGTGAAGGCACGGAGACAGTGTTTGTTGGGTTGGTTTTTTAAAAAAAATCTTGGCACAGAGTAAATCTCTACTGGGTAATTAAATCATTCAAACACAAGGATATCTTCATCTGGGCTGGGTGAGAGCCTAAACTGCTCTTCTACTGGATGATGGTTCTACCACCAGTACCACAATATTATCTTACTTATATTAACAGCATCTCCCAACTATCTTACATATTTACTGAAGATCTGTCCTACATGACCACTTCTGCATCTGCAGGAACAGTTGGTGTTGACTACGAGCATCTTATCTATGTTCAACTTGCTCAGTTTTGCCTGGGGCTGGCTCTGGAAGAAAGGGCTGGATTCTCCACCCAGGATGATTGCTTAAGCACAGGAGTTGGTCTGTGCACAGGTGCTGCCTGAAGGTTGTCTTCAGGGCACACTGATGTTCCCACCTGGAGAGCTCCTGCACCAAATACTTTCTTGTGAAGATCTTCAGCCAATTGCCTAGTTTCAAAGCAGTTCATTGTCTCAAAGCAGTTCATTGTCTCACCCCTGCAAATGATTAAGTGGGGAGTTCCAGGACCACCTAGGGCCTTGATGACTTAGCCGTGCTGGTTATGCACGCAGCGACAGCCTTGATCCCCAGCAATACCCCAACTGGAAGACACACTTGAGTTTCATGCTCACAGCTCACTTGTTACAAGTTCCATAGTTCTTGCCACATATCCCAAAGGGGGATCCATTATGGTTTTTACCCTCATCACGGTCAGGTACATACGTATCCTCTGCTAGTGCATAGACATATATATAATCCAGCCATTCAAATGTTCCGTGTTTCCTCTGTGGGTCAGGGGAAATCCTCTTTTCCCTGTGGGACAAAAGGAAACACCACCTGAGCAGCAAGCCTTGGCCTGGTGCCTCTTTCTACATCTGTTGTCCATGTTGGGAAGCACAGAATAGGCAGAGGACATTAAGGAGCTGCATGGACTCTCTGGCATAGGATTAGTCCATTGCAAGGGCAGAATTTTTCAGTCTTGTTGAAGTTTGGGAAGTTTCTTTTGTCCTTCCTACTACCCTGTGTTATCTCATTACTGCCATGTTAGCCAAAGGCAGCAGCTCTTTAAAGCTGGCAAAAAGATCCACAGCACCTACTGCAGTAATTTGGGCAATAGTCTTACTTCAGGCGAGAAGTTGGTGTGGAGACCTCAATATCAAGAGTATATAAATATAACATATAAATAATGCAAAAATATCAAGAGTATATTTATTTTGTACCTTACAAAAACAGAGGTTAGCAAAGGGACACAATGCTGTGGCCATTCCAGTGCTGTTCAGTGGCTGTCATACACTGAAAACAATACCATCAAAGTTCAAATAACTTTAATAAGAAGTTAACAAGTCACTCAGTGTTTCTGTAATATTTCTGTGAAGAAAAGAGGGGGGAAACTCCTATCAAGAAAAAGCCATATAACCATCAGGTTTCTACGTTTATAAAAATCACTAGTGCAGAATTGGATTTTATGGAAAAAAATTATTTTCTTCTCAAATTTCCTTGTAAAGTTATATACGAGTATTATTATTTCTTCTATTGTTCCTATATTTACTTATAGTTTGATTGTTTTATTTCTCTGAAATCAAGATTTAAAATTAAATTAAATCAAATGATACATTTATTTTTCCCTTCAGGTCTAAGAAATGTCTCTTCCAAGTGTAGATAAAGAAAATGAAAAAAAGAAAATCTGCACTGAAAACGAAAATGTGGCTTGGGGGTGGTGCTGCAGGGCATGGGATGCCCATCCTTGATGTATCAAGATGAGGCTCTGATGATAAAATAACTCTTAATTTCTGATTAGTTGCCATAAGCTGTTATTTTCTGTCCCTTATCCATTTCTTAGCTGTTGCATCACAGGAAGAGAACCAGGAGACCCAACCATTTGGGTGATCGTTCACACGTTCCCCTGTACTTGGCACTGGTGAGACCCCACCTCGAGTACTGTGTCCAGTTT
>JAOXJM010000014.1:1404239-1418782 GCA_026413425.1 Tringa solitaria | reverse complement strand
TGTTGTTGGGTGTCTGGGTGGTGGGTGGTGTTTTTGGTTTTTTTGGGGTTTTTTTGGTTTTTTTTTTGTTTTTTGTTTTTTGTTTGGGTTTTTTTTTTTTTTTGTGGTTGGACTCGATCTCAGAGGTCCCTTCCAACCACCACAGTTCTGTGATTCTGTGATTCTGTGATTTAACCTCATCTTCATTTTTTCCGTGCCCTAAGTCAAAAAGCTTAGGGCTTCTGCTTCTGGGAATGAAACAAACTTCGAAATCCATTGATTTAAAGCCCTCTGTGCTGTGTGCTTTGCACCTAGAAATTTTCTTGGCCATGGAAATAATTATGTGTCCCATGCAAAGTATTTTCCAGCTCTCCAACATGTATTGTAGCAAACCAGCTAAATACTGTTAGAAATGTTTAAATCCCTCTGGTGCATCACAATGTTTTCCTGATTGTTCTGTTGAATTTCACATATTTTATTGCTTTAGTGCAGTATTTTATCTGTACGCTGTAATAGTGTGTGCAGCAAACCTGCAATAAGCAGAGTGGCCCCCACTGACCCTGTTGAGTTGGGAAAATCTGGTGGCCAGTGGTCACACGCACAGTCACTCTCTTTTTGCTTAACTTTTTTGTGTTTGCTGACAGCCCCTTCAACAGGGGTGCAGAGGCTACTGCTGCTGCTTCTCATTTCTAACCTGTTCTACCACTAATGCACCTACTAGATTTCACTATTTATTCTGTTATTGCAGCCCTATCTCCTCTCCCTGTCAGTAAGGACAGGGGCTGCTTTTGGCAATTATTGGCTTGCTTACAGCCAAATGTGTTTATATTCAGAGATTTCTGCATTCTCCTGCTTCATTGAACCTGCAGGAGGAATTTCAACCAGCTGAGTCTTCATTATTGGTGGTCAGGCAGAAACCTAGAACAGGTTTCAGTGGTTGCTGCTCAGTCTGGAGAGATCCATGGGGCAGCCAACGTCAAGAATGAAATAATATACTCTTGTCAAAACCAACTTTAGAGAAGTCTCTATGATAATTTTAGAATTTAAAAATCTTACATTCTTTCCTTGTTTTGCTCTTTAAACACACTAACTGCTAAAGTTTGCCATTAATGTTGAAGTTACCTGGGATCACA
Source organism: Tringa solitaria (assembly GCA_026413425.1). Lineage (NCBI taxonomy): Eukaryota > Metazoa > Chordata > Aves > Charadriiformes > Scolopacidae > Tringa > Tringa solitaria. Next base: position 1,417,670 of record JAOXJM010000014.1, on the reverse strand, counting down.
AGTGGCAATCAGGTGAGAGCTGCCTGTGCCAAGCAGCAGGCAAAAATTCAGATTAAAGCAAGTTCTGGTGCATCAGGTGAATTCAGTGGTGCTGGTGTGAATCACCAGCATTCACACCAGCACCTCAGGCACCAGTTCTGTTTTCTGTCCTGGTAGTGAAACGCTATTGAAGCCAACGGGAGTTGTACAGTGAACTGCAGGAACTGTGCTACGGGCTGGGGAGAAGCAAGAGCTGGGGCAGTTCTGCTCGAGTTCCCAACGCAGGCAGCTAGGGGGGAAAAAAAAATTTAAAAAAAATTAAAAAAAAAATTAAAAATGCCGAAGCTCGGCAAAGAAACAAAACAGCTTTTCAGGGTGAATCGTTTCTGCATCTCAGCCTGTGCCTTTAAACTGCGAACGCGAACGCCCCGTGAGCCTCCCACCCTCCTCCGCAGCCGCGCCCGCCCTAGGGCAGCGCCGCTGAGGAGGGGGAGCCCGCGGGAGCCGCCGCGTCGGGGCCTTCCAGGGAAAAACACCTTGGCGGCAAGGGGGAAAGCCAAGCAGGTGAGCTCCTGATCCTTCTTAACAGTCCTTTTTATTGACTCTAAAGTGTCGAGCTCTCTAGGTTCGGGCGGGGAAGAGAGGAACCCGCACCCTCTCTGGGAAGGGCACCCACTCGTGAGCGCATCTCGCCCCGAGGGTCCCCCGCCCGCGGCCACCGGCCGAGGCGCGGCTCAGGTGGGCAGCGCAGACAGGGCCGGCCCGGCGGTGGGCTGGAAGGGCTCGGGCAATCTCCCCTCCTCGCTTTGCCAACAGGGTGGGCAGGTTTGTCGCCTGCGCTCGGGCATTTCCAGGCAAGTGGGAAGATGAAACTGCTTCTCCCCCTGAATTTTGCCCCCCGTGCTCGGGGAAATGACTCTTGCTTTGGTGGCTCTAAGGAAACTGCTTGTTTCTGAATGTATTGCCTATTAGGGGAAACTTCTAACCTTTTATTTGAAGTAGTAGTTGCAAATAACTTCATTTGCTTTTGGCTATATAGTTTTCCTTATGTGATCTTGGAGTGCTTTTTAGTGTGTTTTGGTTCCATGTGACTCTGAAATGATTTGAGCTACGTTGTGAGCACTTTGCACAAACAAATGGGTGATGCTGGAGGGAATTTGTTCTGCCCATCAGATGAACAGAACCAAAACTGGCCACAGAAATGGGTTCTCCATTGAACAACCGTGGAAGTTTGACACTTCTGCCAGTTGTGCCCTACAGAAGTAGGACATTTTGTCTTTTGTCTATTAACCAGTGTGTCTTCAGCTACACCAAATGTGTGATTTAATCGATGAGTGTTGGTAGAAAGTGATCTCTGGAACCTCTTTTCTGAAATACTGGTTAACGAGGAATGTCTTAGTTTAACACTCTGGAGGCCAAACAGAGAGAATGGCCTACATTATTCAAAAGCTGTGACGAATTATGAAAGATTCTGTAAAGTTCAGGTACTTCATAGGAAACAAATAGTGCAACTTTAGCAATAATGCAGACCTGAACACTAAAATAAACAACATTATTGCTGTTTGAAATACACTAGTGACACAGCCATGGCTGTGAGCAGTTTTGACCTTGGCATGGGACAAACCTAGCAGCAACCTCTGTGGGCTTGGAATAGCACCATCATTTGAGCTAAATTAAATGTTTCTGCAGCCAGATGGGACTTTGTTCCCATGGTTGAAGGCAAGGGCTTGACAGTGCTGTCACGCTGCTTTGCACCCACTTGTCTTCCAGCCCTGAGGCTGCCTTGCAGAATTCAGGCATAACCCTCCATGTCCCAGTGAGTGAGGGTGCCAAGCAAGGCCATGGCTGTGCCAGCATCCTGCAGCCTGCACTTAGGGATGGTCTTTTTGGGCAGGAGGGGCTGACAGAAGCTGTACATGGTCACACAGCCTCAGCACTTGAGTTTAGCAGGTATACTATCCCACACTGCTATGTGTGGAGTTTCATTCTGCAGCCTCTGAAGTCAATGACAAAAATCCCATTCCCTGCTTGACTGATGTCTTTCATCATTGGTTTCTCTATGTGAATTCTTCTTTTGAGGGAGCATGCATTGCAGATGACTGGCTTCAGGGTTACATGGGCTTTTTTTTCCCCATGGAAGTTAATGCCTACCTCTCAAACTGTAATAATAGCTGAAGCTAGATAGAAAGAAAACGTAATTTACACATTGCTTCTAATGTATGTAAACTGGTAAGAAAGAATAAAATGTGATTATCTGCAAAATGAAGACATCTACTTTAGCCCCTGTTCCTCCAAGAACGTCTGGTCCCACTATGTCCACCAGCTTCATCAGGATCAAGATTTCTCCTTTGCACCAGCCCAGACACAGCCTCCAAGGAAGGAAGGTGGTTGTCACTAAAGGAAATGCCATGAGTTAAGCATGTAAGTTTTTCTTGGCCATTCATGAGCTGAAAAGTATCAAATTATATAGCGATCCTATTGTAAAAAGTAACTGCACAAAAATGGCACTTCCTTGCTTACTGGATACTCCCCAGGTGTATTCAGTATTTACTATTGGTACTGAGTTGTCAAGCCAGCACAGTCAGGGGGGAGGAAGGCAGCCTTTATTTTACTGTGTAATCCACAACTAAAAGTTTAAAAAGTAATTGCAGGTACAAATCTGTCCCGTACTCTGTTGCCAAAGGGAGAGCTTGGGGCTGAGTGTCTCCAAGGTGGAAATGATGTTAGAGCCTTTGTTACCAGCGATAATGCGAGCACCAGGGAGCTCAGCCTGTCTGTCATGTCCCAGCTGGGGCTGCAGAGCTGGCAGGCAGGGAGAGGATCTTCTTACTTGTAAATTGAGAGACATTTGAAGTCCAAGAGGGACAGTAAACAAGGCCTGCACAGTTGGGCTTGCTGAAAGCAGGACTACAGCTGAACCAGATGCACCTCCAAGAGGGTGTGCTGCAAGTGAGCAGGTGCCCAGGATCATTACTAAAAACTGAATGGCAGGGGCTGGTAACACCTGGAGCAGATTTGTTTGCTGGCAGGCTGCTTGTGCTCTGGAGGCTGATGCTGCTGAGGGCTCTTTGCTCACTTACCTCAAGAGAAAAGACCCCAGCCCAGGGTCTGCAGCGTCTTAGGTGACACTGGTTCTTTCTGCTTGGAAGAAGGGTAGAGCCTTTCAAATGCAGCACAATCCCACTGAACGTTAACCTAGAGAGAGGTGGGGGACGTGCACAGCTCCACCTGTGCAGTCACAGAAGTTGGAGATGGGCTAAAGCAAAAGGATTAAAGAAATACAATGTTGGGTGGTTCAAGGAACCAGCCTGTTGGCAGGAGGTGCTCGTGCCACATGGAACCAAAAGGCTGTGTTAGCCAAACCTGGCTTGACTGTGTCTGCTGATCATGTGGATGGTTTGTTTTTGCTTATAACTGTACTGTCTGCTCCAGCTGTCATGACGCTGAGCCACTCTGGCCTTTCTTTGTGTGTTCTACCAGCTGGCTGGTGTTTCTGCATGGGCTTTTTCTCATAGTATAATATCATCTTGTCAGAAGATTTAACGGAAGACATATGGGCTCACCGGGAAGCAAGTTTTATTCCAATGCTCCCTTCCTCCTCTGGAGCCCTGCTCGTGGTGCAGCCTTGCGGCGCCCTCAAGCCAGAATGGGGAACTGGTTCTTGGTTCTTGGCCTCTCCAGACTGACATATCCTTGCACCACACCACCACCCAACAGATACCTCTGGTTATAAGTCATTGCTGAGCCCCATTTGCATACAATTAATTCCCAACAATTAGGAAAAAATCACAAGGCTTGACCCCATTTTAACTGTGCTATTTGGGTTTCTTGCCACCATTTGGGTGGCCACTCTTGCCACCAGGCTCTGCCAGCAGACCTGTTTGCACACCCACGTCTCTTCAGCTCCTCTGGTCATGCTTCTGCTTTCACTTAACCACAAGTGACCATTTTCTGTTTTCTGCTCAAGCTCGCGAATTGGTGGCACAGGTGTGGTTTGGGGTTCTGGCGACTGTGATTTTGAATGGTGAGCCCACCAAGTGAGGCATGTTTGAGTCTGTCATTTTGGGCTTTCTCCTTCTGGAGAAAGATAGTTCTGCTGCTGCTGTATTCCTCCTCTGAAGTACCACAAGTCTTATCTTGGTGATAAAATCATTAATCCTTCATTCACCTATTGACCAAATGCTCATTACTTCTTCAAGTTGCAGGTGGATTTACTGCTGATCTTGTTGTCTGCCTTAAGCAAGTCACGTATTTTTCATACCAATGGCATCATTTTGCAAAGGCTCTGTCTGGGTGAGGATTTAACAAGCATGACCTTAGACCAGTTTTTCGACCCTGGTGTCTGAAAGCTCAGCAGACAGAGTGTTGCTGTGCTGAAAGCCAGACTACCCCACAATGGCACCAACCTAATGTGGGATAAAGCACAAAGACTCCAAAACAGCTTGGACTCTGCCATCTGGGGATATTAGAATTTTCTCATATTTGTTACTTGTAGAAGAAGTTGACTTTTGAAGACACGAGTATCTCTCTCTCTCCTATATTTCTTTCCTCTGGTCAACAAATCAGAGGAGAGGCTTGGCTCATGTCCTCATGTAGTGGAGGGCTGCTGCTAGGGGCTGGGAGACACAGAACAGGAGAAGCTGGAGAAGAGCAGGAGGGAACCTGGGGCACAGGAGTGTGGGCATTCCTGTTCTGAAGGGAGAGAGACTAAGCATGAAGAGCTGGAGGGGCTGGGAAGGCAGAAGGAAAGGCCTCAGGAGCTGAAAACATGAAGAGAAAGACACAGCAGAGACGAAGAGAAATATCAAGTAGTGGAAGACAAGATGGAGGTAAATGAAGAAAAAACAAGCCCTTCTGCCAGGTAGCCATCAGCACAGTGCTGGGAGGTCACCATTGCACTTCAGCCTCAGGAGTTGCCATATTTTGCAGGAAGCCAGTTTCTCTTAAGACCAGGAACTACCGCAATTTGTGCAGAAGAGTTGTGCGCTCCGGGCCACTCTTACAGGTGTGCACGCCATGGGACTCACCAGACTGAAACAGAGACCCTTGCCCTGGGGAGTCCCTGATCACAACGCACGGGCAGACACCTGGGACCTCCCTCCTGACACCCTGCCTTGTTGCCTCATTGCTCCTACCCATGATGTGACCCTGACCCGCCGCAGGAGCGCACACGTGTGCTCGCACACACATGTGCTACTTGTCCTTGATGAGAAGACCAGGGTTTAGTGACAGTTTGCCTAATTTGAAGAAATAGTACAGATAAATGGGTACTTGTGGTTTATATTTTGAAATTTCACTATCTGAACAAGTAGAGAAATAAAATACATCTTCCAAGGAAGCTCTGTGGAATGATTCAAAGTTGCCCTGGAGCAAAATCCAGACTTCCAAGGAGAAAACAAACCCTGAGCGGTCAGGAAGCAGAAGAGCAGAGATGGTAGCCATCTCCCAGGAATCTCAGCAGATCCTTAGGGACCGACATAGATCGTTATTTTCACAGGACAGTTCTTGTTGACTTTCTTTATAGCACATCTTACATGTCTTCTCTGCTAAAATGGATCAGTGAGAAGGGTCCTTGCTAAGATAGGACTGGAAGTCCTCTCATAGGTCACTGATTCTTTTTTTTTTGTCAGATTATAAATTGTGAGTGGCTATAAAATACAATGCCCCTGATAATAGGGGCAGGAGGAACTCAATGTGCTTTTTCTTTGCAACATTCCTACTGGAAACTCATGCTCCTCTGACTGTTTAATACTCTTCTAATTTCTGCCCCCACCAAAAAAATTTACTTTTTGCTCATCTGGTTTTATGCAATGATATATAGTATCAAGTATTCAAGTAGCTCCTTGCTACTCATCTCCAGTATGTACTTATAGATGGTCCTTATATTCTTTCACTAAAAAAATATTCCAATCTCTATTTTGCTCTTGCAAGATGGGCTTTCCATTTACATGTCTCTTTAATTCTTTTTTAATCCATGCCACTCACACCAAAGAAAGTAAACTTTCCTTATGCTAAAAGGGAGAGCAAAGGAGACAAGTTTTGATTGTTTTGGGAAGTAGAAGGTTTCTCTGTCTATAAATACTCTATTTTTTCCAGTTAAAATTCCAGTGCAATCAATGATATGAACTTCTTTCTATGGTCCCAAAGTACCTTTTATTGTAGTATGATTTTATTTTTTATATGCAGCCAAGGTTAGTTCAATCTAACTTGTGTTGTCAAAATAACAGCCCCCCACAGACAGTTTTGTCTGTGATGTTAATTTTTTTCTCGGAGGTGGTTGTCCTTCCTTTAAAGTCCATTGGTAGCAAGACCACTGTTGCACTGGTCAGCGTGTCTGGACTAGATCTCTGAGTTTCTATGTCCAGTGTGCCGCAAGACTTCAAAACCTACTGAAAAAGCGGAGGGAGGGAATTGTCATCTGTATGCATTCAGGTCACAAGGACCATTGGAAAAAATGTTTCCTACCTGTCTCTTAGCTCTTGGCCAGAGCTGAATCATCAAATGGCGATATTGTTAGCAGAACACAGGGGCCCAAAGTGCCTATCTCTGCCAGGCTCAGTTACAGCTGAAAAAGAATATTTGGAGGTCTGTTATAAAAAAAAAAAGAAGCCTCTTGAACAGACTATCCCTTCCTCTCCCCTTTCTCTCTGTCCGTTTCCTCACAAAGAAGTGACCTTTTAAAAACTCTTATCTAGAAACTTCAGTTTAAAGAGCTGCTGATGCCTCTTGGAAAACTCTGAAAAGCTCTTCTGAAACTGTGCTGCTGCTCCCTGTGTCCCGGTCCCTTTCTTCCTCCTTTCTTTTTCATTGCTAGATACATTTGCATTAGAAAAGGCTGATCCTCCACAGGTTGGTTTGCTGAAGTCACCGCCTGATTTATAGCATCAGTAAATAGCTGTTGTTGCAGCCCAACCTCTCACACCATCTTCTAAACTGGTAGGAAGTGGACAGTGTAGAAGAGACCAGACGAGATGTCCCTCAGCAGGACAGAATTTGGGACTGGCGAAGGAAAAGCTGAATGAGTTTTATGTTCTTGAAGCTGTCAATATCTAGGCAGAGTAAATTTGAGAGATGAAATTTGCCTTGCCAAGACTCTTCTGGTGTGACCTGTAAATCTGATTTCTCAGCAGCTAGAGGTTGAGCCCCAAAAAAATGAAGCTGAGGAACTTTGGACCTTTGGCCAAGAAGGCTGGACTTCCATTTATTTCAATCTGACCAAATGAATTACCTTAGACAGACTTTTGTGTGCCAGGTTGTGCCGGTTGTGTGTTGTCTTCCTACCCATGAGAGAGAAATATTAATCTAGTAATTAAGTACATTTCAGGGCCAGAGGAAATCAGTTCCCTTTCTTGTCTTATTAGGCTTCTTGCAAAAACTAACATGGCTAAAGTATGGCTGATCGAATGACTGTGGATAAAGCAGGATATCCCAGGCTGATTCATTCCTACCAGTTATTGATGACATGCAAAAGAAGGCCAGCCACAGGCTGGCTTGTATTACCAAGAGTGCAGACAGAAAAACAAGAGAAGTGCCCTTTTTTTGGTATTTTTGAGTTCACATTTGGAGTACTCTATCCCTTCTGAGCATCTTAACTGCGTGAAAAGTATTGTCATACTGGAACAGATGTAGCAGAGGCCACTGAGTTGATCTCAGGAGGCAGGAAAGATCACATGAAGGGGCCTTGGTTCCTGTGCAGGATGTTTGTGGCACGGGAGGCAGAATACTGGAAGCACCAGTGTAAGTGCTGACCATAGTGAAGGAGAAACTGCTCATCAGGATAGTAGCATAGCTGTAGTTAAAGCTCATATTAATTGCTCTGCGTTACTAGGCACTGGGAGCTCTCTGCTAAACACTGTAGTGTTATTCAGTTATCCACTGAATTTACTGACTATGATTTCTCATTTCCTTCACACTTCCTGCAAAAATATGGAATAGCATTGAGCTACATATGAAACCTCACCCGAGAACCTGCCTCATATACCACTAAGGGGTGAGGTTTATTACTTAGCCACTTAAAATCAACATAACATATACCAAGGGGGTAGAAGTAGTCTAGTGGCAGGATTTCAGCAGCCAGGTCAGAATGGTCCAGCAGAAGCAGCCAAGGATTCTTGAGGTTTTTAATACCAATTGGCTTTGATACATTTACTAGCCAAAGTAGCAGGCAGGTCTCTCTCTGTAGCTCTCTATTGAGACTGCAAAGTTTTGTATTTAAGGATGTGACTGCAAGCTAGTCTTGTTATTTGCAGGCCTGTAAGTTTACTCTGAGGTAAATTTTGTACTTTCCAACTTAACCACTCCACCTGCTACTGCAGCTCCATGACTCCTGAGCAGCACCAAAGCATCTGCTAGTGTCACTGGTTTGTTTTAGGATCTTTATTAGGGGTGATGTCTGAGGCAGAAAGAACAAGCCAAAATGCCAAGCCCAGTCTATATTCATCCCTTGCTATGAGCTGGTGTACCAGTCCACCCTGGCATTATAGGAGGTACAACCTTGAAACCCTGCTGCTAAAGCAAGCCTGAAGGACTGCTGGCTGAAGAGCAGGTAGCGTGTGCTGTCCCAGTTGAATCCTGAGGCAGGGCCTGTGATGCTGAGACACCAGAAGTGCCTGTGCAGAGCATGGAGATGGAGGCATCAGGCTGGTTCACACTCACAGTGGACATAGCCATGCTCAGTGGTGGCCTTCTAGGAAGAAAGGGAAGGGGAACCAGATGGGGGGGGCCACCATGGTTGATGTGTTCAGGTCCTACATTCTGGATGTATTAGTAAAATCTCCTGACTGCAGTCTGATGCACATTCAGGGGATGGAGTTTTACTTCTTGTGATAATGCACTGGTTGGAGCTCCTGGGGTTACCATAGCTGGCATGTCGCATTTCATCCCAGTCTTGTCCTTTTTCTTCTCTTTTTAATCACAGAGGCCATCTGTAGAGTTTCTCAGACAGCATGGACCAGATAAAACCAGTTCTAGGCACCCAGAGAAGGGGACTGAGGGCCAGCTGCTGGAAGGTAACCGTTGCTGCTGCTGTGGTGGGCAGTGTGACAGCCCTCTACCTAGGGATCCTGCTGGGTGAGTGTGCAGCTGGGTACATTCTTTCAGTTTATCTACTCCAAAAAAGAAACATTCCGCACAGCTCACAGTCCTCATAGCAAAAATGAGGACTCATTTTTGAGTCAAAAGCTTTGCTAAGGACAAAATGCAGTCAACTCTCCCCACATACACAAACTGCAAGGACTGTAGTCAACATGTGTTCTGAATATCTGACTTTAGAGCACTTTATCTTCAGTATCTCATGACACATATGCTCTGTTCCTGTCCTCTAACCTCTCCCTGTGACTCTCAAAGTTCCCATCACTGTACCTTGCCACCCCAGCCATCTCCTGCCACAACCTCTTGCAGCCACTGAGCATTGCCTGTTTTACTGTCTCACCCCAGACCATGATCACCATCTCCTTGCCTCTCCCACCTCCCTCCTGCTGCCTCAGGTGCCCCACAGCCAGATGCCACCTCAGACAAGCACCCTCGTGTGGACCCCAGCCTGACATGACTGACAGATCCCACCAGCACAGCTCTGCCCTACAGTGCCACTTTCTAAGCCAACTTTGATACCCAGCATGCCTTCCCCCAGTCTGTACCGGCAAGGTTGGGGCCAATCTGGGATTGCACTGCCAGGCTGGACCCATCTGCTCATTAACTTTTGTCTTAGGCTTTACAAAAATTCACCATTTTCAAGTTCAAATTAGTTCAGTGTAAGATCCTCCTATTGCATGTGTGCAGGGTGGCCCAGCATGGCCATGGGGCACCCCCAAGGCAGGGAGGTGGTCAGGGATTGTCAAGCTGCTCAAACCACAGAGGCTGATGTTCCAAAATGGAGAATGAGGAAAGCTGGGTCTGGCCATGGCCCAAACCTCCACATGTCCTTTGTGACTCTGAAAGACACCTTCCTTCCCTGGCAGCCTGTCATCCTGTGGGAGAGACCAGCTTTGAGCACACAGTGGAGCTGCGAGGAATCACATTCAATAGCAGCTTACAGGTGGAGAACTCGGACTACTATAAAGTGCTGACACCCGCTCTAGAGAAGCTGGTGAGTTCATCTGGGATTTCCAGGGGAAGACTTAGGAAAGACTGTCCTCATTCAGCAGAATCTGGATGCCAAGGGCAGGAGGAAAACAGGGCTTTCTTAAACATCAGGGTACACCATGCAGCTGAGCTGCACTTTGAGAGGCCCCATCAGAGCCCTAAGGGAGAGTTGTGGAGTGGGAAATGTGTGCTGAGGTCTGTTCCTTGCAAAAGAGAGGTCATAGGAAGGCACAAAGAAGGGATGTACTGCCTTATGCCCTGAGCCAGCATGGGCAAAGGGTTACAAACGAGCTGGATACAGGTGCTCCTGCAGCCTACAGAGACAAGAGAAGATGCTTCAGCTCCCTGCAAAATCCTAGGCATCATTACTCCCATCTCTCAGGGGTCTTCTGTCTGCTAAGTGTGTGACTATCGTTCTTTGCTTTGCAGTTTCTGTCTGGTTTCCAGGACTCCCAGGTGGACTGGAGCTGCACTGGTTGCACCATCCTGGGCTACAGGTGAGTGTAGACAGGTCTCTCTGCAGTCTGTGCAGCTCACATTTCAGGGCATTCTGACAAGCTTCACCAAGAAGGTGAGTTCACCTGTGTTCTTGTTCAAAACTAGTACAAAGAGAAACTACTTTTTGGTCAAGGTTGGATTTTCTTCTGGGATTGCTCCAATGTTCTGGATTCTTCATTTGGAAATGCAGTCAGAAAGGCAGAGGAAAATGGCTTTGTTCAACCAAAGCTGAACTCTGGGCCAAAGGAAAAAATGCAAATGACCATTTCAACTCAGAACACATCTCCAGAGAAACTTGCACCTTAAATTATTAAGAATTAGTTTTGTTTCCCTCGGGTTCCCTGAAGGCAACTAGCAGGAGAGCCTGTCCCTTGTACTGAGCATGGAGCCAATGTACCCATTAGTTCTGTCTTCCAGCAGGAATGGAAACTCAAGTGTGATTGTCCGTTTCCGCCTCCGCTTTGCCGTCCAGGATTCCCAGCCCCTGAGCTCTACCACGGAGGAGGAAGCTCTCAGGCATGGGCTGGCAACTGCTCTGCAGGAGCAGGGTCTCTCCCTGGCTGCCTATGGGACTATATCCTCAGCTTCACTTACAGGTATGCTCCTCCCACAACTGCCAGGCATCCAGAGCAAGGTGCTTGTGCTGCTGCTGCAAGCAACAAAGGTCACACTAGCAAAACCACAAACTGTGTCTCAGCTAGCCAAAGTGCCACAGGGCTGTAGTTCTGGATGTCCCGTCAAGGCTTCATGCCCAGCAGCCATGTTAGAAATGGAGATGCTGTGAGGCACCCAAGCAAACTGAGAGAAGATGCTCTGCCTGGCTCCCAGTTGCTACCAGCTTCAGAAGACAGCAGCAGACACATGCCTAGATCTTGGTGGTTAATCAACAGACATTTGTGGGGAGTCCCCAGGTCCCCTTCTAATGGTAATGCTGCCCTGCTTCTCTCTGCCCTGCAAGAGCAGCTTTGGGGGCTGCATCAACAACAGAGCCTAAAGCATAAATTGCAGCTGCTTTGGCTTTTCTTGCAGCACCTCGAAGCAGCCTGAGGGAGAAAAGATGAAGCTTCAGAAAGTTAATTGCTGGGTTGTCTGTACCTACAAGTGTGCATCAGCCCTTAGGCAGTCCTCAGAGTTGTAGCAATAATTCCTGCTTAGCTAGATAGTTCTCATATTTGAGTTATTCTCTGAAACCACCTGACTAGAAATTCTCCTTCAGTGACTGTGCAGTTGCACATGACCGTAGGACTCCAGGTCCAATAGACTTAAAAAAACCTTTGTGCCTGGAAAACATGAAGGCGTGGGTTCTATGCAGCTGCCTCTGCACTCCCTGCAATGACAGGCAGGATCCCTGGGTCTTTGGGAGCCTTGTGCAGCCCAAATAGTGCACAGACACCCCTTGGCTTTAGGCAGCAGCCTTGCGATAGCATCAGCCTTGGAGCCTGCTCCTGGGAGGCAGCTCAGGGCTCTTGGGAACGTCTCCCTGACCCGGGATCAGCCCAAGAGCCCACAGGGATGTAGGTGGCTGCTCCTCTGCTGCACACTCTGCCCGTGGGGGAGCAAACTGAGGAAGGAAGGGCCCCAGGAAGGGAATGGGGCCAGGACCTCACTGCTGGCCACAGGTCAGGGAAATCAGTTGCCAGGCATGAGGAAAAGATGAAGTGAAGCCTCCACCAGCCGTGGCCCAGGACCAGGGTGGTCTACAGGAGCATGTAGCTCTTGGTGCCCCCGACTGGGACACTCTCACTGATCCCCATTCCTTCCATTTTGTCACAGGTTCCAGTGAGGTCTCTCCCCACAGACCTGGGCTGAAATCAGGTAGGTGCCAGGCAGCAGGAAGAGCCATCTGCCCCAGCTCCTTGGCTGCACTCTGCAGCCTGACCTGTAGCCTCCTCCTTAGCAGTGACCAGGCTACAGAAAGAAGAGGCACTTGAGCCCCTTCTAGTTCATTACCTGGTGGTCCAGGGCCCTGCACCCCTTTCCCCCTGCAAACTCAACAAGAGCTGCAGCTCCGCTCTCGGCTCCATCCTGCAGGGACTCTGGTACTGCCAGGGAGCAGAGTGACAAGGACACCATGGTGGTTGCTCCTGGGGAAGTCGGGGGGTGGTTGCTGGGAGGTCTGCAGAAGACAGGAATGACTCAAGCCTTGCTATCCCCAGGGAGCTGTCCTGGAGATATGTTCACTTGCCGCAACAGCCAGTGTGTGTGGAAAGAAAACCCTGAATGCGATGGTCAAAAAGACTGTGCCAATGCCTCTGAAAGGGGTTGTGGTGAGAATCTTGCAGCAGGACAGTTGTAACACTGCTGGGCTTCTGGGCACTGAGTAGAGCCAAGGACTGACACAACTTGTCAGGCCAATAGTAGATGTCTGCATCAGGATGAGGGGAACTGAACCCTAGGAACACTTTAGTCCCACCACCAGCTGCAAAGGGTCATGACAAGGCCCTCCTTCCTGGTGAGCTGGCATGCTGGGCAAGCACCAAATGCCCACAAGCTGCTGGAAGCTGATCATGAGGCAGTGGCTGAGCTTGTCAAACTAACCAAGATCTTTCCCTCGAGAATTTCATGCTTTAGAAGAGCTTCAGGGAGGATACGCTTTTTCCAAGCTTGCAGGTTAATGTCTGCCCTGTGACATCCCTGGCAATGTAATAGAATCACAGAATGGTTTGGGTTGGAAGGAACCTTAAAAAGATCATCTAGTTGCACCCCAGCCTTCCCACCATGGACACCTCCCACCAGACCAGGTTTGCTCCAAGCCCCATCCAACCTGGCCTTGAACCCCTCCAGGGATGGGGAAGCCACAGCTTCTCTGGGCAACCTGAGCCAGGCTCTCACCACCCTCACACCAAACAAGTTCTTCCCCACATCTCAGCTCCA
>JAOXJM010000014.1:1389856-1403835 GCA_026413425.1 Tringa solitaria | reverse complement strand
ACCCCCAAGTCCTTCTCCTCAGGGCTGCTCTCCAGCCATTCTCTGCCCAGCCTGGGGTTGTGCTGGGCATTGCTCTGACCCAGGTGCAGGAATGCACCTGTCATTGGCCTGGTTGAATTCCATGAGGTTTGCACACTTGTAACACCAACACAATTGTAATGCCATGCTGCCTGAGCATGTGCTGGGAGCATGCCTGAAGCTGAAGCAGCTTTTCCCACTTGCCCCTGGGAGCACTTTGCTGGGCACAGCCAGCAGGATCCTGATGTAGTCTCTCCTCCCTTCCAGACTGCGGGAGCCGCCCTGCCATGCAGACTGCCAGTAGGATAGTTGGAGGTTCAGAGGCGTCCAGAGGGGAGTTCCCATGGCAAGTCAGCCTGCGAGAGAACAACGAGCACTTCTGTGGTGCTGCAATCCTCACGGAGAAGTGGCTGGTGTCTGCTGCTCACTGCTTTACCGAGTAAGCTTGAGCCACACTAGCTTGCCCCCCTGATTTGCAAAGCCTGCTGTATCTTCCAGCTCAAGCTCCCACTGTACCACATTGTCCCATCACATCTGGTCTCCTTCCCCTACCAGATTAAGCCATGGGGAGCTCCTGCCCCAGAGCAGATGGCAGGACGGGCAGGAGGCAGCACCACCCGCTGCAGGCTCCAGTTTGCAGGGCGATGCTGTGGCTGCAGACTCCCATGGTCCTGGCTGTCTCTTCCAGGTTTCAGGACCCAGCCATGTGGGCAGCTTACACAGGGACCACCTCCCTCAGAGGCTCAGACAGCGGCACAGTGAAAATGGGCATTGCACGGATCATCCTGCATCCCTCCTACAATGCTGACACAGCTGACTATGATGTGGCTGTGCTGGAGCTGAAGAGACCTGTGACCTTCACTAAGTACATCCAGCCCGTGTGCCTGCCAAATGCCGGGCATCACTTCCCCACCAGCAAGAAGTGCCTTATCTCCGGCTGGGGCTACCTCAAGGAGGATTTCTGTAAGCAAAGCATGGCAGGCGGTTAAGGAGGCATGGTGGGGTGGGGGCAGTGCAGAAGGCACTGGTGACGGGCGCTCAGGTCATGCTCTGGCCAGCCAGGGTGGGCTGTAACATGGGCAGGTACCTGCAGTGAGCTCACAGTCCCATCTTTCTTGTTCAGTGGTGAAACCTGAGTTCCTGCAGAAAGCAACAGTGGAGCTGCTGGACCAGAAGCTGTGCTCTAGCCTCTACAGCCATGTCCTCACAGACAGGATGATGTGTGCTGGCTACCTGGAGGGAAAAATCGACTCCTGCCAGGTAAGCTTTGCCCAGGGAAGCCGGCACACCTCCACGCAGAAGCCCTTTCCCTCCCAGTGTACACCCAGCAAGAAGCAAGAGCTGATGCCATCATCATGTTTGCCCCCAAGGTTTGAGGCCACGCATTGGACCCAAGCACAGTCAGGGACTGCAGAAGACAAAAATTATGATATGTTCCCTAGTGCTTAGAGCAGGGCATTGCTGTTTAAGGGGCTCTTTTGGCTATTTAACAATTTTTCTCTACTTCCTGAGCTGTAGCAATGCACCTGGTAGGTCCTCAGATCAAAATCCAGATGGTAAAGGGCAGCAGTGGAAACTAAAACATACACAACAGTTTTTGGTGAACAACATGGTGTTTTCCCTAGTTAGCCTTTACCCTGCTTGGATTTGTAAGTAAGTGGAGAAGATCCTGCCTTTCACAATGCATGGGAAGAGGAGGACTGTGATTTCCATGGCTGTCCCTGTGGTTTGGCAAGGCCCTTCCATATCTGCAGCCACCAGCTCTGCAAAACTGCACTTCTCTGGTGGTAGCACTTCATACTTCTGCACCAAATACAGCACAACACCAGAAAAGGAGCCAAGAATGGCAGATTCAAGGTTGGACGATGAATGTGACCCATCTGGTTATTCATTATTCACTTAGAGCAAACTCCCAGAAGGCCCTGCTGGCTTCACAGACACATGTCCAACAACAGTGATACTCACATGGCCCCACAGTACCAAAGAATTTACCAAGAAACTATAGACAAATCAGTAAAACATACGAAGATTAGCATGATCTTCCTGGGTTGCGTATCCTGCAATGAACATCTATCACCTGGCTGTTCATGGGTTGCTGGGCTTAACTTTTGAGAGCAGCAATCTAACACATGATTAAACCAGTAAAAGTGCTTACCCTAGATTTTATGGAGGATGTCTGTATGCTCTTCTGGCATATCAAGGGCACAAGGCTACTGCTTAATAGCAGGACAGCATGACCACACAGGGGACCACCCAAAGGCCAGCACAGGAGATGCTTCACTCATCGCTAGGCTGGAGCAAATAAGCAGAGGTGAGCTGGGATACACAGGGACAGAGAGACACAATCTGGCAGAGGTATGCTGAGGGTGGCCAGGGTGGCCTTGGAGCGTCCCCGTGGAGAGTTCACCATCTGGCTTCTCTTGCAGGGCGACTCAGGTGGGCCCCTGGTTTGCCAAGAACCATCTGGCAAGTTTTTCCTGGCGGGAATTGTGAGTTGGGGAATTGGATGTGCTGAAGCCAGGCGGCCCGGGGTTTACACACGTGTTACCAAACTCAGAGACTGGATCTTGGATGCTATTTCTGCCTTCCCCACCTCCATAGCCCATACTGTCCCCCCAATACATTTCAGTACTAAGAGTAATGTGGTCAGCTCTGAAGAGCTTAAGACCACCATCACTGGAGCAATCCCCACCGCTTCACCAGCCCAAGCTGCCAGCAAGCCGGTGACTGCATCGAGACCACAAGGTATGAGCACCCGCAAAGTGAGTGCACCTTGGCAGGAAGAGTGGCTGTTACAGGGCCAAATGTCAGGTTCATTCTTCTGCTGAGCTGAAATGACCTTCAGTAGGGTGACCCACACAACACTTGCCTAAGTGCTAAGCGCCAAGGCACAGGTGACACTGTGGCTGTCCCAGCTCAGCTCAGAGCAGCCTGGCAAAGGCCCTCAGTACCTGTGCAGATGAGGTTCATGAGTTCTTTTGTTTATGCAACTGAATGTATAATTTTGACTGCAGTTTGTGCAATTGGTCTGCTCCAGCAGATCCAGGACAGGGTGCTAGTGTACAGCAGTGTCTAACACTTTTTAATTTGTTGACCACTCGCTTTTGTTTTTCATCTAAAGATCCCCCAGCAGTTCAAAGTTGATGGCTGCAACTTCACAGCAGCCCTGCATCTTTTCCCTGAAGGGAGGATAGTATCTATAGGATGAGCCGTCAGCTCCAAGGAGCCCTCCCAACAGCTCTGCAGGGAGATACACGTGTAGGATATTTTTCTAAATGTAGGATTAACTTTTTATCTGGAATGGCAAGGCTAAAAGGCACAGAGCTGCTGGTTACTTTGCTTTTGAGAAAGGCACAGGATTAAGGACTTGCCAAGACTTGCCAAGGTGCAGAAGAGCAGTTTGGGTGAAAGCCCATGTATGGCTGCGCAGAGCCACCATCAGGCATTGTCCTGATCAGCAGGCAGGGCTTGGGGAGATGCCTTACCCTTCAGCCCTGACCTGTTCGTGCTCAGACTTCCTGGTTAGACATAGCAAAAGTTTCTCCTCACTTGTCTTCTGCTAGGAGTACTCACAAGTCATGTTTTGGCTTTTGTTCAGAGTGTGGAGGACGACCTGGGTTCTCTAAACCCACCAAGATCGTGGGAGGAACAGATGCTTCCAGAGGAGAGATCCCCTGGCAAGTCAGCCTGCAAGAAGACTCAAGGCACTTCTGTGGAGCCACCATAATTGGGCACCGCTGGCTTCTGTCGGCAGCTCACTGCTTCAATGAGTAAGAGTCTGTCCCCCCTGACACTGCTGTGCCAGCTTGCCTGCGCGTGGCACACAGCCATGCAGCTCTATGCAGCTGTGTAGCCAAACCCACAGCTGTGGCACTGGAGTCACGAGAACATGTCTTGGACAATAATTTTTGTTATAGCTAGAGATTCATAGTAAAAGGGGATTTGTGGGGAGGCTGGGGTGAGGCAGGGAAAGGCTAAAGTAACCCGGGCAGGGAACAAGGACATGGCACCTAACAGGGTGGAAAAGAACAGGTGCCACCAGAGAGTTTCTTCAAGAAGCTTAAAGCTTCAAAATTGGCTGTAATGTAGGAAATAGAGACATGTAGTCAGCTGTTAAAGGGAAGATGGGTCAGTTCAATCCTGCATAGTTCTGTTAAACAAGAGCCCAAGCCCAGATTTATAAACAACCTAGATAAAGAAAGGAGTAGCAAGAGGACAATGTCTGTCAAGAGTAAAAATTCCTGAAGGTAGAAGAGGTGGGGAACTAACTATGAGGAGTTTCAAGACAACTTTATGCATTAAGTAGCTGAGCACTAAAGCAGCAAATACAACACAGGCAAGTTTGAAGTGAGGCACACAGCAAAAAAAGCAGAGCTATATCTGTCTGTGGACTATAATGGGTCTCCATCAGCTTTTGCCACTGAGAAAAAGAGGTCAGAAATACTGTGGATATTGCTACAAGAACAGCAGCTCTGTGAGCAGTGGCAATTAAAAAACAAGTGAATGCTAGTAATTAGAAAAAGAACTGAGATTGCAAGTATTTTCCTGGCAATCCACAGCATACTGACTTCTCAACCGTTGCATGCGGTGCTACAATAACATTGTAAAAACACTATCACAAGAGACAAGGATGAACTGAGTGTGGAAGAGCATCCCTAACAAGCATGACAAAATAGATCAGACTACCCTTAGGAAAAGAGACAGCTGGGTGGGAAGGGATTGTGCGACAGGACTATACAGTGATGGGTACAGACCAAGGGTTTAGGGAATGCCTTCTTATTGTTTACCTGAGATACCAAATAACCACCAAGAGCAGATGGAAAACAAGCAAAAGGAAGCAGTTCTTCATAAATGTCACTAAACTGAATGCTTAAAATTCATATAGGGTTAAAAAAAAAAAAGGAATAAAACACAAAAATCTATCAATTCAATGTAGAGACACCATCTGCATGCCAGAACACTCCTGAAATAAAAAATGTCTAGAGGTGAGGATATATGTTTACCCTCTCTTCAGGAGACATCCAACATGTGCCGCTGCTTGGGCCTGACTTAGCAGGGCTGCTTGTCTGTGTGCTGGGCTCTGCTTTGGTGAAGTAAGGTTACAAACGCTGATCATTTAATACTGTCTGCAATTTAAATGTCAGAATTCATGCTAGGCATGCATGCATGTTTAGGATTACGTATTTGCAGGACAAATCCAGAAGAGATCGAAGCCTATGTGGGCACAACATCACTCAATGGAACAGATGGGAATGCAGTGAAAGTCAATGTATTAAGAGTGATCCAGCATCCCCTCTTCAACCCTATTATTCTGGACTTTGATGTGGCTCTACTTGAGCTGGCGAGACCTCTTGTCTTCAACAAATACATCCAGCCCGTCTGTCTCCCACTTGCTGTGCAGAAGTTTCCCGTTGGCAAGAAATGCATAATTTCTGGGTGGGGTGATCTCCAAGAAGGCAACGGTAAGCAGTGATGCATTACAAGTTGATTTGCTCTGGAGCAGTGACAGACTCAGCAGCACAGCCTGTTCCACTGCCACCCAGACACTCCTGGGAGCATACAGGTCAGGGGACAATAACAGGGACAGCCAGGAACTGACAGAAACACAAGAATCAGGGCACAAAAAGCACAACCTTAGACTACAGATTTTTAGGAGTCACCAGCAAACAAGAAAATGGAGAGAACAGCTTGGCAGGAACCAGGAAAAACCTGCTGGGCTCCCCTGAGTAGTTCCCCGCTGTTAAGAAGTGGGGCATTGCCTCGGTGGCCTGCTGTAGCTCTGTCGGTACAGTGTGTCAGCAACCGCGCTCAGTCACAAAGATGTTCCAAACAGTTGGAAAAAGCAAAGATCCTGTTGCAGGGAGAGGGCCAGAGAGTGGCACGTGTGCTACCGAAAGACCTACTGTGCCTCTAACAGTTGACCAGGAGCCCACAAGCTGTCATGACAAGAGAAACTTGCTGCCTGTGTGCAGTATCCATGAAACTGCACCCTCAGGTGAGCCAGGAACTTCAGGGCTGCTGAGAGGGCTGCTCATATAGGACTCAACTACTGTTAAGCCTGTTTTCCTGACATATGTGTTGGGTCAGAAGCCACTTTGACCTAAAAAAAGCACCATTAGTTCCCACTTCCCTCTGCTGCACTTATCAATCCTGTGGTTTTCATGCAGTCACTGAGCCAGAGGTCCTGCAGAAAGCCTCTGTGGGCATCATAGACCAAAACACCTGCAACTTTCTCTACAACTTCTCCCTCACTGACCGAATGATCTGTGCTGGCTTCCTGGAGGGGAAGATCGACTCATGCCAGGTGAGGGTCTGGGGTTTCTCTACCCCTCTGTGGGTTGTTACAGAAAGCTGAGGTAACGCATGACCTCAGCACATCACAGTTACTGAGCTGCTGTGGCCAGGCTGTAATCCACACGTACCTTAGTGCAAAAAAACTCAGCCCACTGCCTTGGAGCTTTAGAAAAGTAAATAAAGCTCTGTCGAGTTGAGCACGACTTAAACCGACATCCCACTTCTCTGGCCAGACTGGAATCCTGGATGAAGCAGGTCTCCTCCTGCATCAGTGAGACAGTGGTAGTCGGCAGTGGCTGTCCTTCACTTGTGGAAAGGTGGTGTCAGGGCTATTAAGTTTCATGACAAATCCCACTTGTATCTGTGCAGCCAAGTTGACCCTAGTTCTCAGCCTCTCAAGACTGCAAGACTCATGTCTTGCACACACACTGCATGGCAGCAGACAGCCCCGCAGGGCTAGAGAAAGGAGAATTTGGGGCAAGCTAAGTCCTGCTGTGTCTGCAGGGCAGCTCCATGTAAACCTGTCTTGGGGAGACTGAGCTGAGCAGCCATTGCCGTGTTTCTTCCTCAGGGAGATTCAGGGGGACCCTTGGCCTGTGAGGTGACCCCAGGAGCGTTTTATCTGGCCGGCATCGTGAGCTGGGGAATTGGTTGTGCCCAGGCTATGAGACCTGGTGTGTACTCCCGAATTACCAAACTCAGAGACTGGATCTTGGATACCATCTCACAGTCGCCCAGTCTTGGCACATGCACCCCTTCTAGTTCAGCCATCACTAGAACTTCTACTGCAGCCATCCTCACCCACCAGCCCAGCACAGCAGCTGCAAGCCCAATCAACAGAACCACCCTGGGGATGAAGATGACCACAACCATGAAAGAAACCTCCACAGCCCTGAAAACCACTGAGCCTGCCAAGCCCACCCAAACCCCAGGTAAAATTGACAACAGATTTATTGACGTTGGTAGGAGGCCTCCAGCCCCATCGCAGAGAATACTGAGCAGGCCGTGGGTTATTGCCTTCCAGTGGTGCCTTGTACCAGCCTCACTTTCAAGTGTTCCAGCAAGGTCTGTATTGGAAAAGAAAATCCCGAATGTGATGGCATTGTTGACTGCAGCAACGGCTTCGATGAGCGCAACTGTGGTGAGTACGGCTGTGCAGCCTGCGACTGCTGCCCAGCCTTCTTCTACATCACCCAGACTCCCCAGTGCAACCCACCAACTTCACATGTGCTGTCTTGGGACCCATGTTGTACACCGGGGGCCTGGGCCAGCCCCTTCTGGTCCAGGTCCTACTTGGTCTGCCAGAGCCTACAAGATGATAAAGCTGGGTGAGCAGGGTCCAAATTTTCTGCCAGGGAATGTGGCCTCTTCTCCTGTGCTAAGAGCATTAGAACCCATGTCCCAGCACACAGGCCTCCTGGCCAGTCAGTCTGCTGGTACGAGCTGGCAAGACAGCTCTGCAGATCGTGGCAGCCCAGAAGATGTGTTGTCATCCCTGGGACTATTTCTTGGATTGCACATTCCTTGCTGGATGACAGCTCAGCCAGTCTATCCAAATGTTCCTTCCTCACGTCCCTGGAAGGTGTGATCTGTGATAACAACTAAAAGTCCCCAAACCATACATGTCTGCCAAGCCTTGCCTCAGACAGGTGAATGAAAGTCATCACATCCTACTGCCCTGTGTATGTCTCCCCAGAAGGCTGCCCCATGGCACAGACTACGGGTAGCTATCTCTTTCACTTATGGTTACTTAAAACCACCATGCCTCTTCTTCTGTCCCAGACTGTGGCTTAACAACTTCTCTGGCCTTCAGCAAGATCGTGGGTGGCAGCACTGCAGCGCGAGGAGAATGGCCTTGGCAAGTCAGTCTCTGGCTTCGGCAGAAGGAGCACAAGTGTGGGGCTGTCCTCATTGCTGACCGGTGGCTACTCTCTGCAGCCCATTGCTTTGATATGTAAGTCTGAGATGGGCTAGTGAAGACAGCTGACTCTTGGCCCATCAGTCCACTTGCCTTTCCCCTTCCTCACAGTCGCACACCATGGCTAGGATGCTGTGCCCCACTGGAAGCACACATTCCCTACAAATAAGCATGAAGAGGAATGAGTGGAGCAAAGCCTGGGTATGCCACAGTGTGATGGAGACAGGGGTCTGGGCCTCACAAGGTGTGGCCATAGTGCATCCCAGCTCCACAAGTGGAGGATCAGCCCCCCTTGTGAGGCCATGCTCCTAACAGCCAGGTTTGTTGTCTTTCTGCAGTTACAGTGATCCCAAAATGTGGGTAGCCTTTCTAGGAACACCCTTCCTGAGTGGCGTCGATGGCAAAATGGAGAAAATATTCCGTATCTACAAGCACCCGTTTTACAATGTCTACAGCCTGGACTACGATGTGGCACTACTAGAGCTGAACACACCCGTCAAGTTCAGCAACACCATCAAACCTATATGTCTCCCACACAATTCGCACATCTTCCATGAAGGAGCCAGATGCTTCATCACAGGCTGGGGCTCCACAAAGGAAGGAGGTACTGGCTGAGAGGGCTCCCTCATATCCATGATGTGCCACCTACCCTGTGAACCCAAACATCTGCAGTACCCACTCTACCACCCTAAACACTCCCCATCCCAGGCTGGACCCTGCAACAGGGGATACCAACCTGGGCAAGGCCTGGCATCACCACAATCTCCTCCCCAGCTATGATGCACCATACTCCTCCATTCGGTTACCCCTCTGCCCTCTTGCAGCCCTCCCAAGCTTCCTGCATGCCAGCCAGTGCTCCCCATCCCTGCAGCAGCTGCTCCAGCTGTGCTCCTGCAGCACAGGGAACATCCCGATACTATTTCTGGGTGGTCGGTTAAGCTGCCTGACAAAGTACACACCAAAGGGACCACCCTTTGCTTGCTCTGCTGGGGAGGAACCAGGCCCGATTTACTGTCCTAGCGCAGGCCTCTCCCTTTGGCAAGTGAGGCCACGGAGACCCCGCTCCTATGCATGCTGCAGCCTCCCACACACTCTGCACCAAGCTAACAGCCGTGCTTGTCTCCTCAGGTCTCTTGTCAAAGCACCTGCAAAAAGCAGCAGTGAACATGATTGGAGACCAAGCCTGCAAAAAGTTCTACCCTGTGCAGATCAGCAGCAGGATGGTGTGCGCCGGTTTCCCACAGGGCTCCGTCGACAGTTGTTCAGTAAGTGCGAGAGCAGCAGATGCTGCAGCTGCAAGAGCCAACTTGTGCCAAGTTCCCAGGCTGTACCCTCTCAGGAGGGCCTTGCCCTGTCTCCCCTAGCTCAGCTGTCTGTCCATCCATCTCCACTGGCTGTTGCCATTATCCAAGTCCATCCTGCACACGCCTCATTCTGCTTGCCCAACCTGTGGCGGGTCAGGGAAACAGAGAGAGAGGCAAAGCCAAACAAGAGGCCACAGGGGTACCATGGAGCCCATTTCTGATTGTGCATGCAAGTACATCACAGCAGTCCTCCAGCCTGGAAGCAGGCTCCTGGGGAGGTGGGGAGCAGGACAGCAAATGTTCCTATGTCCCAGAGAGAAAGAGCAACCCACAGCCCGGGGTGGGGGGGGTGGGGGGTTGGGCTTCCTTTTTGGCTTGATACAGGACCCTTTTCCTCTCTCTGCAGGGCGATGCAGGTGGGCCCCTGGCATGTAAGGAACCCTCAGGGAAGTGGTTTCTAGCAGGAATCACAAGCTGGGGCTATGGCTGTGCCAGGCCATACTTCCCTGGTGTCTACACCAAAGTCACAGCTGTCCAGGGCTGGATTGCGCAGAACCTCAAGCTCTGAAGCTGCATTTCATCACTCAGGGAAGGCGACGAATGAGAGGAGTAATTGCCAGAGGATGCGCTAATCTCTCAGATATTGTACAATTTTTTTGATGCTGCCAAGGGGTGAAGATAGCCTGCAGGTATTAAACGAATGCCAGTGTTGTGTGACCCACTGCAGTTATGGCACTAGGGCATTTGATAACTGCTTTGCATAGAAAGGTACAATTCTAGATATTTTCTATAAATAAATGAGGCCTGTCCCATCTTAAGACCTGGCCAAACATCCTACACATTAAAATGCGGCCTTTCTAGTTGGAGGAGCACCCGAAACACCTGCCACAGATTCATGTAGTTTGGCTGACATCCGTCTACAAGCTGCCATCCCAAAGCCAAGCCAAGAGCCAAGTGAACTTTGTCCCAGCCGAGTTACACCTTTGCAGAAGCCTCAGACCTCACTGCCTTGATGGAGCTATTATGTTGCAAATGGCTTTTGGAAAGGCCATGTCTCCTGTCCTACTGTCTCCACTCAGTGCTTGGTACTAGTAAGCTCAGTAATAATCCCCTGGCTCACCATTCGGTCACAAGAGAAGGTAGGACTAAACCACTTGGATTTAAGACTGCACAGGCCCTCATGTGTATTGGAGAATCAGGACAGGCTTCTCACATCCTCCCACACCTCCAGCTCCCAGTTCCCATAAGGGAACAGGTGATTGATAGGCACAGCCATACAGACCACTGTTCTGTTAAGCTAGGTGGGAAAAATTCAAAGTGCTGACATAGTGGTCCAAGGATACACCACCTCCAGTGGGAAGTCAGGTCCCACTAGCCAGCATAAGGCAGATAGCCACCTTTGTTCACAAGAAAAAGCTGCTGCAGAGCTCACATGTCAAGTCTCAGGCAGATTTAGACATCTCCTCATAGATTTAACCACCAAAACTGAACAGTGGCTAGTACCCCAAAGCCCTTTGGCACTCAAGCTCTATGTTTGGGTATAGTAAGAGGTTTCTTCTTTCCCAACCCAGCTGGCAGCAAGATCCATCACTTTCCAAGCTAGAGCAGTAGTAAGGTGGGTGACCTGGCTTCCAGGCATGGCTCAGCTCAAGATGGATTCAGATTCATGGCTGGAACACTTGTGGGATGCTCACATCAATGAAACAGGACTGCTGCACAGCCAGTACCACAATATTCATACAGCCATAAAGAAAAGTAAAAAGGCCCTGAGTCAAACATGGCTAGAAAGCAGTTTATTTTCAAGTAGCCATTCTGCCCAATCTGGATGGAAACTGCAGTTCTGTTTCAATTAGACCAAATATCCAGTTATCTCCGAATCTTGTACCCTGTGTGAGAACACTTTAGTCCCTTCATAGAAGCCACTGCCTTGGGAAATTAAATGAACTCAGGTTCTCCCTTTGCATGTCCTAGCAGCTAAGAAGACATCATCCTTACAGTCTCTCTCCCTGCTCCAGCAAACAGTGAAATACTAGAGCTTCAAAAGAAGGGATTTCAAAAATCTCACTGTGGGGGCATGGGCACTTTTAATCTCCAACACTCTCCCAGCTGCTGTGCACACTGCTGAGTACACAGCACAAACCGACCTTTCCAGGAGAGCTGTGTAAGCCAAGAACAATACAGAGCTCAGCCCCAAAGCAGATCCAAGTCCTCTGCTGCCTGGAAGGTAAGCTCCCAAATGGAATGTCTGTGTCAGAAGCAGACAAGAAGTTACAGACTATCACAGCCACGCAACATGTTTTATTCGATAAAGAAATCAGCCTAAGTACTTCCCAACCTTTTTCATTCCCAGCTGTGCTTGCACAACTGTTTGCAAGGCTGTGCTGCAAACCTAGTAAGAGCACCCCTGCTCCCCAACACACTGCTTGAGCTGTGTCGAAGCATACAAGCCCAAAAGTGAGCCCCACGTACAGCTATACAAACACAAGGGAAGAAAGAGCTAAGTGTGGCATATGGAGCACTTTATGGCAGCTTTTCCACTGATGAAAAGGGACTGGGTAACCACCTGATGGCTGGGTCCACGCTGGCTTCTTGGGCAAAGGGACTGTAGTGCTGGCTTGGCCCACCTTTTCCACAGAAGGCTCCTTGCCTCTCGGATTTATCAGCCCTGGCCAGGCTGGACCCTCGGGAAGGGCATGAGGCAAACCAAGCAGCTCACGGCGGCTCTCAAAACTGGAAAATTCACACGCTCCTGGGGCTGGTGCTAATAAAAGCCAACGGATGCAAAAGGTTCAGTGAGGGTTTATTGCTCTGCCATGGCAGGGGCTGGAAAGGCAGCAGAACTTTGCCCCCAGCCACCCGGACTGGCCGCTCGTCCCGTCCCCACATGGTCCCTCCCTGGCTCCGTAGCGCTTCACATGTTGGCTCTCTCCCGCTGCAGCCGGGAGTTGTAGGCTCGGGAAACCGTGTTCCAGGCGTCCATGTACCGGTCCATGCACATGGCAATGCACTTCTGCGGGACAGAGAACCCCCTGCGGTCGGCCCGGGGCGGTGGTGGTGGGGAGCTGGCGGGTCACCGCGTCCCCACGACCGCCCTCACCTGCTCCGAGTTGTCCAGCGCGCCGCCGGGCTTCCCGATGCACTTCCGAAAGCACTTATCCGTCATGCGCTGCGGAGAGAGGCCGTGAGAAGAGCCCGGGCACCGGCCGGGGGCAGCCGCGGGGCCGGGCCAGGCCGGGAGTACCGGCCGCTGTCGCGATCCCCTCCCCGCACCCACCCCCCCTAAACCGCAGGGCATCCCCCACCCGTCCCCGCGGCCGCTCCTAACCTGCAAGAGCTCCTGTGCGTTGGCCACGGCGATCTGCACCTTCACCTGCTCCATAATGAGCCCCGGGTCCAGCTTCCCCCCACCGCCGCCCCCAGAGCCGAAGTCGGAGCCGAAGTCGGAGCCGAAGCCGCTCTCCATGGCGCAAAGTCACGGCGGGCAGCTGCGCCCACGCTGCCGGCGAAATGGCGGCTCGCCGGGACTACGGCTCCCGGCATGCACCGCTCCCGCAGCGCCCCGCGCCGCTCCCCGCCCTGCGCGGCGCAAAGGGGCGGCCCCGCCGGCAGCGGGTGAGAGCGGCGGTCAGTGTCTCGTGTCGGGACGGGCGTTGCTGTCACCACCGGCCGTGGCACCCTGAGAAAGCTTCACAGTCCCGGGGCTGGACGTGCGCCCGCGGCGGCGTGGCGGTGGGGAGCCGGTGTCCCGCGGGGCCGAGCCGTCCCGCCGCGCGGTTAGCGCAGCCCGGCGTCCTAAAGCGGTGGGAAGGGACTTGGAGAAGCCTCGCGGCTCATCCTGAGCGCCCTCACACAGCGGGTACAGCACCTGAGTCAGAGGGGCTCTCCAAAGTCTAGTCTTGTTGGCAAACTTCCTTGTGTGACAAGGTGACCCGCTTGGTGGATGAGGGAAAAGCTGCGGGTGTTTACCCGGACTTTAGTAAAGCCTTTGACACCATTTCCCACAGCATACCCCTAGAGAAACTGGCTTGCCACGGCTTGGACGGATGGAAACTTTGCTGGATGAAAAACCGGCTGGAGGCCGGGCCAAGAGGGTGGTGGTGAATGGAGTTCAGTCCAGCTGGTGGCCGGTCACAGGGGTGGTCCCCAGGGCTCAGTATTAGGACCAATTCTGTTTAATACCTTTATCAACAACCTGGACAAGGGGATCGAGGGCACCCGCAGCCAGCTCACAGATGACACCAGGTTGGGCAGGATGTTGATCTGCTGGAGGGTAGGAAAGTTTTACAGAGGGATCTGGACAGGCTGGATGGACAAGCCCAGGCCAATGGGATGAGGTTCAACACGGCCAAGTGCTGGGTCCTGCCCTTGGGTCACACCAACCCCAGGCATGCTCCAGGCTGGGGGCAGAGTGGATGGAGCTGCCTGGCAGAAAAGGACCTGGGGGT
>JAOXJM010000014.1:1367542-1387733 GCA_026413425.1 Tringa solitaria | reverse complement strand
GGCTGAGGGAGCTGGGGGTGTTGAGCCTGGAGAAAAGGAGGCTGAGGGGAGACCTGAAGCACTTCAGTGCGGGCGCTGGAGAGGTCAGGAGGAGAAAGAGAAGACCTTTGTCTGCTCCAGCTACTCAAGTTTCCCTCTGCTTTTGCTGGGAGCAGTGCTGTTGATCAGCCAGTCCAGCGCTTTCCATGAGCACTGTCTGCCTACAGTTTAAAGGAAAGCACTGATTTACTTCTGGAGCACATGAGGCGATGCAGCTCATCTCCTAAAGGAGTGTGCATAGCTCATCATCCCCTGTCTCTACACACAGGAAGGTTCCCTGGGATGAATCATCTCAAACAGCCCACGTGGCCTCTGTGATGGTTAAAGCAAAGAAGGAAACACATAAAATGCAAAACATTTATTCGAATGTGTCGTACAAAAAGTTTCCAGTCATAAAATGTATATTACAAATCATTGAAAAAGACAAGACATTTGGCATGCATATTCTAAAAAGAGAAAAAAAAACACTTTGAAATGATAAAGTCTAGATCATTATGTAGTTTTCGTAAGTTCCATGTGATCATTTTCATCACTGTGTCTTTCTATTTCAATTTGCAACCTTTTTCACTATTTCTTAAAATCTTGAACCTTCCAAATCCTCATTTGCAGCAGCTGACCAGAGGTGGTCAGTTAAACTGACCAGTGACCTAAAACCAGAGGTATCTGAATAAAGATTGTGTTAAAAAACAAAGAAAACACAATTCAAGTCACAAGGCATCACTGTTACAAAAATAGAATTCAACTGAGAAGGTATTATTCTGCTCAAATGGAAAGCATTTTGGCTTGAACTTGTTTAAGATAGCTTATTGCTTGTGATTTTAGTGTAACGATGATCTGGGTAGCTGGAGTATACAGTAACATCTACCTCATCAACACGGAATCATCACGTCATTAAAAGCTAACTAGAAAATTTGGAAGTTCAATAGAATACATTTTATTTTCATGAACTCCAAGTCAATTCACTGCTTGTGCTATTCTCAGAGTCTTTCAATATTAAGCATCCTTTTCACTCTCTAGACCTTAGCATTTCAAGAAAGGCATTATGTTTACAAATAATAATTGCATGTAAATATGGTCTTGTATAAAAAAACCCCACTTTTATTTAAATTACTGTAACTGGTTTAAAGCTAAGCATATTCAAGGGCAAATAAAAATTCTGTTTCCCAGGCCATTTTAAGTGAAAAAAGAAACTCTCCAATATAATTTGTCCTGACATTCAGCTAAAACAATGCTTTGAAAAATGCAATCACTATCTCACCTTCCACTCACTGGTTTACAACAAAGTTTTGTTTCATGGTCACACAGGGCTTGGACCCAACAGTGGCAAAAAAATCCAGTAACAATACAGATATGCCTTTGTTTAAAGACAAGACTTTCAAAAGAAGATACAGAAAGAGACAGAATGGCTTCACAGTGAGGAAGTGAGAGAAGTGGCTACAAGAGACAGGAACACCCAGCACGCATGTTTTCATACAGCATCAAAATCTGATGCACAAAAAAAGAGACGTTCTCAAATATTCTGGGGTGTAGAGAGGATTTCTAAAAGCCTCTTATAACTAACCCCTGTTCAGGTTGCAGTTAAATGGCCTTTATACAGGATGAGTATTAAAAAGAAAAAAGGGTGTATAAAAGCCAGTAAGATTACTGAATTGAACATGAGGTGTCCTGTTGTTCAAGGATAAACACGCACATTAAGTGATCTCCCTTCACAGTAGGGTCTGCTTCATGCGGCAATACAATTTTCCTGCCTAATGCAAGTTGCAGACAACCTCGTCTGGCTTTTACGTGACAGGACACGGGAAGCAGATGGGTATTTTCTTCCTGAGACTTTTCATTCCTGCTACAAACTGTGCCAGGCAACACCCATCTAATGGCAAAACAGTGCTGAAGATAAGTGATCAGCGCACCAGTGTAAACTATTGGTTCTGCCAGGGCAAGTCCAGAGTCCCCAGCCAGCCTAAGGAGACACCCTGGGAAACAAAGCTGTGCAGCAACAAAGGAATCATGGCCACGCTGTGACTTGGAATAAGTTACTGCAACACAAAAGCTAAAGTCACAAATACAGAAGTGAGGGAGAAAGAAGTGGCATGAAACGTCAGCGGCTCCCTGTAACCATCTCTCACTCTGCAGGACGCCACGTTCCACGGGTCTGCAGGTGGATGGCCATGTTCCGACACAAGCATTTTCACCTGGTAGAAACTAAGGAGCAGGCAGTATGCATCCATCCTAGTTTATATGATACTCTGTTACGATCTACACAATGAAAATACTGGCTTAACTATTCTGCTGCAGGTGTTCTGTTATTCCTTCCCCCTCTTAACAGTGAGAATCATTTAGGATTTTTTTTACTATTTCATCCAGAATAAAAGTTGTTTGCTTATTTTTCTGGAGTAAGAAAAATCCATACAGGTAGTTACACTCCAGTAACTACTTTTGATAAAAGCTATACTGGTTAGTTTCCCTAATCAGAGAAGACTTACGGTAATTCTTCTCTTCCCAAGTCAAATCTATTTCTACTTCAAGCTCTACACCTGTATCAGACACTGGAGTAGAAATGCTGACTGTCTGCCAACTTCTTAAAGAGTGGTTCACATACAGGATCAAAAAGGGAAAGAGGGCAAGGGGATACTACATTTTATTTGAACAAAAAGCTTTAATTATCCTGAAAAAAAAATAAATTCTTGAAAGTGAGGAAAAAAAAATAAAAGAAACTATGCTTTTTGGTAAAGCTCTCAGTATGGAGCACCAGCTGTAGAGAGACAGTGCCTTTATACCACAACCTAGCATCAAAAGCAAGAAGAAGGGATGGCATCTACAGAAGATGCGCACACACACAAGGAAATACGTGGAATACAGTAGTTTTTCCCATGTCTTGTAATTTACAGCTAGGAATTATTTCTCCTATTTTTAGTAGCCTTTTAGAAAGCACTGTGGTGACAGAATCACCCACCTTTAGCCTGCTGGCATTCCGCTTTTCCCACAGTGACAATCGCTGTTTTATATGAACACATGTATGTACCTAAACATGGTACTGAAGAATAAAATAAACTGTTTCCAAAGTTAAAGCACACAGCTCCAAATTCAAGGACAAATTCCACAGACTGTTACCGAAGGGCACTGTGCTCATCACAACAGATCTGTGAGCACCAGTCCGTCAGGCTACAAGACACATTCCCATACAGTAGCTGTTAAGAAAACTATGGCTCAGGTAGCAAGAGGTTTTCCTCGTTGAAGCTGCCTTTCCCAGCCTGTTCTTTACAGGAGAAAAAAAAAATTACAGAAAAAATACAAATGAACTAATGAACTACACTCTCATTGCTTTAGTATTTAAGATCACAGAACAATCTTAAATTTACAGGACAATCTTAAAGAATAAGCAATCTGAAAACTGGCCAATGTAAAAAAAAATAAATACAGACCTTTAGAAAAAAAAAGCAAAAAGCCCTCAAACATTATGTAAGTATATTATAGAAGCTGTGGGTCAGAAAGGGAAATGCTGTCCAGTGGTTGGAAGGTGCACTGCAAAAACACTTTTTTACATTGATTGCATTCATTTGCATAAAAACAAATTTAGAGGAGGTAATTGATAACAGTATGTCTGAGAAACATAATTTCACAAGATACATTTTACAGCGAGATAGACATGATTTACTACATATTTAACCTTCTACACAAGCAGAGTGGGAAAATTACATTAGAAAAATGGACAAGTGCATTGATAAAGTTATCCTGTTAGATCAAAGAACCAAATCTTCATCCTGCTTTTTTACAATAGATCTTCTGATAATGGTTTAAAACATAATTCTAAATTTCTATTAGTTCACCTTCAGTAATTCAGTCATCCCACTCAGTAGAGAAAAGTAGCATCTTTGATTTATTTTTAAATGGCAAAATAAATCCGTAAGCTTAAAAAACCCCTTTGTTCCCACCCTGCTCGCATTAGAAAGCCATCAGTCAAAGCCACTAAACTGACTTTCTAGGTTATATCCGTCAGTCACAATATTGTTCAGAGAACATAATGTCCAAAAGCCACCGAAAACATCCAAACCTTGTAGCTTGTTTGATGAATCTAAACTGTTTGAAAGACAAGATCAGAGTTCAAGAGTACAGGTAAAAAACAGGATTCTATGCTGGCATCTAATGGTATCCAAATTTTGTATTCAAACTAAGAGCTAGTGAAAAAAAAAACAAACCCAAACCAGAACAAATTTTGCTGGTACAGTAGCCGATACATTCTTTGGAGCAGCCAAGTATTTTTCCTAGTGCTTACAGATGCACTACTATATGAATAGTAACCCTTATGAGAGTCAGAGTTACCTCCACTGAAATGCAGCAGAAGAAACCTTAAGCTAAAGGGACACTGTCAGATACAAACCACATCATAGTGAAATAAAAGTCGCCTGCTACTCATAGCATCTTTGTAATAAGAGATATTATTCTCCCTTCACTCACTGTTAGACTTTACTTAAAGCATTCGAACACCTGCAAAGCAATGCTCATATCCTAAACAGTAATTACTTTTAACTTTTTTTAAAAAAGGTATTAAACTATTTCTGTACTATTTTGCGAATACTGCTCCTTAAGATACCTGACAATGTCCTTGTGAATATAAGGGAAGTATGAACAAGCTGCAGTGAGCTCAGATTAAAAAAAGTCAACATTTACACAAGGTAAACTTCAAAATCCCGTTTTAACACCTGAAAATGTAACTATTCTGTTTAATTCTGAATATGTCAAAAGCATTAAATCACAATGCTTAACATCACAAATACTGTGTATCATAACTTGCATCCATGATTTAACAAGGTCTCATTGGTGACAACGTCAAAATCCCCTGAAAATAAAACTCTGGTTTTCACCCTTCCATACCTTAAGCTGTTGTGAGCAGAACCCATCGTTCTCCAGCTTCTGAAATAATCATTTGGCGCTAAGGTGTTGACAGACTCCGATGTTTTTACCACTAGGCCATCAAACCCTCTACCTTTCCTAAGCTGGGCACTGCTGAGGATACTACATTTTCTTAAAGCACAGAGGAAACGCTGCTGTGAAGCTCTTCTGGGGCCCTGCAGATAAACACGCTTTCTCACACCTTTTTTTTTTTTTTTTTTTTTGAGTTATACTGGTTCTATATGCAATTACAGATTTACTCAAGGACTCTCATCCCATGTCAGCTAAAAG
The DNA here is from genome assembly GCA_026413425.1 of Tringa solitaria. Classification (NCBI taxonomy): domain Eukaryota; kingdom Metazoa; phylum Chordata; class Aves; order Charadriiformes; family Scolopacidae; genus Tringa; species Tringa solitaria. The sequence continues at coordinate 1,382,516 of JAOXJM010000014.1, read as the reverse complement.
CTTCTTTTCTGCTGCAGGTTTGTACATAAGACTTTAAACTCTGTATGGGGAAAAATGTTGTATTCCAATACAGTGTTTAAAGAAAGAGAGGGAAACATGAAGAAATCTATTAAAAATTCTGGCAGTTTTGTTCAGTAAAGGTTGGGTTTTTTAAATTTTTTAATCAAAATGTACCAAGGAGTAAACTTCAAAGAAATCAGATGATGCATATAAAAATAGTTTTCAGTGGCTCTGGAGGGGAAAAAAAAATAGCAAAAATAAAAGGAAATAAATGGGAAAAAAAAAAAAACCTACAAAAAAGCAAGTAAGAAGTTTCTTTTTTCTTTCTTCACATCACTGAGCATCCTCTTGAGGTTGTTCTGGGATCCCCCTAAAATAAGACAGACATAGCTGAACTCAATCCTTACCAGCTTCTCCTATTGTAAGCCTAGACCCTGGTTATCTCAGTTGTTAAAAGCTTTTTTTTTTTTTTTTGTAATTTAGTTCTATTCAGGGACCATCATAGCTACAGAGAAGTCATAGTCTACTGCCAGGATTAAGGCTCTGCTACTCTGGTTGCGGTTTCCCATGATGGGCTGATGGGCAAATCTCCACACCTTCAACAGTGACACAGATGACAACTGAAAATCGCGATGTCATCAGCTTTAGAACAGGAAGCTCCTTCCTTTCTTTGAAATGATGTTTCCATTTGAGACAGATTTATGCTGCATAGCTGCTTCTTTGGGTAAAAAAAAATTTCTGTTTCAGTTGCTTTATGGGACAAATGCACTGCTCAATCTCCCGGAGACCAGCTTTTTTAGCTTTCAGAACTCAACTTCAAACTTACACAGAATGAGTCTTTGTGAAAAAGCTACTAATGGCCAACCAGCAGGAGAACAAATTGCTTGAGTTTGAAATAAATTTAAAATATTTTCTGATATCACTTGGATGAAGTACCTTTCTTCTCTTCACTCTGATTACTGCTGGTCAGTTATTTCACAGTACTTAACTAAGGGTTATGAAAACATCTCAGAGCTATTATTAAGAAAAAACAAGTTTATTTCAGACGTAGCATGTATATACTATCAGAACATAACCAATAAACTGAAGCTTGCAGCAACAGAAGCCCTCTGCTCTTCCTGGGTTTTAGTGGTTATTTTTCCCAATGGTTATAATTCTGTTAACAGCAAGAATGCCACAGACTCTTTTTTATAGAGAAGCAAATACTAGAATGGGAGGAACACTGACTGTTAGAACTGGTCTTACTAACCCTAAAAATAGCCTATGTCATTGCAATGCTGTCTATCTGTAACCTGTCGCATCCTTCCACAGATACCCTGGCATCCTGACCTGACATCAGCCACTGCTTGAGCTGTACCATGACCAATTCAAGCAGCAATTGCTCACACTACACTCTGGGCACTGCGGTAACACTGCGGGGCTGCAAGATCCTCCTCTGCAAGCATCCATCAGAAAAATGGACCAGGAAGTTCAGAGCTGGCAAGACTCGAAGAGACTCTCCCTAAACCTTATGCCTGATTAATCCAACCAAAAAGGCACAAATTAAACAACTGGTCTGCATCTTACTACCTGCTGATTGAAAAGGTCTTCCTCTCCGAACTCCGCTTCATCCTCTTCCTCTTCATTCTCTCGCACAACTACTGATTTAGTAACACTTCTCACTGCAACTTCCTACACAAAATGACAGATAAGGAGATCACTTAAGTCAACATAATATACTCCAATAACAATACAAATTAATCTAATATTCCTAATTATATTTTGAAGGGTTTAAAGCAACTTGCCCTTGATTTAATATTAGCTACGCAAGCAAATACTGGTAATATCCTACAAGCCACAACATTCTTATTTCTACTCACTAAAAGGCATGGTAATGTAATTTAGCTTCTGGAATTTTCTTTCATTACCTAGGAATTTGAGAAGCAGCAGCCATGTTAGTCAATTTTATAGAAGCTCATAGCAGACCCAGCTACAAGCTGAGACATAGGATAATGTGAGAAACTAAAGTTTCTCAGTATAATTACACAGCATTAAGAATATTCCTAATTTCTACTAAATACTTTATATCAATTTCATGTATCAATAATCAGGACAGTCTTCCAAATCAGGCACTAAAAAGAATTCTAAAACCTCAGGAAACTTCCTTTATTATTAAATTATTTTTAACACTTCATAGTAAAAACTTCTGTACACTTGCACCACTGTAATCAGGGATGCAAATTTCTATTTGAGGGAAAAGTCACTCTAAACATACCCTTCTAAGCTGGGACACTAAAGGCAACCATACTGGGAACAGACGTGGATTTGAAATTTTTTCAGATTCCATTTAATCACTTCTATTTCAACACTAAGCCAGTCAGCTTTCTATTTGTACAAACGACTGTCCCTCCTACTTTGTCCTGTGCTGCTGCTCTGCACAAAGTGCTTCCACAGAATTACCAACAAGAAATGCAGCATGAAAACTGATACACCTGTGGTCTGTTTCACTCTCCTGTTTCCATCAGATCACTGGGATAATGGCATGTTCAGGAATAACAGCCAAAGTAGATTCTGCCTTGCAGGAGTCTTCTGCAGAGATGGTTTTAAGAAACCAATTGTGGGCAGATATAGGGCACTGCGGAATACACAGGAATGAAAACTTCTGATACGCCTCCAATATTGAAAGGACAGCTGTCTTCCTACGTTAATATTTACACTGCATCTCAGAATATTATAGGTACTATGTAATATAAATTTCAATTGCCAGCAACACTTATTTTGTCTCTTCTGAAAACACACACTCAAATTCCAAACAAATTCTCTACTAGCCGGGTGTTTTCCTAAAATAGGACAAAAAAGTCTATGGGTGATCATCGCAGTTTCCCAAAATTGCCCCACAATCTCAAGTTAGGTATAGATATTTAATTATTTCAGTGTTATAAAGTGTCTTATTTTAGAAAACAATAGGGGAGATCTTAAGATCAGGATTTTGTCATCTGTCCCCTCCCCTCCTTCCCCAAATTAAAGCCCAGGAGATAACCCAGCCCACAGACACAGCCTACCTCTCCTTCAGAGTTGACGAGGTATGTGCGAATATTTCCTCCAGTGCCCCAGCTGCCTTGATTCTTCCACACGAGAACAGAAGGGGGGCTATGAGATACGCCTGCATCTGCACCCCAAATCTAGTAAGACATGGTGTAATCAGCTACTCATACATACTTCATTTTTAAATATACAGAATCCCCTAATTCTCCTATTTTTCTCTACGTACCAGTGTTCTTTTTCTAAATTCCAATGGCAGTTTTACCCTTTTCCCTACACCATTATTTGTAGTCAGATATTATTTTCAGTCTAGCACACAAAGTAACACTAGCCATAAAATGAGAAAAAAACTTAATATTGCAGTCACCACTGTCTCAATGACGATACTGTATGGAGTCAAGACAAAATGCAGCTTGCAGTGTACCAATTTAATCTTAAATATTTATCTGAGCAATTGATACTTAAGTAGAAATAGCTAAAACTGATTAAAAGCAAGCCATTTTTTTCTTCTGAAAGAATATGTTACAGACTGAAAATAAAATGCAAAATCATAGAAAAGCAGCTGTTCTACTACAGTCAAGGCCAAGAACATCCAATCTTAAACTTAACGACAGTCTACTTGACTGAACAGATGCTCCAAAATGTTCCTTTTTCAGGAAGAGGCTGAGCAGGATTAGCATTCTGCACCTGGGCAAAGTTGTTTGAAAACAAACAGCCCTTGACACCACCCCCACCCCCAATACCTTTTTCTTCAACTTCCTCTGTTGGCCTGAAATGGTCTTAAATACTGAAGTGCTAATATGGAAAGTCAATTTCTGTTCTGTATTTTTATAACTGAAATCCTGCTCCTCTAAAGCGAGGTCCATGAAATCCAAAGTTATACACCATATCAGGCTGTACCTGATTTACAGGCAGATTTACAACTGCCACAGCATCGACAAAATAATATTTTGTTGACATACTGCAAGTATAACTTACTGTTACAGTCTGCCCAGCTCTGAGGACATACTTAGGAGTAAATTTGTAAGCAATTTCTTCTCCATCTCCAATTTGCCTTTTCAGTCTCCAGTTACCCAAAGACTGATCCTAACGGAGAGAGTCATAAGGTTATTTAGGGTAAGCAAAACAGAGAAAACAGGCACCAGAGCTTTCTCTAGGTCTCCTTGTTATTAAAATAATTCTAATCTAAATTAATTTACATGGTGGTTAGACATCTGCATTCTAACTTGAAAGTATTTTTCTATACCCATTAATAGTCTGAAGTGTACATCCTGTAAGGTCATTCAGTAAAATTTAAAGAGATACACATTTCACACAAAAAAGTTCTGCTAGACCCAGCAAGGCTATTTACATGCACAAGGCACCAGCACACATGTTTAGACATTTGGGACATAAACTGTGTTCTCTTACTACAGCAAACATTACACTCGTGTTAGCACACTGTAACGTTCAACTTTCAAATGTCCTTGTTTATTATTGCAGGATGCTGCACCTTGAGATCCTGCTCTCCAAGTGACGCCACCTACTTGTGCTGAAGGCAGCTGTGGAACATTCCCATTTAGCTCCTCCTCTTTGTTTTCTAGGAGCTCTGCTGACACTCACCTTCTCCGAATTGTTCTTAAGCTGAACATATTTGCCCTCCAGGTCTACCTCTTCTATGCTGATACTTCCTGTAGCTGAAGCTTGCTGGGACATCTGGAAGCTACTGCTGCTACTGCTGCCACTAATACTTCCCGTGCCAATTCCACTTGTTCCGCTGCCTGAAAACTCCTCTGCTTCAATACGTTTTCTCTTGCCCCGGGAAGAGCGAACAAGGGAAGTACTGCTACTGCTGCTGCTGGAGGTAGCCCGAGAGACCGTAACACGGGAGGAGGGACTTGGAGAAAGCTTCAACCTTAACACAATGAAGCAAGCATTTTAGTAAACACATTCAGGGAACTACGCACAAAGCAATAAAGATACGATATGCTCAGTAACCAGAGTGTAATATGCCCCAAGGCTGAAAGCATCCTCACTCTGTGCATCAGGAAGACTACATATGAAAGTAAGGGGGAGAGCTATCCATCCCTCAGAAATTTTCTGGTAGTATGATTATGTGACATGGCTAATGAGAGTAACACAGGTGACTTAACTTTCCTATCCAGTGCATCTACTGCTAAACACACGGGCCACATCATTTAAAAACCAGGAAAATACAGAAGTATAAGCACTTAAATTAAAAGAATAGATGAGTGTCAAGCACACAATGATATACTCCACTGTACTCTGAGACCATTATACAAATGAAAATAAAATAAAGACAGCATTCAGATGAGTACACTTGCAAGTGTTCCATGTATGTGTTCCACGCAACACATTGTGGTGTGAAGCCAACATGGCTTCAGTGAAACAAAACCTGGGCGTTCCTACTCAAATGGTAAAAAATAACCATAAGAAATGAAAATAACACTTGTTAGTCCATAGAAAAGAATGTGGAATCTGTACGTACCTTTCCTCTTCTCCTTCCAGGAGTTTTCGGTAAGCGCTGATCTCCATGTCCAGTGCTAATTTAACATCAAGCAGTTCCTGGTACTCTGTGAGCTGCTGCTGCATCTGGTCCCTCATTTCCGTCATTTCCCTCTCCTTTGCATCGAGCATCTTTCTGAACTTTTCCCGTTCACCAGCCATCATTTCCTCCAATTCACGAATGCGATCTTCTGCTGCACTAGCCTAGGTAGACAGCACAATGGAAAAGCCAGTTGGCATCTATGTGGGTACCGTAAAAAAGTTAAAAATTTATCTCCCTCCCAAATGAACATAACAAAGATTTCTCTCCATAAAATTCAGAAAATATGAACGAACAGAAACATTAATATATACAAACCATACAGTGTGCTCTGTATCAGAGATGAAAGAAAATTTAGTCCCTTTACCTGTTTCTGAAGGCCAGAAAGCTGGTAGCTGAGAGCTTCTATTCTCATGCGAGCCTCCTTCAACTCCTCTCGAGCTGCACCAGCAGCTTTGTCATTTTGGTCAGAGGACAGTTTGGCATTCTCCAGCTGGAAGGCAAGTTTTATATAAGTCACTTGCAGTGAGTTAAATACCTTGCAAATATCCTTTTGGTTAAAAAATAGAAGCTATTTAACATTAAATAATTTTAAATGGAATTCTGAGAAGTTTATGGTAAGAATTGCATAACATTAGGGAAATGCCCTGAGGACCAGGAAAATCTATTTCAGTCCTATTCCTATAGGATTTGCTTATGCTTAGCTCTTTCATTATACAAGCAACCTTATAGTTTCCAAAACCTGAGGTTCCTATGACCACACGACCTGCCCGTTTGTCATAAGCAGCATCACAGTGTGTCAGAGCAAAGGCTCTGTTTGCTTCCTGGTCTGAGCTCAATAAAACATTCCACAGGCATTATGTCTCAGGTGGTTATCTACAACTTGGAGAGTTCCTAAACCAGAGACAGGATTTTTATGCTTACTAGCTCATGGATTTTTCAGGCAGGAATTTCTCTGCTTTTTGAATTTATGGGGCATGGAGTTTAGCTATATGTTAATGAAGAACAACCTTCTATTGTTTCTTTCAAATCTGCCACTGGACACTCACTCTCGCTACTTCTACTGAAAAATAATAAACAATCTCTCCTCATTCACCTTCTCCATGCTATTTATCCTTTTACAGACATCCATTTTATCTTCCTCTTCTCAACTCATTCTCTTTTCCCAGGTGAAGTTTTAACTTTCTTCATGTAGGAGTTGTTTCATACTCTTAATTGTCTGTCTTAGCCTCCTCAGTATTACTCTGTACTACCTTTTCAAGAAGGACTAAAACTACCCACAGCATTTCAGATCGCATCCTGCCCCAGAGGCAAAACACTGCTTTTGGCTATTCTTTTTCCCTAATAGTTTCCAACATTGAATTTGCTTCCAGTTTTTGTTCATTTCACCTAGTAAACAAGCTTCATTTCTCGTGGCTAATTTTAACCAAATCTGAGAGAACAACAATGGAGCTCAAACCCATTACATGAGAAATTTCATCAAAGCTGATAGCTAGAAAAAGCATCCTTTTCATGCCTTGCAGCCGGAGTTCAACAATTCTGCTACACACCATGGAATTCACCTCAGAACTAAACCACCCCAATTCTAAGAACAGTTCTAGGCAGAACACATTCTTCAGCCACACAGCAGAAAGCTTTATAAAATTCAATCTTCATTAGCTCTGCTGTTCACACGGTTCTGACTAGGGAAGATAACACACATACAGCCTTCTTTAGGCTAAGGATTTTGAAGGAACTTCAAGTCAAAGATATATGCCATTACTTCTTGTAAAGTTAAAAATTAAAAACTATTTGAATACTGACAACCATTTGTTTCATTACAGTCAATCTGGCATAGTGCCAAATCCTCACATTTAGAATTTCTATTGCTTATTATCAAAGGTCAGACAAGAAGTGAGCTTTTACCCAAACCCCCCTCATCCTGGAGAAGCTCAGTAGCTAAACTTAACAACCTGCTTTACCATCATATTCCTTATCAGCTCAGGCTCTCTCTGAACAGGAACACGTCTTTATCCAGAAATCCACAGCATGAAGCTCACAGCTAAGACAGTTTCTCCCTTCAAATTCCAACTTCATCCATAACAACCACTACCTTTTATGAGAGGGAAAAGCAGATTAAATTTTTCACCTCCCTGTTCAAATCTTGTCACTCTTCCATTCTCTGAAGTCTGTATTTTGCGGACATTTTGTTCTTGTTGTTATTTTACTAGGCAGTTTTCTGTATGACAAGTCAATCCATGTATCTAAGATAAAAATATCCTGTGTTACTAACTTCTGCGAATAATGCCAAGACTGCTAACTGTACTTGATCTTGGTTTTTAGTATCTATTACCTATATTTTTGCTACGCTAAAAACCGGTTAAATCAATGTTCCTCAAACTGCAAATCATCAAATCAAAGAATTCAAAGGGAGTCTCAGTGAAGGGTGGGGGAGAACAATGTTAGCAGCACTGTCATTTCTCCACCACAAAAGAATAAGAAATGGCTGCAAGTATTTTCAATAACCAGAAAACTGGCAGCTGCCTAATTCCTTCAGGTAGGGTAATGATTAAAAAGGCAGCAACCCCACCCCCCCCCCAAACCCTGTAACCTTCAATCATACCAGTTACAGAGCTGCTACTCCTCCCATGTTCCCAGTGTCGATGAACTGGGCTTTGGTCACTCAGGATTTGCACAGGTGTGACAGACAGACTTGACTTTCTGTGTCATTCTGTCACTTTGTGACTTCTAGTTGCACTTCAGGTTGACTAAGGAACATCAAGCCTCACATCCTCACCTTTGGGGTGAACTTGTGAGTCGGAAAGCTTCTTGCTCATGTGCAAGGGAGTGAAGGTATCTTGAAAAGTATCTTGAAAGGTGGTTTTAAAACCCAAAAGTGCAAGATAACGAAAGCATGGAACAAGATACCAGAGCTAAAACAAAGACATCTCTTGTGTCTATGCCATTTACTAGCAGCCAACTACTTCATCCTATAAATACTACTGTCAGGATGGGCCCAACTGGAGTTGTCCCTGAAGAGCAGCTGGGCTGCGCCAGGTGACTCCCCCCTGGAGCAGGGACACCTCTCGAGGTCAGAGATTCCTTACCCGAGACTAAGAGATCCTTCCTTGCCCAAGGCAGAGAAATCCCTCACCCACAACAGATCCTCAGGAAGTGACTGATACAGCACACAGAATTAATATTATGAAACTTTACTAATCCATGTAGCTACTCCAAATTATTATAAACATTGTATGGATAATTCCACTAAACATAAACTCTGAGATTAAAACTGGTTCCAGATGCACCCAGGCCTCCTCTAGGAAGCAAGAGGGTCCACTCTGAACCTCCTGACTCTACAGCAAGGATCTCCTTTCTCTTTGCATCTCCAGCCTCTGAGAGAATCATTCTAACTCAATTTTCCTTCATATGTTCCTTCCATGCAATAATAAGGCGAACCTTGCCATCAAATTTGCTGAACCTTGTCAAACCACTGTTAAATTCCATGAAACTTATTGAACTGTCAAATTATTATTTTATCTCAATAAAACAAATTTCTGCTTCTCTCTTTTGAATGAGGTGCATTCCACTCATCCCCAACAACAGGCAGATAAACCAAAAGAGGGCAAATATTTATGAAGTTTAAGCAGCATTCTCCTGGATTAAATTGCTCCTGTGTTCACATTTTCCCTCTACTCTGTTTTGCTGAGACCCCACCTGGAGCACTACGTCCAGGTCTGGAGTCCACAGTATAAGAAAGACACAGAACTGTTGGGGCGGGGCCAGAGGAGGCCACAAAGCTGCTCCAAGGGCTGGAGCCCCTCTGCTGCGAGGACAGGTTGAAAGAGTTGGGGGGGTTCAGCCTGGAGAAGAGAAAGCTCCAGGGAGACCTCAATGCGGCCTTTCAGTACTTAAAGGGGGCTTACAAGAAAGATGGGGACAGACTTTTTCGCAGGGCCTATTGTGGTAGGACAAGGGGTAACGGTTTTAAACTAAAAGAGGGAAAATTTCAGACTAGATCAAAGGAAGAATTGTATTTATTTTTTTTTTCTATGACAAGGGTGGTGAGACCCTGTCCCAGGTTGCCCAGAGAGGTGGTTGATGGATCCACGGAAACATTCCAGGTCAGGTTGGACATGGCTCTGAGTTTGAGCCCATCTAGTTGAAGATGCTTATTGCAGGGGAGTTGGACTAGATGACCTTTAATGGTCCTTTCCAACCCAAACCATTCTATGATTTATAGACCATGGTTTTCATCACCAAAGGTAGTCAAAAGAGTTCCAATACCTTGCCTGAAGTTTCCCTGCCACTAATGAAACCAAAACTGCATCTAGTAATTTTCCAATCCAGAACTAACTTAGACCATTGAAACGTGATACGGCTTACACAGATTCAGAAGAGCATTGGGGCTAGTAAGAACATTGCCAAGGCCAGTGACATTGCAACCTTAGACATGGAGCCCCTCTCAGTATGTCCATATTAGTTTGCAAGCTCACTGCATCCAGGCAAAAGCCCATATTGAAACACAGCCATTCCCTGAGCTCTCCAACCCATCCCTCCAGCTTCTTAGAGCCAACACATTGCACCTATTGCAAGTGTCCTCCACCACGTCCAATTCTGATGAAGACTGACATCAAGGAAAAAAAACCCTTATAGCAGAAAACATTGTTTAATCAGCTATTATGTGAGATCTGCTATTCCCGCTGTGTCCTCTGCAGTGGCCAACAGTTCCACATGTTTTCCCACAAACTGGCCTTTCTTGACTAAAGCTATTCCTAGTTATTACCTCTGGCTACAATCTGCCTGGAAACGCATCTGTGCACAACACCAGAGGAGGCATGGGAACACCGGGACAAACCTTCTTCATATTATGAATACTTGTCTCCTTAAAGACAGTAAGGCTGATGGAAATGGTTTTATCTCACCAACTGGACGTCCTGTCAGACAGCGCTGTGGGCAGCAGTAGTTACCTTAGCCTGATAGGTCTGCTCAAGCTCCATTTTGTAAAGTTTGACTTGTTCATCATGTTGATTTCGCAGATCCTCCAGGGCCTGAGTCATTTTGGATTCATACTCCTGCTGGCGACTAGTGTCCACCTCTACCAAACGATGTTCATGTCTTTTTCTTGTTTCCCTTATTTCCTACGCACATGCAGAAAGAAATGGGGACAAATTCCCACATTAGGGTAAACAGTATAAGCAATTACATTCAGACAACAATTAACTATTTCAGTGCTAACTGTATTATATAGAAGCTGCAGTACTAAAGGCATTTAAGCCTAAGTATTGCTGCAGGTACTAACAAATGCAAATTACTGCTCTCATTTGGAAGCATGTAATTCTTAGAAGTGATCCGACTTAAAAACAGGTTTAAAAATATCCATATACAATTTAAGTAAGGAGCTGTTTTATACTACAAAAAAGTCAAAGGGGAGGGAGGGAGAGAAGAAAACATGAATTTTTACACAGCAAAGAGAGATTTGATGTGCTGCACTACAAACTTCTTCTTTCTTTCTCAATATACATCCCTATGTTTCAATACCAGGCTACAAGGAGTCAGATAAAAACAAACACCTTTTGTGACAATTAAGATATAATGAAAAAATAATCACTATAGATAAAAACTGCATCTTCAAATTTCACTTTTAAGCTCATGCAGATCTTCTCTTTTTCTATATACCGGATGAGTCATTAGATTTTGATTACAGGAGTAATAAAGCAACAAGCCAAGCAATTTTCTGGTCAGTTTGTACTAAGTTTTCATTTTTAGAGAAGTATGACTAGACACAGAGTACACTGGTCCCAAACTAGCGAGGTAAGACCTACTCATGCACTTACTCATGCTGAGCCCTGCAGAGGCCTGGCCTGAATGCGTGGTATCAGAAGGAAACAATTTCTCCCTTCAGCCTAGGACAAACAAGGGAGCAGTACCCAGTGCCGAGAAGAGGCCTGAAGGTAGCAGTATGAGGATGAAGAGCAGGCAAGTGAAACTAGCTCACTCTGCATGCCTAGATGGAGTCATAGCAGGCAAACACAAATTCAGAACGATTTAACAAGTTGTTTTGCAGAAATGCTCCACATCTAAAGATAGACTCTTCTACTCACAGCAATATGCCCATATGTGATCTGGTTCTGTGTTGAATCTTTATACCAGGAAAACCAGCAAGCAGCAGTCTCTCAGTAGCTGTAAGGCAATGACCCCTTGGAGGCCACAAAAATACCATGGGGGACTACAAACTATCAGGTGAAGGGCTGAGCTGACCTAGCAGCTCAACACCGCTAGAATAAGCGGGCTTCAATTGCCACACTCCAATCATGATGTTCTAACCCTAATAGACCTTTGGACCCTCCACTGAATCAAATGAGTTCACTAACATAAAGGAAACCAATTCCCTTCTTTTCTTCATGTGTTGAATTGCTCCATACAGGTATCACAGAGCTCCACGGACAGCTAAAGGAACATGCCCACTTCAGCATGGCAAGCTTTAAGATTAGATTCCGTCGCCTCATTCAGCTTCATCTTTAGTCAGTAGCAACACAACTCTCCTCAGGAAATAAAGTTACTTTAAGGCCTTACAACCAAGCAAGGGTCTGTCACTGCAGTCACATGCAGCAATCCAACTACTCCAGGGCATGGCAGTGAGAAAATGGTCAGCACAATTCAGTGTGACCTACCTGGTTGGTTTCTTTGCTCTGCTGCAGCCCCTCTCCTTGGCCACACAGACCTGCCCCAGCCCTTAATGCAGTATGGGCACTCGTTTCATTCCGTAGGAAGACACAACTCGGTCACTAAGCTAGCAAGAATTAAACTCAACCAAAAACCCCTAAGTATTTTACTAATCAGGCTGAAATGGTTTGGTGCATGGCAAACCAAACATGACAACTAGCATAGGTGAGATGAAGGACAGGAAGCATATGGAAATTGCTCAGCAGCCATTAATTGAATGAGCATGCAGAAGAATCAAAGGTCAGAGTTGGTTTCCACAAGATGCAATAAACTGACCTAACACTTTGCATCTGGTACAGAGAGAAGATCATGCTTCCCTCTCCCAATCCTCACCTGTGCATTCCCACTATTTATTTTACAAAAACTCTGGTCCTCACTAGAACCACTATGAGCCAACTCAACTCACTAAACAGGCAGAAAAATATCCCTGCAAAAAGCAGGGTAATTACACCCTGTTCTTGTCAATGAGAACAGGTTACAGTCAGGTCCAACACCCAAAGTTGGTGCAAGTATGAAGTGCCATGCAACCAGGTCCAGAGAAAGGGAAAGAGACTTTCCCACACAGTCAGTTAGCTCACCTGCCCAATCTCACAGAACAATACCCTTATCACTTGGCTCTCATGCCAGCTCTGCCACTGATTTACCATGTAACTCCTGCAAAACCATCACCTATTTTATTACTCAACCCATTTATAGCAAAAGTAATACTGATTTTTCCTACCTGAACTAGTTAGTAATTGCTTATAGTCAGTTTGAGTAAAAGCTACATAAACTTCAGACTATGATGGGATTGCTAGGTTGTTAATACCTCCTCAAACACGTTTTTCCTGAAATCCAGATCCTCTTGCAAGCTCTGACACCGATTCTCCAGATCCACACGCATGAGTGTCTCCTTCTCCAGCTGCTTCTTAGCCACAGCATGACTATCTTCAGCCTAGTAAAGAATTTTAAAGATAAAGATGTAATTTTGTCTGGATCCCTATTTTCCATCTATAATCCCTTTATGATGTTCATTTGACATCTTTGGACCAATTATTCAGAATGACAATTCTATTGTCAAGACACTGATTTTCAAAAAAAAAAAACAACAAAGAAAGAAAAAGAGTGTGTGTGAATACTTAAAACAAGCTTTCATGTTTATAGACTAGTTATTTAAAACACAGGATTATTTCAATACAATACGATAACAGAGCTGAGGATTACTAATTCCTCAAGCACAATATGTTGCATGTTCTTTTTCTTGCTAATGTAATGGGTACTGGGTACTCCATATAAGTTTAAAATTATGCAGCACCTTACAAAGGACAACATTCAGTAACCTGGTATCTTTTAATATTTTAATTTTTAAATAAAAGCTTTTGACTAGCAAAATTTCTAAAACACCATATTGCTTTGGTTCCTTACAATTCATTTTTATATGCAAGAGGGGCAGACAAAGGTTCAACAGTAAGTGAACTGGATCAATGGTGTTAAGGCTGCAAACTAAGCACAAAGAAAAATAGCAAGTTTTACAATACATGGCTTCTCCTGTGCTAAAGCAAGGAAGCATTCACTGCCATACCTTAGCAAGTTGGGCACGCAAATCAGCCACCTCGGCTTCCAGACTGCGTTTCTCATTCAGGACAGTATTGAGTTCTGCTTCACTTCTATGGAACAGCACTTCAAGATCCTTAATGCGACCCTGAGCCACAGACAAATCTGCATCTTTCTTCTTGTAGCTGAAATAACAAAAGTTAATTATATTTATACACAGGTGTGCACACATTTGGAGCATGACTTGGTTACAACTACAGATATTTTGTTATTATACACATTTTAACAGGATTACTGTACCACTAGATGGCTCCTAGAGTAACCCACAAATGCAGCTAAATAGAAGTAATCATAAACGCCTCTTAAAACTCACAGCTTGCACCAATGTGTTATAAATGCACTACCTGATAAAGAACAGATGTCATGGGGAGGCAAGGGAAAAGCAAGAAGGCAATTCAGACAGCTAAAGATGACAATAAAGCTGCTTTAGACACAAGGTGTAGAGAATATTTTTTCATCTCACTGCTGCACAGCACGTTTAATTGCTGACATCTACCACTTTGGACTACAGCCCCTGAGAAGCAGAGCATATGCATCTCCAAAAGAGGCCCATGCGTACCCCCTGTGTTTTGTACCCCATGAGGCCAAGCCCATTCCCCAGGATGTATTCCCACACAAAAGAGTAAAGTAGCAATCCACAATGGACACGTGGTCACCTTTCAGGAATAAACCAGTACTTCTTCAGCACTCTTCATTACGAGCAAAGCAACTCTGGTCACTGTAAATATAATTATTTGAGCTGTAACATCCAGCTCACAGAAAAGATCCAGGCCATCTTCCTCCTGCCCACCAAGTATTTGTCTACCTTCTCCTCTAACATACTGCCTTCTGCAGCTTCTCTAGCTGTGCGTTGTGCTATTAAAAAACTGTTTTGTTCCATGAAGTAATCCCTCCTTCTGCAGTTTAAGCTCACTATCCTAGTCTCCCACTGCTAAGAATGCACGGAACAACTTTTTGTCTTTTTCTCTTAAACCATAGAATCATATGGGGTTGAAAGGGACCTCTGGAGATCATCAAGTCCAACCCCCCTGCCAGAGCGAGTCTACCTATAGCATATTGCACAGGAACTTGTCCAGGCAGGTTTTGAATGTCTCCAGAGAAGGAGACTCC
>JAOXJM010000014.1:1350067-1364823 GCA_026413425.1 Tringa solitaria | reverse complement strand
GGTGTAAGAAATCAGGAAAGGAAGGTGAGAGACCAGCATGGCTGTGCCGAGACCTTGACAGTCATGTAACACCAACTGCCATGCAAAATACATTATCTGAAATAAATGCCACGACTGCCAACCTAAGGCTTTTAAGAGGGAAATCAGTCCCAGCAGGAACATCACAGCAGGGCTGGGTGGTATTCATCTCACTTATATTTAGAGGTTTATACCTGACCTAGTTACCATCGAGTCTTTTTATGGTTAACAAAGGCCTAGCTAACTGAGCCCATCAATTTTAGTGCACAGATTGTCTGAACTGCAGGCGTATCTTCTAGTATGAACTGTGCACCAAGTCCCATAGGCTTTACAGCGACTCAAACAGAGATGCTTACACTATAGCAATTTCATGTTTGGACAGTTATTTTAGTGGCAGCCCAGCACAGAAAGCTAAGATCCAGTGATATAGCAAAGTTTACAGAGAAAACAAGATACTTCATATATCAACTAGGCAGTCAGAAAAAAAGAAACACAAGAGAGGGTAACAATTCCTTTTATAACCACTTAGATGTAAACGAAGGAAGATGGGAGACTTACGGTAGGGCTTTACTGGCACTACTGGATTAAAAGCAATTTTATGGCCAAAGTTCATATACAGGTGATGTACATACTGACATGCTTAGGAAAAATAACTCCCAAAACTTATCTACAAAAATGGGTATAAAAAGTCAATCAGAAGCAAAAAAATAATTTTGCCACCACATATATTCATTTTCAAATGAATTTTCAATTACTAAACAGTATCTGATTACAAAAAATCCCTAGTGGGAATAAACAATAAGGCATTATGTTTGGCCTCAGTAGCCAGTTTCTTAGGCCAGTTCTCTTTGGTGCAGACAGAACAGCTGTTTTTTAAAATGTAGTTGGTACTAAGTCTTTTTTCAGCACACTTACATTGTAGCTCCTTGTGTCTGTAAGTCAACACTGCTTCCATATTCCCAAAGTGCTCAGAGCTACCTTTTCCTTCATTTCTGCCATCAGTCAATACAGCGAACCAGACAATAAAACTGATAGCGTTTAAAAAATTAACCTTCCTCAGATGGGTCAATTTAAATCTGTATCAGTTTCTCAATTCAGTTTACCAAGCAGCTGCACTTGTGCAGGCTCACATAAGGAGAGGTACAATAGGACAGAAACCACCACAGCAAATCGTCTCAGTCACTGCATGTCTGAATTGCTCAAATCACAGTATATGAATCTTCTATCTACAAATATGTTTGTGTATATACTGGTCAGATTATCTGCTCTTCCCAGCTGTGCCAACAAGCTGAGCAATTCCACTCTTACAAGCGTGTATCTCCTCATTGATCTGCAGCACTTCCAAAAGACATCCACTAAGGCATTTTAAGAAGCATCATTAGTATCGTTCCCACTGTAAATATTGCCCATTCTAGTTTTTAAAAAAATTATATATGTTCTTATGCAGGACTTTCCTTACCTTTTATTGAACTCCTCAAGTTCTGCTCTCAATTTTCCTATTTCAATCTGTAATCTAGCCCTCTCTTTGGCGGTTTCATCCAGAACTCTTCGAGCATCAGCCAGTTCAGACTCATAGAGACTCTTGATTCCGCTCACCTAAGACGAAAAAAGTATTCAGATATGAGAACATCCCACAGACTATCAAAGAATTGAAACACAGCACCAAGTTTCACATAGTTTTCTTTGAAAACAGGGTGCACGATGACTTCTGTCATTTAAGAACATTCTATATCAAACATTTTCAATTAATATGCAATTACATATTAGATGTGATTACACAATTAGATGTGATGTGATCTAGTCCCAAAGACAAGATTTAATTTTTATTCCCAGTGAGATATGATAAAACAAACTATGTTTGTAGTGTGCAAGTCTTCCAAAGAGATAAACTGAAGCAGATCAGTACACCCTACAATCAGTTCTTAAATTATTCACCCTCATTTCCAATACTCTGCTGTGGGAGACTTTTTTAAACAGTAATACCACTTAAAGATAAACGATAGGTTTATTTTGTGGAATACAGGAATCCGAGGCCCAATTTCACTCTGCTACTCTTGCACTATAAAGCTAAAAAGAATCTAAAACTAGATGAACTACAGAAATGTAAACAGTTAAGACACTTGCACTCCTCTGCCTCAGAGTGAGGATCTACAGATCTCTCCTGTCCCAGCCAATATTGTACATAACCAGCTCTTCAGACTGCAGTAAAGCCTTTTTTTTTTCCAGAATGCAAGATTATTTTAAAAGTACAACAGATAAATTGTCAAGACCATATAAGATTGTTGCTACTGCTTCTGTCAAAGGATACCAGAACAACTATTACCAGTGTAAAATCAGGAACAGAGCAATCAGGGAGCAAGAAGAGCCAAAAGCAGAATGTACCAACTTTAGGAAGAGAAATTTCATAACAATACATCAAATGTAGAAACAAGAAAGCAAACTGTGCTATTTGTAGGAGTGCCTATTTCAACATCACAGTGGCACCAATGACAGACTCAACCATCTGGTCTTCGAACAGACTGATTAAAAGCAGTCAGGATATAATTAAGCTCCTGATAGACTATATTCTCATCAATCATCCAAAGTTAACTAAAATATGACAGTACGAGGGCTGAGAAGTTTACAAGCATACCACATACCAGAGAGGACTTGCTTTAGCAGGGGGGTTGGACCAGATGATCTCCAGAGGTCCCTTCCAACCCCATATCATTCTGTGACTTGGCTGTCTATCCATCCAATCTTTCTTTAAAATAATTAATTCTTCCAAGCTTTATCCAAATTTTGAGGCTTGGGTTTTGGGGGTTCCCCCCCCTCCACATAGCTGACAGCCAGAGGTTGCCTATGGCACAAGCCAACACAACTCTGTATTATCAGTTACAACATGTAGGAAGTTCTATGAGGAAGCGTACCGTGACTGTGCTCAACTCTTTCATCCAGCACTCCACAATGTCAAGAAAAAAAACAAATTGGAGATTGTAGGGTTGTAAAGCCTTTCATTATAGATGATCCTTCAGTTAAAATACAGTATTTGCAAATTTCAATACAAAATACAATTGCCCAAAGGCCAAGCACTAAACTGAATGGGCCAAGCCCTTTCCCGGTTCCTTGTCTCATCACATTTTTGAGCAGATTGCCACCAGAGCCACCAAATAGCATCTACCTGTCCTTGAACACTCCCAAAGAATACTGCACGCAAGAGACAACCTGTCTGGCATCTTCCATTTTTGTCATCTTCTATCAGTAGAATTTATCAGATCAAATTCCTTCCTCCATTTGTTGTTTGTCATCATTTTGCTTGGGTTACCACAACCCACTGTCTTGTGTTTCCCACATCTGAGAAAGGTACAAACTCATGAAGCTTGTGCAATCCCTCCAGTGTAAGCCAGTAGGAACAGCTGGCAGCAAATGCTGAAGGGAAAAAGTATAGAGAACAAGGCAAACATACAATGATTCTTCAGTCACATATACTCCCAACTTCTAAAAATTTTTAAAAATTCCAACACTGCTTCCAGGCACCAAAACCCAGTAGTCACTGAATTAGTGATTAATTAGCATTAGTTTGTCTAATCCTTTTGTAAGTGTCTTTAGCTTTTCATTTCCACAACACCAGAGAGCACCATACAACCATAACCGGTGGATTAAGACCTACTGTTTGATTATTTCATGCCTCCAGTTTTTGCGTTGAGAAATATTGAATATTTCCTTCCTATACAAATCTTTGTTTGGAGTCGTGACTCAGGGCTCTTCTCTTTTCTGGATTTACTCCTGGTCAGAAGTTATTCTGATACTCTGCTCGTCTTTGTCACCTTTTCCTTACACACAGTATTTCCAGGCTCCAAATGTTTCAAAATCGGTTAAGAGAACTGCAAGCAGCATTCAGAATACAGAAACCACATGGATTTACACAGTGATTATTAACCACCAGGTACAAAGGAAAACATGGGCATTACAGGATATCAGATAGGCAGAAAGTGCAGTAATTATAACAGGTTTCAATGAATCCAAGCTGATTAGCATCACCAGGAGGTGATGTCCGAGCTGTATTTTCATACACTGGTAGTGAGGTGCCATGGAGTGGCTAATCTAGAAGGCCACATGAGAGAAAGCAACTCTTCACCTGGTTCTCAGTTGACTTGGTTTCAGCATCCTTACGGAAGCAAGGCAAGCAAAAAAACCCCCAACAAATCTACAACTGTTGCGATTGTTTCAGCGTGGCAACTAGGGAACACCAAGGTATTTGTTAAAACAAGTAAAAAAACTGTTAAGAATAAAATCTTTTAAGAAAACAAGATACTGTATAAAGGTATCATCACAGGCTACACATACAAAATATTTTAAGATGCTCAAAACAAGGAGTATATGAGACATGGTGAAGCATTTTTGAACAAGCTGAGATCATGTACAGACAAGAAAAATAAAATTGATCATGACTCCTGTTAATCACAATACAACATGGCAAGCTAAAAAAATGAAGTTTGAAGAACAACTCATGAATGGTGCAGAAAGTAATTACTCTTGCTCTGCTCATGAAAAAGGCATACATGAGAGTCCATGGCCCCATGCCCATCAGTTTATGTAGAAGAATCACCTAAAAAAACATGCACTGAAAACATACCTTTTAGGTTTGGGGTTTTTTTTGGTTGTTTGGGGTTGTTTTTTTTTTTTTTTACTTGTATCTACACCAGAGGATTTTTAAGAGATTTCTGCACTTTAGCATCAGTTGAAAGTATCATAGAACAGATCAACAAAACAAGCAGTAACAAACCATCGAGTATATAAAGTATTAACAGCTTTCTAAATGCCACTTTTTCCAACCAAAACAGCAGTATGTTATTTAATCTCCCATTTAGAGTAGGCTTTGTACTAGAGAATCAGAAGATGATTCATGCCCTACAAGTTTCTAAAATAGGAACTACCTATCACTAAACTCTGTAAGTCTGTAGCAGTACAGTAGACATTAACCTAAAGAACAGGTTGTGTACAGTGCACACAAGTAAGAGTCATACTAAGGAAGAATCAATGACTTGTGCAAAATCAAAGCTTCACAACCTACTGGCTTTGCTCAGTCAACCAGGGTATTCATGACAGACCCAGTCAACAAAAAAAAGTACTGGGTACATGCATAAGCACAAGAGAGTGGAGAAAAAAGCGTCATGAAGTATGGCTTTTTTAAAGGAAAACAGTGGACAAGGGTTTGAAAAGTCAACAAGCATTCAGAAAGCAGAGACTGAGCTAAAAGTCTGCCTGGATTCTCAAAAGGCTTGAATCACATCCCCCACTACATGCTCCTACAGAGGCTGTGCAGAGTCCAAGCAGGCATGGAGAAGAAAAGAAGACACAGAGACATCACACTGCAGAACTGAGGTGAGGTTGACTGGCCTGTAGTTCCTTGGATCCTCCTTCTTGCAGCTTCTGAAGACGACATTAGCCTTCTTCCAATCTTCAGGAATGTCTCCTAATCATCATGATCTTTCAAAGATAACCGAGTGTGACCTTGCAATGATGTCAGCCAGTTCCCTTGGCACTCATGCGTGCAACTCATCAGGTCCCATGGACTGACGTCCAGTTTGTTTAGATGTTCCCTATCCTGATCCTCCTCTAGCAAGAGTAAATCTTCCTTGTACCAGACCTTCCCTCTGGTCTCAGAGGCCTGGGATTCCTGAAGGCAGGTCTGACCACAAGGTAGCATTGAGTACATCAGCC
Source organism: Tringa solitaria (assembly GCA_026413425.1). Classification (NCBI taxonomy): domain Eukaryota; kingdom Metazoa; phylum Chordata; class Aves; order Charadriiformes; family Scolopacidae; genus Tringa; species Tringa solitaria. Next base: position 1,359,102 of record JAOXJM010000014.1, on the reverse strand, counting down.
TTCCTTATGTCTGAGTTTAGTCAGGACCTCCTTGCTCATCCGTATATACAGGTCTCCTGCCACCTTTGCTCCACTTCCTGATTGTCAGGATGGACCACTCTTGAGCTTGGAGGAGGTTATCCTTGAATATCAACCCAGCTCTCATGGGCCTCTTTTCTCTCCAGGGCTGTAACCCAAGCAGAGCCCTGAAGAGACTAAAGTCTACTCTCCTGATATTCAGAGTTCTGGTCTTGCTTTTTGCTCTGCTCCATCATCTAAAGATCCCAAACTCCACCATCTCATGATCATTGCCCGTAACATCCTTGACCAGTTCTTCCTTATTTATTAAGTATTAGGTCCAGCAGAGCACAAAGATTATGACATGCGAGGCTTCTTGCAGCTGACTGAAGGCCTTGTTTAACTCTTCTTCATCAGGTCAGTAGCAGACACACACCACAATGTCACCCATCTTGGTCTGCCCACCAATCCTGACCAACAAGCTCTCAACTAGCTCATAACCCGTTCTTCGGCAGAGCTCCAGGCATTCCCACTGCTCTCTCACATAAAGGGCAACTCCCCCTCCTGAAAGGCCAGTACCCATCCATCATAGCACTCTACTCATGAGCTATCCCTGATCCCAACAAGGTCATAGTTCTGCAACTGTACACAGGCTTCTCATTCCCCCTGTGTGTTCCCCGTGCTGCACACCTTAGCGTTACAGGCATTTCAGAGAAGCACCCAAGCACAATGAATCCCCAGGAAGAGCAAAGAGAGCTCTCCCTGCAGGGCTGTCCTGCAGGCACTTCCTTCTTTACATACTTATGTTTGGGGTGTTTCCATTTCATCCTTTTTCTGTTGCTTTCTCTTCTGTTCACATAACCCTGGGCCTTTTGTTTGCCTATCCCATCCACCACTTCCTCAACTGATTTTAACCAAGAGAAGAATCTCCCCCCCCCATCATTCCCAGTTGAAAGCCTTCTTAGCAGGCTGACCAGCCCTGTTGGTAAAGATAATTTGCCCTACTTACTCAGCCAGATCCTGTCTCTTTGAAGCAGTTGTCAATCCTGAAAAACAGTTCCATGGTCGTAGAAACCAAAATCTCGTTGCTAACAACAGTTGTGCAATCCACTGTCATTCTGCAAGAATCTGCTCAACCATCCTCAAACCCCTCCCCATCCCCACACCACCTGAGCCCCCCATGCCATTAACAATCATCCAGAGACGTATCATGTTAAATACTTTTCAGGTCACCCTTGCCAGTATCACTGGTGCTCACACAGAACAGCAGTAGGGGTAACAGTCATACAGCTAAGTGAACCTCAGTAGCCTCTCTACAACATCCACAATGCAAGGCCCTCAACAACATCAAGCCTCCCCCAAATGACAGGTGAGGCCAGCAAATGGGTCCCTCCACTCTGAAAATATAGCCCCCTTACATTCCCATCTGAAGGTGACTGAAGAAATAAAGCTACAACCTCAAAACAGAGTTCGGCAGGAACCAGAAGACACACTGCAGCCTGATGCACCACATGTCAATGTACACCCAAGCCTAACTCTACCTAACAGAGGCCAAGTTGGACACCCTGCAAATTTCACTTTTTTTTTTTCCTCTTTTGGTGGCAAAAGAGCCTGCAAGTTTATAATTGGGCAACACAGATGACAAGGAAATAGAGCACACAGAGAACAAGAAAACAGAGATGTCTCCATAGCACAGTCTGAAAGGCAGGACTGCTGGATCCTCTTTAATATAGCAGACTGCACTGGGAGCACTCTACAAACTCACTGTGTGGTTCAATGATAGACACACAAACACAGATGCTCCTACAGCAATCATTTGAGAAAAGCTGCAAGACACCACTCAGTGAAGACACATGGAACGTGCCAAGAAGGCAATGAACTATATGCTAGGCAAGATGCATGCCCCATCCAAACACAAGTGAGTCCAGACAAATTTGGCGATGAAACATTGATCTCATTAACATGTATTAATGTGCAAAACATTGGTGTATTCCCACCAGGCGTGGCTCAATATGTTCTTATTCACCCAATTATGGATTGATGAAGGACCGCCAGTTGGCTAGGGCTCAGACAAGAACATTGGTTAAGTTCTTAAGAACAACGTAGATGTGTGTTGCATATCACCACCATCCCCTCACAGATAATGTCTATAGTGCCACAAGACCATTTAACTCCACGTCTTGGAGGATCCAACTCTTGAGTGACCCACCATCTACAGCAGCACCTGAATATGTATTTTCCAGGTGGCAACTGGGCAACACCAGACCTGGTCATGACAATTGCTCTGGTTACTACACACAGTGCACACAAAAGAGACAACAGCCGCAGCGCTGGGAGATAAGCTGAGACCACGTGAGACTACAATGAAAGTTCCGATGGCTGTGACATACCAGATTGCAGCCACCTGCAATCACACCCACAGAGCTGAGAAGACATAGGTGAAGAGGGAACCCCCTGTAGATACTGCTTTTGTCACAAGGGCAATTGCTGTCACTGGCTGAGGCTCCCAGGGATTGGCTCTTTTTTTTTCTCCCTACTCCTTTCTGTGGGTGAGAACAGAGGGACGTCCTCACAACAGTGTAGTAACTGCTCCCATCAAAAACATCTTTTTGGGAAGGCTGCACTACAGGGGGGCATAGTTCTTAGAAAGTGAAATGATGACAGCTCTAGGACTCCCTTCCTTTTGGTCCTTCTAGTATTCCCCCTCCCATCCTCACAAATTCAGTTTTTGTAACAGTGACCCCATTGCAATGAGAACAGCATCAGTCCTACACTAGGGAGGCAGGAAAAAACGGGAGGAGCTAAGTTTCTCTTCTGTCATTGGCTAAACTACAGAAGTGGATTCATGCAAGAGAGCAGAGAAAGAATGAGAACATTTATAATTTCCCCCAGCTACACAGGCAAAATATGTTTTTGTATTTTTCTGAGGGCTTACTGTACACATATTTAATTCCCTAGAGGCCTACTGCATACAAGTAAAGATAGAAGAGCACTGGATAGGGTTATGGAGAGCAGGAAGAAGGGCTACAATTAGTGGAGGACTAGAGATGAATCTCAACTTCTGCAAAGTTCCTCTTCTCTGCTGTTAAGAGGTGGCAGCCCTGTGTTCCTCAAAGAGCAACAGGAGTTATTTTCTTCCAAGGCCATGATGCAGCTGTGGTCTGTAAAACTAAGGAAATTTCCCAACAGAGGAGATGGCCGCTTTTTTTCTATCTTCTGTGGGTTGGTGATTAAAACAACAAGGAAAAAAGACCATCCTGATCAGCTGATGATTTAAGAGTCTCTGGCAGAACAGCAACTATGTTCCTTGCCCGAAAAGCATCAGCAAAACTTCCCTCATCTAGAGGATATTCCCCTAAACCAGAACTTTGAAACAAGATGAGAAATGTTCCCATGCACACAGGGGTGGGGGGAGAGAATGGCTGTAATGGTGTCACCCCATCCCCTTTCTCAGGCATGGTCACTGTGGGATACTGGAGTGACAAGCAATGGACAAACATCTCTCGTGATACCATGCTCTGGTCTACTGCTTGTCATAGCAATCCCCAACCTCCCGTTTGCCTTGGATTTGCCTTGAGAACAGGTGGTGGGTCCATAAAGTCTCAGAGCCCACTGGTGAGCAGTTACTCCTGCTTGCCATCTCACAACACGCATCATTCCATCTGCCACTGTGGCAGATGATGTTCTCTGCCACTACCAGAGATAAGCCAAAAATATTAAAATATTTAGACAGCTAAAAAAAAAAAAACAAACAAACCACAAAACAGAGTCAAATTTACACACAGTTGAGAACAACCAAGGAGAATTTTCATCTTGAACACCTTGGGATGAGAAAATAGTCTATTTTAAGCATGTAGAGCTAATACAAAGATATTATAACGTAGCCAGAATAGTATGTCAGACTATGCTTAACTGTGCTTCTACACAGAAATTAGAATTGCTTTGGGGTTTGTTCTAAGCCAAATCATTTTACAAACACAAATTCTAGCACTGTAACAACCATATTGTCAGCAGAACATCCAGTCTACTAGATTGATCTTGAAAGGACAGGATTCTCTCATTCCAGTAAACCCAAGATCTGACAGCCATCTCAAGTTTTACTGTTCCCACAGTCCTAAATCACTGTCCACTATCCTGGATCAAAACAATAAGACTACAAAGTCTCCTTTTCTGGACATATGTAAGAATAAATAAGCTATCCTAAAGGGACAGGGGAAGCATTTAATAAATGTGGTCCAGAGACCCGCTGAAGCACCTTATATTGTCTCTGACATGTCAAAGAGGAGCTTGAGGATCCTGACAAAGTTTGTTGGAATATATTTATGAACTAGGACTTTTTTTGAAGTCTGAAAGTGAAGAAGGAAAGCTCAAGGGCAAAGTAATTAGGATATTTATATCAAAGTCCTCAAGTTTCTTTTCTGATTACTGCATCAGAGTACTTTTCCAGAATTGGTAACACACAGAACTACTACTAGGAGACAGTTTATGGTCATATTAAAAATCTAGTGAGATAGATAACATATCTATGTTTTCTGCTTTGTCCTGTTCTTACTCTTTTTTACATGTTTGTTGTCAATAGAATTACTTTCTGCCTTCTACATTTAAAATGCATAGTCCTTCTAGCCTCCAGCAACCTACAACTTAAAAGCTCCCTGAACCACACGTTGTTGGTTTGTTTTTTCTTTTATAGCATGATTTCACAAAGGGTAAATGATGTAGCTGTGTTTCATGTTTAGAAATATCTAGTTATTTTCAAAACATGGAAGTTATAATATATCATTAAGTGGTACAAAGGTACTTCAAGGTACTTGAATCTTGGGTGTAGGGCAACCACTCCCAAAACAAGCCACTATCCTATCTGGTCTACTTTAAATTAGTTCAAACCCTCCTCCTATCACCCCTAGCATCATCAAAACAGACCCTTAAAGGGGGGGGGAATCCATTGCATCACACTAGTTACACTCTAGGCTTTCCACAGAAGTATAACTCCTCTCAGAGGAGGGACACAGTACCTTGCAGACTGTCTCCAACAGATGGAGTAGGGGGGGTCGGGCTGGGTGTATAGGTGGGACTGTCCACAGCTGTGTCACTGACTACATCCTTCCTCCATATGGGAAGGAGGGGGAAAGCAGATACAACAGAAGAGGGAAAAGCAAAACGTGGCTTAGTAAGAAGGATCAGCCAGTTTTGCCGCCAAGATCACAGGAAGTGGAGCAGATGCCCTCCCATGATGGGTACTGTCAGCAAGGCGTAGTTCACACTAAAAGGATTTGATTCTTGGCATTTGCAGGGACTAAGAGAGATTTTCTCTGGTGAGAAGCAAAGTTAGTCCAAACCCTGTCACATTTTTCATCTCATCAGCCGTCAGGTCAGTGACTGTAAACAAAAAGTAACGTCCAGGTTGACAGAACTCACAGGATGCGTGTACTCAGCACGGGGTCCAATACACCGACTTGTGCTACAAACTACGGCTAAGAACCGGCCCGCAGGGGGTGAGACCGACACCCAGACCCGGAGGTCCCCGGGAACAGGGTGCTCCGTGCCGCCACCTCTCCCCGCCCGCGGGGCGCCGCACCCTCTCCGCCGCCCGGAGCCGCTCTCTGGCTGGGCCGGCCGCCGCCGGGCCCGCTGCCGCCAACGGCACCGCTCCGGGTGCCGAATTTTCACTCGGTGGCGATCCCGGCCCGAGCCGCCTTCACCGTGTCACCAGCAGCACACACACACACACACACACCCCCACTCAGCGCGGCTGCCAGAGAGCCCTCCAGCAGCCGCCGAGGGGCCAACACGAACACAGCAGGCGCCGCGTCTCCACGACGCCCCCCCGCCCGAAGCTCCGCCCGGCCCCCACAGCTCTCGCCCTCAGCCCCAAGCTCAGCGGCCGGGCACAGCAGAGCCTGCTGCCCTGGGGCACCCCTCGCCGAGGCCGGAGCCCAGCGGAAGCGGCGTGGCGGGCCGCGCATGGCGCCGCCGTGCCCGCGTCCGCGCAGAGCCGCCACAGCGCGCCCCGCGGGACCCGGTCGGTTGAGCCCCTGGGTCACGGGCCCGCTCCCCGGGACTGAGCGGGAAACGCCTCCAGCGGGCCGCCACCTCTCGCTCCCTTTCCTCTCCCCTTCCCCCGCCGCGGAGCCACAGGCGAGGACCAGCAGGCCGCCCCGGGCCGTACCTCCCGGGTGGTGACCTCCTCCTTCTCGGAGATCTTCAGCAGCAGCCGGTCATTCTCCAGCTCCAGCGCCCGCACGCGGTCGATGTAAACGGCCAGGCGGTCATTGAGCTGCCGCAGCTCCTCCTTCTCCTGCAGGCGGGAGATGCGAGTCGGCGACAGCGGGGTCCCGCCGGGGGTGCCTCGGCTCGGGGTACCTGACATGGCGCTCAATTCGCGGGCGGACAGGCGGGCAGCGGGCTCATTCAATCCCGCCGCACCGTGGGAGGAGGCAGCAGTAAGATGGCGGACATCGCCTCCCCCCACCGCCGCGCCGCCTGGGAAATGGAGTCTCGGCGCCAAGATGGCCGCGCCGCAGGGCGCGCCGGGAGGCGTAGTCCCGGCCGCCTTCCATTTCGTGAACTGCCTGGCGGGCCCGAGGCTGCTCCACAGCCAAAAGTGTGGCTCGTGCTGCCTATTAAAATACAAAATTAGGCTGTCGCGAGCGTGAGTAAAGCGCAGAAAGTGAGAGGCCAATCTTGAAGGCAAGATTTTTTTTGGTAATAAAGCCGGGAGAGCCGAGAGCTGCCTGCCAGGACTGCTCCTCACAGGCTCCCCGGCGGCCGGCACCTGCTCCCAGGGCTGGTGGGTGTGGGTCACCCTGCGGGTCCCCGGTCTTCCAGGAGCCTCCGGCCTCTGCCCCACACCCTGGGCCCATGGGTACACCGGAGAGTGATGCTGGTGCTCACCAGGTGACTGGCACCGGCATGGTGTTCCTCTCACAGGGTGTATTTTCACACCAGATATCTAAAACGCAGCTTGCGCTCTGTATGGCGTTTCCCTGCTTGGCTGTTGGTAGTGACACTCCACAGGCCAGGGACCTGCCATTTGCCTAAACTGGGGGCAACTGGGAAAAACCACCCATCAGTTCTTTCCAAGGGTGAATATTTGGGAGTGCTGTTTTGCAGATTTTAGAAATTTCTTTACTGAGATCCCAGTCTCTGATCAGGTGGTTCAAGGACGCTCTCCTGAAATCTCACTGTCCCAGGGAACGCAGCCAGATGTTGAACAAACTAAAATCCACTGGTAAGCTTCCTAAAGGTTTGGAGATTATTTTCCCCAAAATGTATTTTTACTGAATACACCCCAACTTCTGGCAGTCCTTGCACGTTAACAGGGATAGACTGGATTACCATTCCCATGAGCTAATTCCTTGTGTCCCAAAACTTTGGAGGCTGAAAAGCCCTTGCTGTCATAGTGTCTTTTGGCTGCCAGGGAAGGCTGAGGAAAGGGAGATCTTCTGCCTGAGAAAATTCAAAAGAGATTCAAAGTCTGTCACCCATACACATGGACATCAAATTTAAAAAGCAGCATGAGTATAATGCAAGCAACGTGCGTGAGGGGGTGGCAGACCCCGGCAGAGAAACGGGAACAAGAGTGAGAAAGTACAGCACACGATAGATGGAAAGAAACTTGGGGAGCCAGTTTGAACAAATGGGTGCAAATGGGTTTATCCTCAAAACAGAAGCTATACAATCTTCACGTCAGAGCACCTGGGATCCTGATATATAGTACACCTCAGGCTGGAAAACCTCGGAATAAGTCCAGGAATTCTGGATGCTCAATACCTTGTTGGCAAATAGCTCTAAGTCCCTCCTGCCATCACTATGTATCTTCAGCAGCTGATCCGTGTACATGGAAGGTTGTATTTATTTAAAAATATGCATCCAATATGGAAAGGGTTGTCTTGGCTTCCTCTGCAGAGGACAGAGTGCCTGTCCCACCGGGCTGGGCCACCATCTCTCCGGGGACTGTACCAGCCCCTCCGGCCCCTCCATCTCCTGCTGAGACCTGAGCTTGGGGACCCCCACACCGTGACGCGGGGACCCCTCACTGTGACGTGGAGACTCCGCACTGTGACGCTGGGCCGCTAGTGGGTCAGTTGGGGGAAAGTTATGCTCCAGTGAGAGCAGCCTATGGATCAGGACACACACCCCTTCAGTGGGTGCTGCCACAGCCACCCGGCTGGAGGCCGCCGTTATCAGACCTGTGTCAGTGACAGCTGATAACGTAACTGTACAGCTCCATGCCAAACCCCGCTTTGTGGCAGAATTCAAGTTGTTTCTGCCCTGAAGGAAGAAATTTTTCACAGAAGGAGTGGTCAGACACTGGAATAGGCTGCCCAGGGAGGTGTTGGAGTTGCCATCCCTGGAGGTATTTAGGAAATGTGTAGACATGGCACTTCAGGGCAAGCTCTAGTGCCTGAGATTGGTGGGTTGTGTCTGTCTATGGGTGGGTGTGGTGTGAGGGTGTGGAAATTTTTGTTGGGTTTTTTTGTTTGATTGGTTTGGGTTGGGGTTTTTTTATGGTTTTTTTTGTTTGGTTTTGTTTTGTTTGGTTTGGTTTTGGTTGTTTGGTTATTTTTTGTTTGTTTGTTTGTTTGTTTGGGGTTTTGGTTGGTTGGTTGGTTGATTTTTTTTGTTTTTTTTGTGGTCGGACTCAATGATCTCAAAGGTCCCTTCCAACCATGAGTATTCTGTGATTCTGTGATTCTGTGAGGTGGTTGAGTCACCATCCCTGAATGTGTTTAAAAATCGTTCAGATGCGGTGCTGGGGGATATGGTGTAGGGGAGAACTTTGTAGAGTGGGGCTGATGATCCCAAGTGGGACTCGATGATCCCAAGAGTCTTTTCTGACCTGAATGATTCTATGATTCTGTGAATGTCTCTGGAGAAGGCGGGGAGAGCAGAGACTACAAGTCCCGGCGAGCTGCGGCCGGTGCCGCCTCCCCACCGCCCCCGGCCCCAGCCCTTTGTCGCTGGAGCGTTTTTTGAATTTTGGCGCCTGTCTCCAAACCGTGACCCAGGCGCTGCCGGGGGGGGCTGAGGGCGGGGGG
>JAOXJM010000014.1:1338320-1350020 GCA_026413425.1 Tringa solitaria | reverse complement strand
GGGGGGGGCGGGCTGGCCCCAGTCCTGCCGAGGCGGTGCTCGGCCTCCGGATCCGTGGCACAATGGCTGCGAGCGCCGCCGGCGCGTTGTGCCGCCGTTCCCAGAGGCCCAGCACCGCGCCAGGCACTCGGAACGGACTCTGTCCCTCCCAACGTGCCGTTTTCCAACACCAGCAAATTCGCGGAATGCCACTTATAAGCTTTGGTCACGTTAAGCCACCAAAAATAAATGTTTTAACGAATGCTGAAAGTCTATAAGCATTTTTGGGTTTGCTCATTTCTTCGCTCGTGATTTGATGTGATACTCTTGTGCTTCTGTCATATTTGGGAAATTTTTTTAAACTTAACTGCTTGATTTTGATGGATCATGTAATCCAGATATAAGCCCACTTTGTTCATGAAGTTTAGCCCAAACTCCCCCATTATTTTGTCCGTCAGATTTTTAAAATAATGGCCTAGGAACTGTGTCAAGGGTTTGGTTTTTAGTTTGGGGTTTGTTTTGGTTTGTTTTGGGTTTTTTTACCTTCTAACGTTATCAGTTATTTTTATAGGGTTGCTATCAACTGTCTTGCAGTAAAATCATTTTTCTAAATATACTTCCTGAAATAGACCTCAATAATAATACCTAATATTTTCTACATTTTTTTAGAAGGTCCCTTTCTATAGCAGTAACCAGAACAAGTGCACACTTTCATCCTTGTCACCAGTCTCCTCTCCCTGTTAACTGAACATGTGTGCTCACTTTTCTTGTCTCTGCTAAAAAGAAGAGAGCAGTTTGGGGAGAGGAAAGAGTCAAGGAAGGAGGTGAAGTGCAAAAGCTGAGAGCCCACTTGCCAACTGTACTTTCCAGGGAGTACAATGCCAGCTGTAATCGTGGAATTAGTGTCTGGTCAAATGCTGGTCCTCTTGCATGGCTCTGGTGATACAGGCTAGTACTGACCCAGTCAGTGTTGGTTTCATTAAGAACCTTGAAGTTCACTGCTACCCAAAACAATTTTATAATAAACTCCCTCTCTGCTTTCAGAAGATTTGATTTGTTCGCCCAGGACACGATTATTTAGTGTTTAACAAAGGGACATCTAGGGACGCGTCAGCCTTACCTGACTGGGGGTGGCAGAAGACTGTGGCAATCCCCAGGGCTGCCTTCCCTGGACTTCCCAGATTGGGAATCTGTTGGTTGGGAGCACACCAAGGCTCACACACCCCCAGCTTCACTCCATGTGGAAAGCAGAGCACAGGAGAAAGCTGGTGCATGGACAGGCTTCATCTTGATATAAAGTCAGGAACTTGGGAGTGCCCTGGGCTAAGTCTCTAGCTCAAAGGTACTTGCAACATATCTGACTGCCTGGGAAGGATAAGGATAAATTCTGGGGATGTCGGAGAATGCAAACAGCTGTGTGCTTCTCCCATCAGATAAAGGAAGGGATTATAGTACATAGTAAAAACAGAGGAAGACCTCACGTATCCTTTGATGCAGAGCATCTTCTCAGTTGTTGACCAGTTTCCTGTACAGTTGGGTGTAACGAGTTTTCTGACACTGTGTGGGATTTCATAATGACTGTGACGTTTTCACAAATCTGGGGATGCAGGATTTCCAGTCCTATTTCCTATCTCAACCGCTTTAGTTTCTCAGCAGCTACTGCCACGCCCTCCCTTTTCTCATTCTACACTTGATTATTTGTATGCCTGTAATAGCTGGATTATTTCTGTCTTTTCTGTAGTTGCCTAACTTCCCATCTTCCTCACGTTCCTTATCTCGCTCTGAACAGCCTGTCAATATTTAATCGTCTCAGATATTTTCATTAATTTCAGGGAGGGGCAAAGATTGAACATGTAGCACCGAACATTTCCCTATCAGTCCAAATTCAATCCAGCTCAGCATTAGTGATGACTCCAAGTCTGGAAGAAGCACTCAGACCTTACCACATATTTCTGTTCCAGAATTTTAGCTTTCATTGAATAAAATTGCTTCCAGCAGTGTCAGGACAGAAAGCATGAAAGTGTAGAAAATGATTAGTACGCCATAGTTATGAGTTTCAACTTTCATTTACAGAACTGAATTTCATTCTAATTGTACTTTCAGCGATCCAAGGGTAAGAGACTCCTGTGCAACCTGCTGGGGCAGCCCCAGGCTCTCAGCACTCCATAAAGCTCAGGTTCCCTCAAAACATGAGCAAGCCCCTGATCTTTTAGCTGTGTGGCAGAGTGTAGTGGAGGAGGGTGGGGACTGGCTCTGAAATGCAGTTCCTCCGTGTTCATAAGGCTTTATGAGCCAGGAGCAATCCCAGCTCTGCTCCCAGAATCACTGAGATCACTGATACCCCAATGGAGCTGTGGGAGGGGAGCATGCAGCGCTCACGTCCCCGTGCAGCTATTGTATAAAACTTGGCATGGGTCTCCAGTGGGAGAGAGTTCTTTTTTCAAAACAGCCTTTTGGCGCCTAATTTTCAAATCCGCAGCCCAACGGCAGCTGGCCCAGTGCCCATCACCATAGAGCTGTTTACGTATTTCCCTCCAACAGCTGCAGTAACCTTTTATGTACCTCATCTCTGGCCAGGCTGGGGCAGCCTCCCTTCCCGTCTCACTGGCGTGGGTTAGGATTTCAATTTTATTCTGTTAACCCAAACAAACAAACACCCAGTGTGATAGGAGCTCAGTTTTTAGCAAAGAAAGGTGAAAGCAGAAACCTTTGACTCCCCTTTGAAAGATACTTAGCCCATTGTGCACCTTAACAGGAGAAATGCTGCGTGTATCTGGGAGTGCTGAGATTCCTGAAGACAGACCTCTGTCAAAGGTAAAGTTTACAGAGTAAAAGTATGTGAAAGGGAAGAAGACAGGTATATGGAGATAAAGAGGTATGTGCATGAGATCAATCTCTCTCGTCCACATTACATGATTAATAAAGGAGATGAAAGGAGTGCTTTCTGCAATTCCAAAGTGTGCTCCCCCCAAGATCTCAAAGTATTTTACAAAGGATAATTTATCAGGCTTTGTAATAATTTTGCGATGAAACTAAGCATGACTGCGATGAAATGTTGCATGAAGATTACTCAATTAATGTCTGCATGTCTTGATCTTTATGGAGCAGCTCTGTGGACCTGGCTTTCAGCTCCTATCAATGCATCTGTCTCATTGGAAAACATTTTTCCAGTGCACAGTTGGTGACAACAGAGAAGTGCTGGAACACAGGCTCCATTCACACTTGTGTTGGAGCTGCATGTCCTTAACATGAGGGATAGCTCTGACTACACCAGAACCTACAAAAGGAAGCCATTTGCTGTCTTGAGTTTGGTACCTGACTGTAGGAACTGGGAGAGACCCTGCCTTGCCCTGGTGTCCCGCAGCCTCTGCCGTGTGCAGGATTTTGAAGGCCAGCAGCATCATGTCACTTCTTTCCCTACCACCGACGTGCTGTGGGTGTGTGGGGGTAGATAGATGCAAGAATCAGATGTTTTGGGCAGCCGTGACTGATTTGGATGGAGTAAATGAGCAGGAGCTACAGCAAATGAGAAGCTTCAGATTGACAGAGATATTTGCAGGCCACCTCAACAACTGCAACACTGCTAAACTGCATTTCTGAGTAGAAGAAGATCATAACTTTGTAGGATTTAATTTGTTTCACTGTGTCTGCAGATGTCTTGCATGTAAAAGGAAGACCCGCTTCAGCGTGGCCCTGCGTGGGGCAGTGGGGACGGTGGCAGGCAGGTTTGCCCCCTGGAAAGACTGGGGCCATTACACAGTGGGGGCTGGAGAGATGCTGGTGGGTAATCCACCCAAGGGCAGGAATTTCAAAGCTGGGTCTGCTCTGACTGAACCTCTGAACTCCCTCAAGTGAAAAAGATTATGTATAACTCCATGGAATGGAGAGAAGTAACTGGTGAGTTCAAAGTATTGAGCTTTCCAACCTGCAGAGAACTAATAAATGACAAGAGTTCGCTAGCTGACAGTTCTTCCCGTGCACCAATGAAACCAGGCCAGTTCTCCCTCAGTACCTCAGGAAAGATTGCCTCAGTTTACCAGCACGGTGTTCTTCCCTGTCACTCTCAGCAGTGCGGACAGGTGCTCTGAAGGGGTCAGTGATACTGCCATCATAATTGGTTCAGGGCTTCATCAGTCTCTGGGCACTTACTCACACCGTTAGCAGAGACACTCGCTTCAGGCATAATCCCCCTGCTGCGGTGCATACAGCCCAGTGCAGGTGTGTGCAACCCTCATGGCACATGTGGATGTGTTTTTGATGCCTTCTTGGGGTCTAGCACCCCCTTTGGTAGTCACTTGGAGACTGGTCTACCCAAAAACACCTGCCTGATGTGCGAGACCTGTACGCTGTCTGCTCAGCTTCAACCAGTAAGATTGATCTGGCATCTGCTGGATGGTAAAGAAGTAGTTGATAAACTGTTGTTTATCAACAGTTGTTGTTGCTGGGTTTGCAGTTTATAACACGTTTGGAGTGGGAGGCCAATGAGTGTTGGGAAACTGCAAACTGCTAAACGACCTCAGGTAGGGAGGACGGCAGAGAGATTGGTGTGTTTGGTGTGGGGCTATGTGATTAATGAGGCCATTGGCAATTTATACTGACAATTTAATTTAAAAAGCAGCAAAGAGGTAAGTCAGTGATGTGTCCATGTATGGGACCACCACAGGCACAGCTGATACTGTGGAGATGAACCGCCACTTGCAGGAGTCAGCATGCTGATGGCTGGAAGCGAGCATCTTCTTCCCATGCCCGTTCTGGTCTGAACTGGTCTGGAGGGGCCAGAAGCTCTGTTCTGTGGAAGCCTGTCACGCCTGTGTGTTGCAGAATAGAAATCACAATCCACCCACTTACACCCCTCCTGCTGAGCAAATACATTTTGAGGATCCCTCACTCAGTGGTTCTGGTTCAGTGGCCACCCCACCCAGACTCCCAGTGGCCGGAGTTGGGTCTGCAGGACTGGCCTGAGGCCAGAGGGGAGAACACCTCCACCCTATCTCTGTCAAGGAGCAAGGAGTCCTTCAAGTGTAGTGACTAGGCGCCTCAGGTGCCCAAAGGTGCTCAGCCAATGTCAGGACATATTCATTTGGCTGCATGACCAGAAAGCAGGACCCCCACAAGGAAAAAATCCTGTGTGAAGAACCTATACTTACATAGGCTGCCCATGGGCACTATGACTGCTTACGCCTTTTGCCTTTGCTCTGTCTTTACACAAATCTCTTGAATTCTGTTTATTTTTCCATTCAAATAATTTTCTCCTCCCCACACTGCACATTTCTCCTTTGGTGTCAACAGCAGGCAGCACCCTGGCCACACCAACCAATTCATGACCAATTTTCCTGTTTGTTCTTGTCAAAAATACCTTGTCATGTAAAAGCAAAAGCATCCTTTACTTTCTACAGGACTCTCCTGTTGGTGTATGTGCAGGGAAGGACTGACATCCCCGTTACTCCCTTCTTCTCAGGAAACAGTCTTGCAGGGTTGTTCCTGCAACTCTTGGCCTGTTGGTGGGTCTTCTTCTGAAACAACTCACTCTGGGAAGGACCTCTGCTTTGCAGTCCCCCCATCCTTCTTGGGATGGGTAAGAGACATGCACTTGCTTAGCAGGACCAGGTCTGGGCAGGGAGCGTCCATCCATGGACAGTGTCAGTCCACTTCTTTTGCCAGAAGCACCAGGGCCTGCTCAGTTACTTGCGCAGGTCACCTCAGAGCTGCGGGAAAGCCTGTGCTGGAGGGGTGAAGGATCCTCCACAGGCACACTGCAGTCAGGAAGGTGCCTCCTTCCCCTGCAGCACCTACCCAGCCCCTGCACAGGGCTCAGCGCCTTGTAGCAATCATCCTGTTCGCTGGATGCGACTGCTGCCCGTGTCTCTTGTCCATGCTGCTCCCTCCCTCCTTCCCCTCTGGCCTCCTCTTCAACAGCTGGGTCCTAGGCACCCCCAGGGCCTCCCGAAGGCTCCCGTGCTGGCAGCCCCTTTCCTGTGCCCTGTTACTGCACAGCCAAGAGCTGCACCTTGGGCCTGGAGCAGTGCTCCTCCTGGTCTGGAACAGCATGCCCAGGGAAAGGAAAGCCATGGAGGGCCAAGGACCCACAGAGCTAGAAATGAGGGCCAGCTCCAAACCTTCATCTGAACCTTGAGGTTCTCATGGGCTCCACTGAGATGCCAGTCTGAGCTCCTTGTGGCTGGGACAGCCGAAGACTCCACTGTCACAGAATGATTGGGCTGAGCCCATCTGGCCTCCCACTGCTGCCCAAAGGGGCAATGCAGCTTCTCTGCCCCAGCCACACCATCCAGCCTTCTTCTTTGTGCCCGCAGTGACACTCAGCTGGCCCACCAAGGGACCAGGGCATGGGCTCATCCCCATGGAAGCCATTCAAAACTATGTGGCCTTCGGCCATTGCAAAGCATTGGCCATCTTGTAATGACACAAATGGTGGTTGCATGTGTCCAAAGTGGCTAATTTTGAGAGAAAATTTTAGGGCTGTAAATGGCCTTTCCTGCCTGCCAAAGGTGAAACCTTTCCATCCCAGCAACAGCAGCCAGTAGGAAAGGAATGCAGGTCAGTCACTGCGGTCCTACTGCACGGTGTGCTGGCACAGGGGGCAAGCAGCATGTGATACAGCAGTACAGCGGCTGCAGGGGAAACTGAGGTCCTCCTCTATGTCGGTTCCGTTCAAGAAGGCAGGAAAAGTGTTTCTCAATGACAAATAAAGTTTGTTTAACACAAGCGTACCCTTTTCACTTGGAAGTGCTGAGCAACTTACAATGGGGGAAAAAAGCTGAAGCACCTGTAATTGCAGAAGTGGATACAAAAGGAAGGCATTCCATGCCTTCACAGAGGTGAAGGAGATTAGCCCAGACTGTCAAACCCAACCATTGTAAGCCCCGTGCAGACCCAGAGGGGTTAAATCCTTTCCTTCAGCAGATGGCAGCAGCCTGCCAGAAGGGGCAGCTGCAGATGGTTGCCTGCTCAGGGAATAGGCAGGTGGAGGAAAACCATCATACTGCAGAAGCCCCAAGGAACAGGCAGGGGTTGTTCTCCATTTTTTCCTGGAGCAGGTGGATGGGGGAACAGATGCCGGTCTCAGGGAGAAGGGGTTTAGCAGTGTGCCTGTGCTGTGAAAGAGGCCTTTGCACAAAACACAACATCAGGAATGCACAGAGCCTTCCCTGCTCATTGGTGTTACACATGGAACTGCTGCCTCTCCTCTCTCAGGAGCACAGGCTTCCTGGCTTCTCTGAGGTGTCCGTGTGCCCACACACAGATGCTGCTGCGGAGGGGAGCCCACAGCCCCAGTGGAGCTGCTGCTGCCTGTGCTCATGGGGTGAGGTGGGAGAAGGATTTAGGCTGCTTTTTGCTCTCCTGGCTTTGGCAGTAGAGGCTGCTGGCTTCTGATTTTGCTGTGGAAAGTCTTGCAAGTTACCAAATACTTCTGGGGGATATTGACTGGACCCCAGTTTACTTACCAAGACCAGAGTTTTCTTTAAAGTTGGGTTCAAACTACTTCACCTGGAGGAACCAAGGACCAATGTGAAAATTGCCCTATGATGTGCAAAGCAGTGTTTTGTTTAAAAATATGCTTAAACCTAAGTAATAAACCACCACCAAAGAAAGTGGCCAGACTCCCTGAATGCCTCAAAGCAGAGTTCTAAAACTTCGTGTGAGAGACAGTGAGCAACACAGCAACTGATGGTGGAAGGCAGGCAGAGGTTGTTCCGGCTGGGCTGAGGCTGATGCAGAACGTTCCCAAGTGCTGAGGCTTGACAGCAAACACCGCTGAGGAGAGAGACCAAGCATCCCATCAGTAGCAGAGTCATTCCAGCGGGAGAGGGCTGTTTTTATTAAAAGCTGTAGCAGTGGGGACCTGCAGAGACCTCCATTTCCCTCCAAAGTGGCTTAAGGGGCAACCTTGCTTTGGCTCCGACCACTCCCTGGACAGCCCTGTTACACACCAGGGACAACTCCACCTCTGGCATCTCACCAACAGAGGCTGGATGGACCCTTTTCCTAGTTCTCTCCTACTCCCTCCGAAGAGCACAGTGGAGAAATGGTGGTTACTGCTGGCGAGTGCCCAGCAGTGCCAGCGTACCACTGTGTGTCTGCGAGAGGGGCCTTGCTCATCATCACGTTTCTCTGTCTGACAGCCACAGCCACTTCTTAGCTGGCAGAGAGAGATGTTATCACTCCTGCTGTCCCCAAATCCTCTTTTTAGAGCCCTGTTCTATCTTGGTACATGGGGGTATTTCCATCCCTGACTGTGAGGCCTCAGTTGCAGAAATACTGCGTATGATGAGCCCAGTGCAGGGACTTCTGCTGGTTGACCTTGTATTTCCTGGAAGAGAGTGAGGCTCCTTCACATGGGGAAACACACCGCGCAGACAGCTGGAGCTGCGCTGGTGGAGCAGAGAGCAGCCCCCGGTGCAGAACCAAACACCCCCAGCCCTGGGGAGGGAATGGGGCTTTCAGGTGTTGGAGGTCCAGAAGCCTCCAGTGGGACAGCACGGGGGAAGGGTCACTTCAAGAAGAAACCAGTGCACTGAGCGCAGCAAGGTCTCAGCTCAAAGGAGAGGCCTCTGGCTACCTATGGGAATGGTGCTGAAGGGCTTTCAGATTGATTGCTATGTATATTTTTGTTAATTAACATCAAACAGTAACCTCTGAATTTAAAGTAGCCTGATGGAGGACTGTCTCCTTCTTGCCTTCCCAATGCTCAATGCCGCCAGCCTCCCTGCATCTGCTGGCTTAGGGTGACCCGTGCTGCTTGCTAGGAGACATCTGGCTGGAAAAACAAGGCTGAATGTTGGCAAATGCAAACACCTAGACAGGAAGGTGAAGTGCTGCTGGATGGGAGCAGGCACTGCCCTGACTGCCCACCTCATTTCTCGGGGGGCGATTAAGTTTCTGCTTGGAATTACTGGGTGGTAAGATAGAGTAAGAGTGTCTCCACAAACAGGTGATGAAGTACAGATATGAGTGTCTCCACAAACAGAGAAGTTAATTTAAATTACAAGAGTAAGATAACTGAAGGAAATAGGACAGTTAATTGAAACTGCAGGACTGAGATAACCAAGAAATAGGGGAATTAACTGAAAATGCAAAAGTTAGGCAATTATAAAACCACAAAAGATAAACTTTTATGTAATAGGCATATCAAGAAGTCTGTACCTTCCAAGTCCCTCAGCCAACAGGAAAGGAAGAGGGTTACACGTGGACAGGGGGAATTAGGAAGGATAAAATGGAGGTTGCATCCTCTGGAAAATTGAGAGACCCCACAGGGGAATGCCCCAGTGGACTCCCCCTTTATTCGCATAAAGTCTGCAGGACTCCTCTGTCTCCTTTGTGAACATTGACCTCTGGCTACGGGATTTTCTGCACATGGGTAAAGGGCCTCCACCGATGCACTGGCTATGGGAGCACATCCTGCGTGAGAATCATTAATCCGATGCTGCATAGCAGCGTGTTGGTGGGTAGAGGCTCCACAGTGACCATCTGGGAATTCTGGCTCCCCCAGCAGGAGGGAAGGGAGCTCTGCCTTTCCATGGTTGCGAGTGGTGGATCTCAGAAAGGGTGTGTGGCTTTTTGGCCGTGACAGCATGAAGGAGGCTGGCTGAAAGTGGGATGCAGTGGAACAGGCAGATGGAGATGATTTTGGTCTGGACTTGGTTGCCTGCTGTGAAGGTCCATACATCTGCAGGGAGCAGGATGAGCTTCGGGTTCAGAAGATGATGGGGTCCAGGCATCATTCAGCTGTGTATGCTGCGTCTCTGCAAGGTGGATCATGGTTTGTGACGATTCTACACTTGGAAAAGAGGAGGGACACTGAGACACCTCATCTGTCTTGAGGCAGAGAATGGTGCTCTCGTTATAAATGTGGAGCAGATGGGAGAAGGGCAAGGTGTTCATATGCCAAACTTTTCCTTCTTCCCTTGGTCATCAGCCAAGTCCAGCTGTACTCCAACTTTTCCTGTTCTGTCCCTGCGTGTCCAGGCAACGCTTGTGTGTGTCTGCTGCGTAGTTTGATGTTGCTTTCGTCTTCCATGCTCTTCATTTTTGTATTTAAACTCAGTCCAGAATTCCCCATGAGGCCATTCTAGCCTCCTGCTCTACTTGATTGACTCCTGGCACATGGGGATGAATCGTTCTTAAACTTGTTCTCCACTGGTTAGTCATAAATTCGGGTGGCTGCTTCACACCTACCTCTCCTGACTTCTGCTTCTTCTCCAGGCTGAAAAAGCCTTGTTTCTTCCACCACTCCACATGGGACATATGCTTCAGGCCTGAAATATCTTCGTGACCCTCCTCTGAACTTATTCCAGTTATCAATGTTTTTCTTGCCCTGCGAGGCCCAGAACTTGACCCAGTGCTGCAGATGTGATCTAGGGGGTGCTGAGTAAAGGCAGCAATCACTTCCTTCAACCTGCCAGGGGTGCTCTTGTTCATATGCCCAGTGTGCTCACCACAGCAGGACACACTGCAGATGTCCAGCCTATTGTCCCCCAGCACCCCCACGTCATTCTCAGCCGAACTGTTCAGCCCCCATCGCCCAGTTCTCTTTACCTTCTCTCCGTTTTCTCCCTCTCATGCTCACCTCAAGGGGTCTTTGCTCATAATGGCTCTGGGAAAGTAATAAGGCAAAAAGTGTGGGGATTTAATGCAGAATTCAATGAAAGGAGGAAATTCAGCCAGAGATGCAACCTGCTTGCACATGCTGAGACGGCATTTACCACTGTTGGAATGGGGAAAAAGCTTCTGGAAACTGAAAAACTGGGTTTTCCAGTAGGGACTGAACCTTTTCTTGGGGGAAAGGCAGCGAGTTGGGGGAGGTTTTCAGTGAAGGTAAAATGAGGAGAAACCCAAGGAGAGTTTGTGAACGGTTCGTCAGTGTGTTTGCACGTTGCGTGGAGGTGCCATGAGAACACAGCAGTGGCCAGGGTGAGCTGGGGAAAGAGCCGTGTCTGCAGCCCACTCTGCTGGGGGCTCCTGCAGGCCGGGCAGCAGAAAGCAGCAGCCTCCTCCCCCGGGCAAGGGTTTATTTCAGAGCCACCTGTCAGAGCCACAGTGGGTGGGATCCCCTCCTTCTGCTTACCCAGAGCTGATGGAGGCAACCACCTTATGGTACCAGGCACGAGGGCAGCGGCAGGAGGTGACACCTCCTTCTCCAGCCTGGACCCTGCAGCAGCTCCTCCTGAAAGAAAACCAGGGCTTGTGGCCAGGTGGACATTTAGCTGCCCCATGTGATTGTTCTCATTAGACAGGATGTCATCAAACCTGGGTTGATTTTAGAGGTGCAGATAACAAATTTGGCATTCCTATTTTTTTTTTGCTTGACTTTCAGAAATGCTCGACTGAAGCAGGTTGTGGGTGGGACAGTCCCCTTTGCCCTGCAACTGCCTGTCCATATCCTGCCTCCTGCGGAGAAAAGCCTTAGTGACACCAGTTTCACACCCGAGGGCGGGTGTTTCTCGCAGCCTGTGCCGGTTCGGGGAGCTGGGCTGCCCAACACCTCCTGACGTGTGCCCAACAGCAAGAGAGGAAATTCTGCAATTTGTTTGAAAATTCCGGATTTTTTTTTTTTTTTTTCAATTAGATTCTGCCCAGGGAGGGAGTGGAGTTCCCTTCTCTGGAGATCTTCCAAGACTCACCCGGATTCCGTCCTGAGTGATGTGCTTTGGGCAGCCCTGCTTTGGCAGGGGAGTTGGACTGGATGATCTCTAGAGGTCCCTT
>JAOXJM010000014.1:1294627-1306530 GCA_026413425.1 Tringa solitaria | reverse complement strand
CCTTTATTTGCGGTCTCTCGTTTGTTCCTGGGGTCTGCCTGCGTCCACTCACACAGAGTCTGTGCTGCTTGCCTTTCTTGGGTACTGTGGACCTAGGGCCTGAGTGGTGATGCCCTTGCCCCATCAGCAGTGTTACTGACCTCAGTTCCTGTCTCTTAGGGAACAGAAGAAAAGGAATATGGATATCCAGGGGAGAAGAACTAACAGCTTTCACTTTTCTTAAATACCATGCCATTAATGCAAAATTTCAGCAAGTAATGTAAAGTGATTATTGTTTAAGCCTAAGAGACCTGTTCCACATAGCCTTTGTTTGGGGTGGATTTCCCAGATGGAAGTATGTGCTTGTGTCCTGTGCAACTTTGACAGTTTATGGACATATGCAAAAGATGGCATCAAAGAAAAAGCTTTAGGGAAAGGCATTGTAAAAGTCTGAATTTAGTATTTGACCCATGACATAGGCATATGGAGATAAGGAAGTGTAAAACATAATGCTGAAATTAACATCCCTAAATTTGTAAGGTTATCGTCCTGAGGAAAAATAATAGAAAATAATCCTGGAAAAGCATTGTGGAAAAAAATTCCCTTTATTTTTCAAATATGCAAACTATCTTTATTAACACTGAAACTCACAGCATGAAGAAAAAGCCTTCGGGAATTAACACAGTCAAACTGCCAGAATGCTATGAACATGCTGCACAGCACTGATTTCCAGGTACCTCTTTATTTCTTGGGCAGAGCAAAAGAAGGACACACAATTTCAGGGCAGTTTTCATGGGCAGATCTGACTCCTGAAATAATGTGCACACAACACATACATAATGTGACACATGGCCTATCATCTGAAAATCCGTATTCTCCATGGATTTTCTATCTTAAAATTAATTTTGAAGAGATGTGTCCTAATCCAAGAGCTCCTCATGTATGTATGCATTGAGATAGCTCTCTGTTTCATCCCAAATGTTGCCTATCTAATCATTAGGAATAAATCTGTTTGCAAATAGGAGACAGTCAGAAAGTTCCTGCAAGTAGAAGCAGTGGGACTGCAGTAAAGACTGCATAAACTCAAATATCTGATAATTTAAAAGTGAGTTGTTAAAATTATTTAATACTTTCAGTTATCCAGTTTTGAAGGCTGAGTTAGTACAAGGTCAGTGTTGGGTTTGGAAGGAGTACAGACACTTTTGTATTCTTGGCTGAGCTCTTAAAGCCTGCCTCCTTGCTAAGTCAGATGCAGTGGGGATGTGGGTCCTTGGGATACATCCAGGGAAGTCAAAGATGAAGTGGAGAATTTTCTCTATACATTGAGAAGTTCTCATTACATCACCAGCAGGTACAATTCAACATCAGCATGCACTGAGCTCCTTTCTGATAAACCTTGCTTTGGAAGACTCATTACTGGAATGAAATTAAATAGCTTCTGTTGTTTTAAGGACAGGATTAGTTGGGTAAATCAAGGTGGGCATCAAAATGAAATATGCAGCTTTACAGAGTGAGTTTAGTATTGCCTTTCCTTCTTGGATTAGTATGATTGTGCACACGCACTCCTTTCATATATATATATATATTTGTGCAAATTCCTGACAATACTGTTCAGGAACTGTAAACAGATAATCCCAATCATAAATTGATTAACAACATGGGTAAACACCAGAGCTAGAAACTGTCAGCTGAATTCTGAAATTCCCCATGGGAGACTGGTTTGCAGTATTTGAAAGTGAGGCTTCTACTTGTTTGTGCTCCATTAATCTTGTGTTGAAAGGAGGAAATCACAAATGGCAAGGCTTGTAGTGTACTATTTTGTGGGAACATCTGAGATCAGGTTGATGCAATGTGGTATGGAGAGCCCCTTTTGTGATATATTACATGTCTGCTAACAGCAACTGAACACAGGTTAGACTCCTGCAGAGTTTTATTAAAGTATCATTAGGATCCTTCCACATAGCCTTTGAAAATGATTGGGCTGGAAGGACCCTTTGCAGTATCTCTAAACCAGAAAGCACGTGCATATATTATAAAGCCAGAAGGGACCCTTATGATCATCTAGTTTGACTCTCTGTATAACCCAAGCAATAGGACTTCCCAGAATTAATTCCCATTTGAGACAGAGTCTGACCCAACAATCTTTTCCTCCAATTCATCCATGAGTTTGCTCTTTATATACAGGAAGTCTCTTCAGGAATAGAATTCAATGCTTTCTTGAAAAGTTGGACAAATAGTCTGGAAAAAAAAAGGGAAAAGAAAAACAAGATACAGCTCAATATGGACAACTACAAATTACTATACTTAGGTAATAATAAACAACTGCATAAACACAGGCTGGGAAATTACTAGCTAGGCAGCAGTTCAGCTTAAAATGATGTAGGAATTATCATGTGTTACCACTGGAGTGGAGTCAATGCTATCATGCTGTTGTGAAAAAATAAAGCACTTTGTTGGCTTTTATAAGCAGGTCTGTTCTTTAGGAAGGTTTAGACTCAGTTCAGCTGAGCTGTGTTAATGATAAGCTAGTGCTGTCTTAGCCCTCTATAGATACAAGCTAATGCAGTGTATCTTAAAACTCTTTGATTAAGATCCAGTCTTTAGATACAGCCATCTCATCAAAGTAAGAGTCTAACCTCACTAAGATTTAAGATAAGATGAACAGACTTGAATTTGCTGTATGTATGCATCACGGACAGTTATCCTGAACAGCTGATGCATAGCATGCTGTTAAATTATGGTAACTTGTGTCTCAGATCTAAATCTTAATGTACATGAAATATTCTTTCCTCAGTCTCAGCACTAATAAACCTTTAGTTGGATTGTTGTGCCAAATTTGAGTTAGTCTAAGAAAGATGTGGAACAGCGAGGAAAAAGTCCAGAGGAGAGGAACGTGAATGATTATTACCTGTGAGGGTATACTGGGTCTGTTTAGTCTAGAAAGGAGAAGAGCAGACATTATAATAGTATTCATACAAGATAAAAAAAATTGCTGCAAAGAGGAGGATAATAATTTGTTATCCTACTCACTTGCCCCCTGCTAGAACAGGTCTCTTGTCAGAATAAGCAACCTGCCTCCCACAGTCAGGAAACAGCCTACTGCCGTAGACTCTGGGGCCAACTACTGCTACATGGAGCTACAATACACTGAGGTTCAACCTGCTCTGTCACCTGCTTTTATGTGAAAGAGATGCATTTGTCTTTTTGTCTCAGATTCCCAACAATTATACAGCCCTTAAAAACAGAGTACTCTGCCTACAGGATGTGGAATGTGGCAGCACTAATATATGTATAATCCTGCAATTCCTGAAAGACCAAAAAGAGCCTTAAGATCTGGCTTGGGACATCTCAAGAAATGTGTTTTAGGAAGCTTTGTTAGTGCTGGGGAGCTGAGCGTGGGCAGTTGTGCAGTTGTGGTTGGCAAAGTTGGTCCCAGCTGACGCCTCTGAGATCCACTTAGATGAACCTCTGAGTGCAAGGCTAGGGCTTCCAGATGAAAAAGATCAGTGTGGAAAGCCATGGTAGAGGGTTTTAAGTGATATACAGGGTTTGGAATAATGAGAAGACCTCAAGTAAAAGCTGCCCAGTTTAGATAGTTGGGCTGCACAGCAGGAAGCTGCTTGCTGCTGCTTCTGGGCGTAGCCATAATTCTAGGCATAGCTGTCCTAAAGCAGGACAGCTTCACTGTAGTAGCTGAAAAACTGTGGTTCCTTTCCATCTTCCTAGCTGTATCTAGACGTTCATTTTCTGGATATTCATGGACCTGAATATTATGGAGCAAGCCCTGCTGGTCCTGTTCACTGGAGTGAGAGATACAGGCTGTGTTCCTGGCCGTGCCAGGGAAGGGGGATGCAGCATGGATGCTATTTCTTGCTTGAGCCTCTGAGATGTTTTGGATGTTGTGTAGGCTTATGCCAAGTGTGTTAAACAGAAGCTGAGCTCCATTTGGTAGGAACTGAGAAATTTATCCTGAATTCATACGTTTGGGGTCTGGCAAACTTGTACAGGTGCTGGGAAGTGACTGGGTCCTGCCTAGAAAAGATAAGGAGCTGTAGAAAGAGATGTTTTGAAGCACATTCTGGAGCAATGTGACTGAAGGGAAGTCACTTCTGAAATAGCCAAAGATGAGCAAAGGAACCGTTTCCTTAGGAGTCTTATGATGAGGAGTGAGACTGTTCTCTGAGCAAAACTGGGGTGGCAGAGTCTTTTCTGGCATGGAGGTACCACACAGCTGCTCAGCAAACTGTTCTTAAACTTTGCATTTCCCCTTCTGCTTTCACCAAGAAGAGAACAGCTTGCTAAACAAAAATAAAGTTAATTGGTGTTTGGCAGAGTTTTTTTTTTTTGGGGGGGGTGGGGGTGGGGTGGGTGCTGTTTCAGAGGCTGAACAATAGGTATAATAAATTCTTTAATTGTTCACTGCTTTTGCAATCCTTCGCAAACGAAAAGCCTACTGACCCCTATTTGTGCTAACAGCCAGCACAGCAAGCCCTGTCCCTGCTGTATGGTCCCACGTTCCTTCAGGAGCTGGGTGACTCCAGTACCTGCAGCCAGAAGGGTTGCCAGAGTGAGAAGCTCTCAGGAAGCATCGTCTGCATATCTGTGCAAACACTGGGACTGTGAGCAAGGAGGACACTGTGTTTATCATAAACAGTCTTACCAGAGAAGAGAGGACAGAAATGCTGGGACTCTCCAGAGATCTCCAAATAGCCAAAGCTAAAAGCTTTATGTGCTCGGGGGAAGTCTTTGAGCAAGTGAAGGCTTTGCAGCTGTATCCTGCAGGGTGGAGTCATCATGGCAACCATCCACAGCTGGTGGTGTTCCCAACCCACCTTGCTACTTAGCTGTGCTCAGAAACAAAGGAACTCCTATTTCAGCTCATTCACTGAGTCTTCTTTACTCGGGTCTAACCTTTGGACCCCCTAAGAATGACTAAATCAGGCTTTTGTGGAATAAGACTTTGCCGTTTAATTTTCTCCTCTTTAAGTCAGAAAGAGATGGGGCAGAAATGGGATCAGGGAAGACTGCATGTGGAAAAGGGGGGAGAAAAGTGTGCGCCTTGGAGAGTAGATCTTTCTCTGTCCTCCAGTACGGACTTCTGTTTCAAGTCTTGGCTTTTTACAGCAATAATCTGCACTCCGCTGCCTGATTTCACAGTGCTGTCTCACTCCTGGGGTGCCTGTGGGTGTCGTTCTGTTGGCAAACCAGGTGGGAGAGCTGCTTTTTCTCCTCTATCACAGATTTACCAAGTTCGCAGTCCTGCGCATCCAGCTCATGCCGGGAGAGATGCTCCACAATGCCAGCCCCCAGAGAATCCCCCAGGACATTGGTAGTTGTTCTGAGGCGGTCCCTGAAAAATCAGAGAGAAAAAAGAAACATAGCTTCTTAGTAACAGTTAAGGGGATGAAGACTATTTCAAGAAATATCTTCAATGAAACTTTTTCTACCTTTCAAGTCACTCTAGTAATTGACACTTCAACATTAACAGAAAAATTACTCCCAGAGAGCCTTCATTGACTGTAGCCCTGAGCACAGGCTTCACATTCATTCCTGCTCTATTGCATTCCCAATTTCTCACTTTAAAGTTTTGGACATGCCACAAAATGAGGGAAACGCTACTGTGGTTCCACATGGATGGTGGAACCTTCTGCAGACTCAGATGACCGTCACCATATCTGTTACACTTGAGCTGCAGTTTGCTTTACAAAAAGTGCTGCTGTGGATCCAGATTTCCGCAGCATGGACAGTGTACACTAAGACAAGGCACCAGATTCTTCGTACAAAATGGCGAATCTAAAGCACCCTTTGCAGTGAGATATTCTCCACAACCACAGCTGTGTATAAGAGCTGAAGCTATCACCAGTCCAGCAACCCATCCCATCCTTCAGTGGTAACAACAGAGAAGACTTCTGGTACCTGATTGAAACTAACCTTTCTGGGTAAGTACAAGAGGTAACCTGGTATCTTAGGAGGCAGAGCCTTTTCCAGCCAAGTCTGTTCTTAGGCACAGTTCAAAGGAGAAATGGAGGTGTTGGGCCAGACTGTTTCCAGCTGCTCAGCCGTGGCTGGGAGCAGACTTTGGCTGCTTTGGCTACAAACCAGCAATACAAGGTACAGAAGAACAGAGGAAAAATGGACAGTGTATCTCTCAGTCAGGGTTTTGTTGTGTTTGAAAAGATTGAGAGAGTGAGGACTGTGCACAAATGCATTCTTCAATCTAATTCCTGTGACATTAGAGTCCTGCACTCCTGTGAAATCACTTGTCCCAAGGTTTAAAAGGGAAAGAAGGGTGAAATGGAGCAATGTAGCTGACTAGCTGCACCCATCTAAACACTCCTCAACTTTGTACAGCCCAGTCTCATCCCACGTCCCGTGTTTGGTAGTGCAGAACCACCGCTCTGCAGTGTGAATTTACACAGCCTGCCCCTGTTGGTCTGGAGATAGTTTCTGGGTGCCTTTTAACATAAAGCAAACTGAGGACATTCTGCTTGGTGACCAGACTGATCTGCAAGTAACCTCTGATGCCTTGGGTTGCTGAAGTGTACTTCACCATGTATGATGAAGGCTCCAGAAGGGGCAGAGAGGGCTACTGTGCAAAGGTCTCATGGATACAGGAGTGTTTTAAGCTTAATGATACAGGCACTAAGACTGCTTGTAGCAGAGAGTAGATGGGAGGAGTTGGGAGTACAGACGAACTCTAAGCGCTGGCAGGGAGCACAGAGCAGTGCAAGCTGCTGAGACTTACAGAAACCAGTCCACAGCGATGATCAGCGTAATGTCTTCAGTAGGCAGCCCCACTGACGTCAACACTATAACCATAGTCACCAGTCCTGCCTGGGGAATACCTGCGGCTCCAATGCTGGCTGCCGTGGCAGTGATGCTGAAGGGAACAGGAAAGCACAGCTATCAGCAAAGGGAAGAAAAGAGGTAGTCACATTTGCAAAAATGTCAGGAAGTAACTCAAACTCATGATCTTCACAAAACATCTTCACAGCCTTTCTGCTCTCGTCACTGAGCAGGATGGTGATACATGGGGCATCAATACAGCAGCCAGGCTCCCTCCTGCCAGGCACCCATCCATAACAGACTGCACACTGCAGCTCTATCAAAGGGATTGCTCAGATCTGGAAATGCAATAAGGGCTCAAGTGGAGCCTCCAAGATGTGATGACCAAATCTTATATGCTTTTACACCTGGAGGTGTAGTACACCCTTCTTTTCCAAACTTTTTTTTTTCTCATTGTATCTTCTGAGCAAAAGAGGAAACTGACCACACCTCAGATAAACCAACAAAACTGAAGTCCTTCTTGTAGTCCCATAATTCTTTCAAAAGTCACCTTATTGTGATGATCTGCCCGAAGTCAAGTTCATAGTTGTTGACTTGTGCAATGAAGATGGCTGCAAGGGCCTCATACAGAGCAGTGCCATCCATGTTAATTGTAGCTCCCACAGGCAGAACAAACCTCGTGATGCGCCTGTCCACACCATTGTTTTCTTCCAGGCACCTGAAGGTGATGGGCAGAGTCGCTGAGCTGAAAGGAATTTACAAAACAACATGAATTGGGTACGTGCTGAATTTGGAAGAGGGACTGAACCTCTACCTGGTTTATGACCTTACCCACCTGCTTTTTCACCCTGCCATGTGAGCCAGAGGCCAGAAGCTGCTAGGAGAAAGAACAGTCTAAGCAAGGCTTCCTCAGATATGGTGCATGCTGCAGTTGCACATTCAGACATGGCTTTCCTCAGGGGGCTGGGGCAGGGGCTGTTTAGCCCTGAGGCTGATGATGCTGGTGTAACACCAAAACAAGCTGATGCTGGAGGATTCAAGGTACATAGGACAAAGCCTCAAGACCAAAAATCCTTTTCCAGCTATTAAAAGTCCTTCAGCCCTTTCTCACCCACCTCAGTGAGTGACCAAGAATGACCCAGGTGTGAGAATGTATCTTGCAGAGAAAGCAAAGAATTGTTTCTGAAAGAGAATATGAGTAGGAAAAATGCAGTGTGTTTCCATGTGGGAATGCACATAGGAGAGATTGTTATGTGCTTGCCAGGAAATGAGGACAGCCAGAAACACAGCACTTAGTGAAACAACAGCTATCTACAATCCCTTGCTTTTGCTGTGTTGCACAACAGTGTGTCATTGAACATACGGGTGTTTCTGTCTTTGCCCAGGCTTCCTGTGAATTTGATGCCAACTGCATACACTGTGTGTGCTTGAAAGAGAGAAATGTGCAAATGTGAGCAAGTACACGTGTGTGAGAGGTATGTGCATGGGGAATAATGCTGCGATTCAGTGGGATTTGATATTTATCCTGAGCTCAGCATTTCAGTGCTGGAGGCAGAATCACCACCACTATTGGTAAGGAGGAATATGGGTCATGCTGTCATGGTCAGAGGTGGCCACATGATTAGGGCTTCTGAGCAGGAGAGTGGGAATCTTTCCACTCTCAAACGAGCTTCGCTGGACCAGTGCAAAAAGCTGCTAGTACTAGAAATTGTGAGACAATTCGAAGGGCAATAGAGGGCCGAGAAGCACCCTCAGGGTATTCACACCAGCCCCACCCTACTCCACTATAGCCATCGTACCTTGAGGAGGTGCCCAGGGCTGTGATGAGGGCCTGCAGAAGCCCTGCAATGAATACCCAGGGGTTTCTGTGAGTGACAATGAAGTAGAGCAGTGGCAAGATGCAGAGGGCGTGAATGAGGAGTCCAACGATGACAGTGAGTGTGTACATCCCCAGCTGGCCTCCCATCACTGCTAGATCATCCATCTCCAGGATTTTGCCAGCAATTAAAAACATGATCCCAACTGGAGCATACCTGTGGCAGAAACACAAAGCCGATGCTCAGAACTGGCACCCACACTTTCACACCAGCTTTAATGCATCCTGTCTGGACACATCCCCAGTAAGCCAGCACATCAGCAGTGCTCACTGAGCCTAATCATTGGATGATACTGCTGGTACCTTTTCTGGACACCTGGAGAGACATGGGACTTGCTCAACATATGGCCAAAAACGAGCACCTGTTGCACCGTTGGGGACTGCAGGACTCTGTTGTGCACACAGCTTGGGTACTCCTTCTCCTACATGTTTCCACACACTCCTTGTAGAATTAATAGGGCAGGTTATGTAGAGGAGTCTTCAGAGTCCCTTCCTTTCCTAGTAGAGCTTGGGCTGAGAGTATTTTTTTTTTTACTGAGAGGCACAGGGAAATATAGGAGAATCAGGGAATTGGGGAGTAAAAGAAATAGTGTCCTATAGGCTCTGGGATATCAGCCTTGCTATCTTCAGACGTTCACATTTAGGGAATAGGAATATATAGGGATTCCATATCTGGTGTAGCAAGGACTGGGCACGCCAACACTTGTGAAAGCAGCCATGGCTTATATAAAAACCCATTTTGAGGCACACTGCTATCCTTTCCATTCCTTACAGCTTTTTCCCCCTACATTAACAATGCATCTCATAAGCAGCAGTGAGGCTCCACAGAAAGGAAGCCATAACACAGACATGGAGAATGTCATGGGCACTAAACTAAACATAGACAAATAACTGGACCAAATAAAATCCCAGCTCTATGGCCATGCCCCTCAGGGTTTGGCCTCTACAGTTCAAGAGCTCACATGCAATTCATGCACAAATCTCAGAGGTCCACATGCCAAATTCCAACTTAGCCTGGGAGGTTTGGAAAAGTGTCAGGAAAGGATTTCACAAATATTTCATTTCCTCTGATCTTCCTCTTAGAAGGCAGTTGTGGCTGCAGCTAGTGACCAGATCTCCCCAAGTAAAACAAGCTCTTGGGAGATGCTCTCCAGACTGCCTCAGGAAGGAGTGCTGGGCTGCAGCTGACAGTCCTGCCTCCTGTACCAGTGGGATTTTGTAAGTCAGGAGGTCTCTCCAGACACTAGCATGCACAGGCAGTTTCCTGAGTGTAACCAATGTTCTGTATGCATCAGCACCCTGCCTTCCTTCAGTGCAAGGGGGAGCTGAAGGAGGTGATGTTGAAGGCACCTTGAAATTGTCTCTGGGAGTAATGTGCAGGTCTGCTTGTGCCACTGTGCTCATGCTATCTGATCTGTTCCCTCGGGCAACTCTTATCTCTTCTTAGGAAAGCAAAGCCCCAAGTTCTGGCTCATCCATGGAGGAAAAGATCCCAGGGGGCCTGGGGCTCCCCAGCGCTCTCCTATGAGCTCAGGGTTGTTCTTCTCCTTTGTGTCTTTCTGTGTATGGCCTGTCCTCCTGTGCCCAGGATGTTGCTCTGAGATAAAAGACTGTGACAGAAAACCAGGGAATGGAAGCTGGTGTGATGTAAAATGGAAGAGGGTGTGGGGTTGACAGATCTCTGTCAGATATTTCCATGCATTCTGCCAGCCCCACATCTCGGGGTGCCTACCACAAAGTCCTTTTTAGACCTTGAGCCCTAGATGGGTAAAGACCTTAACATAACAAGATTTGGTAAAATGCTGCCTTCTAGAGAAGACTCATCTCAGCAATGCCTTGCTTATCTGGACCATGTAGCACAGGCAGCCTTACAGAGAAAGCAACAAGCAGCTGAGCTCTAGTGGAGCTGGGACCTGGGAGACCTCAATCTGAAAGGCAGTGACTTTGAGTTGACATTGTCAATTCAGCTCATCTCTCAGAGCTGGTGCCAGAGAGTGAGCAGTGGGAAAGCGGCAATGTGGCGATAGGCTATTGTCATCCGTAGCTAAGTCAGGCTCCTGGAACATAGCTGGAAGGAAAGCTTTTTGTGGGAAAGCCTCACACCCTACCCCTGTTGGTAAGGCTAAGAGATCTTCCACTCCAGCTCTCTGGTCTTCCAAGGATGTTTCCAGCAGCCTCAAGGAAACCAAGTCCTGGTGTACCTGATATTTCTAAGGTAGAAACAAAAGACAGGAAATGAAATGTGAACAAATATCCCATCCAGACTTTTCCCTCCAGCCTGATGGAGCCAAAGGAGAGCTGTGCCCATTTGCTATTCCTGTGCATGTCATCCTTAAAACTACCCCACTTCTCAGGTCAGTGGAAACTGCACCTGCCGACCTCCTGCTCCAACCGGCCGTGCTCCTCACCAGATGATAATGGCCACCAGCCTCATGATGGCTTCGTTGAGGCAGTTAAAGAACTCCCGCAGGGCCCGTCCCTTCTGCTTCATGCTGCCGATCACCAAACCGAAGCACATGGAGAACACTACCAGCCCCAGCGCGTTCACCCCATTGGCTGAGCCCGGGACGGGAATGACTTCTTCAAAGGTCAGCACCTCGGAGATGGTCCCCAGGGCATGAGTGACGTTCTCCAGGATGCCAGTGAAGTTCTCAGGCGCAGGGATCTGAGTGGTTGTCACACCTGCTGTGACATTGCTGCTGTGGAGGACAGTTCTGGTGAAGATCCTGGTGCTGTACTGCGTCTTGTACTGAAAAGACACAGATTGTCAGATGCACTCACAGGCTCTGGTTCAGGAGCTCAGGACAACATGCTGGGCTTTTGCATCCCTTCCTAAAGAAAGGAGAGTACTGCAAATTCACTGCTGACCTGTGTGGGAAACTTGCCTTGCCTGTTCTCAAGCTCCCCAGCTTAGTACTTTCAGCAAAATGTTCATGGAGCTGAAAGGTCAAAAGAGACCACTGAAGCAACTCATGCCCCTAGAACCAAGGTATTCTGGCTTCTCTGATAACCCTTTGTACTGCTTCCAATGGCACTAGCACTACAGAAGAGACAAATCCTTGGAGAATCTGCTCCCTTTTCACTGCCAGGCCAAGCCTGCTGCCTGAGATCACAGGCAGCCTTCATGACTCTGAGTGTGGGATGGGATAGAAGTTGAAGCCCCCATCTACAGACAGCTTGAAAAGCTTGTTGGGGGGATGCTGTAATACAGAATTACAGAATCACAGAATCCTCTAGGTTGGAAGGGACCTTCAAGATCATC
>JAOXJM010000014.1:1249411-1272652 GCA_026413425.1 Tringa solitaria | reverse complement strand
GGCCCAAAACTGGACACAGTACTCAAGGTGGGGCCTCACCAGTGCCGAGTACAGGACTCTATTAACCAACTCTTCATGCATACTATGAGGCGTTTCGTTTTGAGAGTCACTTACTCCTAAGTTTTGACATCTGAATTCCAGATGTGCCTAATTGCTCTGGCTGCTACAGAGACAGATGTGTATGGCAACCTCACACAGCAGCTAGAAGCATGTCTCAGGGCCCATCTTCATACACTATTTGAAGGACTGTGAAGCACATCCTGCCAGAATAAGGGACGGCATTGCCCTGACAAAGACATTATTTCTTATTGAAACTCTCCCATGCAAACTAATTCAATGAGAGTGTTTCCTGCTGTGGAGAAGGGTAGTGTTCAGTACAGCAGAAGATGGATGTGCCTTGTGATCCATCTGGGAGGGAACGGAGCAGAGAAAGGGCAAAGTGAGAAAAACTCTGTAAAGGTGAATATCCCCAGAAAAGACCCTGGACTGTGAAGAAACCACCTAAGATTTGATCCTTCCTATTTGAAAAGCATCACTCAGAAGAAAAGGGGTGAGATCAAACAAGGCAGGAGATGAGGGGATAAGAACAGATCGCCTTATTTTCACTCTGTTATGGGCTTTCAGCTAACCTGGCAAGAATTGCCTCTTGCTGAGCAGATACTGGTTTTCAGAAATAAGGGTGTGGAGACAGGGAAAGGCCCAGCCATCACATCTATCTTGGCTTCTCCCTCCATCCCAGATGGAGCAGCTCTTTCCTGCTGCTCTTCCCCAGCTCCCCAGCCTCCCTGTCACCACGACTGGGTGGGGATGGGGCAACCAAGAATGGCTGGGGAGAAGGGAATCCCAGCTAATTTTACAATAAGCATTGGGCTCTCAGGAAACACAGGTTATTAGGTTGGAAGCAATCACTCTGGAACAGTCTCTGGCTTGAGTGATGTTAGCAGGTCCTTGAGCAGCCACGGAGGGGGCATTTTAATCTTCAGTGCAGGGTGGTGGCATCCCACAGGACAGTCATAGTAGCAGGAAGGCCAAAACTGAAAGAGCATCTCTGTTGAGAGGAAGCTGCAGAGCTGCATGTAGGGTATACCAGACTGTTTGACTGCAATTTTTATGCAGCCAAGCAATACATAAATAGTAAAGAATATTTCTTGGTGGCAGCAATAGTCCTCTGAACACAATTATTATTTGTTCTGAGCATGCTTTTTTTTCTGTGGATGAGACATTGCACTACTACACCTTCATGTACACCCTGCTCCATATTAATAACCTGAAATGTCCAAACTGGCAATTAATTAGTTGAAGGGAATGGCTTGCATGGCTTTCCACTGACAGCATCTGCCTTTCTTTTGGGTATTCTACATGAGTGAGTTGTACAAACTAGAGAAAGTCAAAAAGCCCTACTGTTGTTTCAGGTAGCTTGGTCTGATACTACTGTGGGCTGTCTGCCTTCTCTGAACTGGGAAAACAGGATGGAAATGCTTTAATTCTGCTGCTCTGATGATATGTTTGTCCAAATTTAACTTGGCCCATTTTCTTTGGCATTCTCCGCGTGGTATTACCACTGGCATTGTGCTCTTCTCCAACAGCTCCCAATGCTGTATATGTGTATATGTATTACAAGGACAAAAGGGACCAATTGTGATCATCTAGTCTGACCTCCTTTTTCAGGACAGGAATAGCCCTGTGTTAATTAATTATCTTTTAAGTGGAATATACTATTTAGAAAAAATTCTGAACCTGCATTACTCTCTTCTGGTGGTGATGAATTCACCACAATTCCAGGCAAATTATATAAGCCTGGGTCTACCTGACCCAGTAAATTATGCATGATAATTAGGAAGAAGCAGTCAGCTGCTGCTGTAGAGGTGCTGAACTGAACTTACTAATGTTAATGGTAACACTGACATTGACGCACCAAGAGGCTGTAGCTTAATCAATGTGGATATGCAAACACTCAGGCATACAGCACCTGCAGACACAGCCTTAGAGGCTAAAATGCAAATGAGATCTGGCGTATGAAAAGCTTAGTCAAGGGGGATGATCCTGCAGCAGTCACTGGGACAGCAGCACCTCCAAGTTTCTTCTAGATACCCCCTCAAATCATTGCTTCCCTCAGTGTAGATTCATGTGGTTCCTCCTCTTCTCCTTCCAAGTGAGATCTCAGACTACAGACCCAAGTATTGTGTTGACTTCTGGGGTCTGATTTTGCAATTTGTTTTCCATTGGGAGTCTATCCAGTTATTCACTGGCTTTCTGGAAGGAGAAGAATTCAGAACTACAGGACCCAAAACTACAGAAAGCAGAGCTCTAGAGGGAATCTACACCCTTGGCTTTCCTCCACTGAATTGCAGAATCCCCTAAAACCAGCTGCTTTCAGCCACCCTGACGGACTTTCATTCTCCCAAATTCTCTCTAGGAAAAGCATGCTCTACCTCTCTTCTGGAGAGATTTTATTTCAGTCTTTTTATGACACCCTTCTGCCACATTTCTTAGGCTCCTAATTTTGATAAAACACCTGTTGACCTTGGGGTAGAAACTTGCCCTAAGATGCGCAAGTGGAGAATGCAAAGGTTCCTGCATCCATCAGGAATCTTCACATCTTCCCAATGTGGAGTATCTCCTGGAAGCTGTATCAGAAAGACAGAATCTCCTCTTAAGGACTGCAGGTGATACATGTTCTGCCTTTATAGGCACAGAACGGTATCTTATATCAAAGTCATATTTAGCTATCTGCCTATCTTAGCATCTTGCCCAGTCAGCAAGATCTCCATCAGATCACTCTTTTAGAGGTGTAAGTACATTAGTGCAGTGCTAAATCAATAAACCAGCTTTCACATTAACAGGGGAATAGGTTGAGCTTCATAAGCTTTTTGCCTCCTGTTACATCTTTGATCACTTTGAAGTATTGCAAGGGAAAGTATGGCCTGCCCCTCAAACAGTTCTCCAGCGCTGGTGTCTCACTGATAGTTTTGCCCCATTTGGTGGGGGGCACCCTTCACCCCCTGGGACTGCACAGATTGGTGTGAGTGTCCCCCCGGCACAGGCAGGCAGGGTGCACGCACAGCACCAGGCTGTGACTCAGAAGGTCTCTGCAGGAGCGGAGGGTGCTCCCAGCTGGCTGTCCCCTGCCCATGGGCAGCATGGCTGTATGGGCAATCCCCCCCTGCGGGATCCCTTCTGCCTTTAACCCAGCACCCTCGCTAGGTTCCCAGACAGGGAGTTTTCTCCTCATCCCCTATCATGGATCATAAAGCCGATCCAAAGCGGTGGCCCCGTATGCCTGTGGGTGCCAGGGAGTCACACAGGGCCCAAGTCGTTGCACAGAGAAGCTGGAGAGGTGCTGGCTGCACCCTGTCAACAGAGGCAACGCAAACTGTCTCTCAGCTCATTACAGAAACTGAGCCAAAGGGAAGGCACGTTCCCAGCTTATCAGGCCACCTCCTCTGTGAGCTCTCTGATCTACTTTTCCAGTGATTGTTCCTGACCTAGGAGAAGCCCCTGAGAAATCTCACAGTTCATAGCCTGCAGCTAAACGGGCATCCGCAGGCAGCCACGGTGGGGAGCCGGGAGTGTGGCACATGCAGTCCGACTAACCAGATGGAAAATTCCACTCCTCTTCATCGCAGCAGACCATGCTGAAGCACTTGGGAAGCAAACCTTGCCAGCAGTGTGTTTATCTGCTCACCAGGCTACTATGCTTTGCTCCAATGAATTGTGCCACATTTTCCAGGATACCTGCACTATCTGCTCAGCCCTCATTTACTGCGATAAGAGGTAGCTCTGGAACAGCTTCCTGCCTCCTTTTCTCTGCTGTATAACATATTTTTTTAGCACTGCTGACAGTCAATACAGAGTGACATGAAGGGTGAGGCTCCGGCATGGGGATGCCAGCAGAACTGACCTCTCCTCCAGCTCTGGCCAGGCTAAGCACAAGAAACCAGTTCCTCTGATTCTTTCACTCCTTGCACCTCTGCTACAGTGATCAGCTCTAGACCCCCGAGGTCCTCAACCCAGATTAACTCAAGACCTGCTAACTTCCATAAAATTGGTCAAACAACTTAGGATGGTCTCTGCTTACTTAAAGACTATCAAACCATGAATTATAAAGTAATGCTGATAAACTCTAGCCTTTCAACACTGAAAGAATCCCGACTGGCTGAGGATCTGAAAGCATTCGTGTGCTCCCAGCCCTCTCTGCCTTATTTGCCCATATTTTTCTCCCTTCTTGGCATATTCCCCACACACTTACCTTCTGAATTTGCAGCAGTGCTCACTGTAGCTTTGTTTAATCCCCTGTTGGAAGGTGAGAAAAGCCTGCAAGTGTCTGGGCAGAAAGCCTCACGCTACAATGTCACTCGGGTCACCAGCATACATCCAGTGCTGACCAATGGGAATGAATCCCATGGGAATTAGACAGTTGTAAATCCCGGAAACTACGCTTCACAATTTAAATGTACTATTGCTGGTTTCCTTGCAACACTATGCAATAATACATACACATATGCAATAATAATACACAAACCTTTGGATTTAAGCAGCAAATCAAGAATGAAACATTATTCAGATTTTTCCCTGTAACACTCCTAAAACACGGAGTGTCTCCCTTGCTAATGGCCACAGGGCTTCTCACAACAGGAGGCACAAGGAAACACAGAACAAGCAGCTCCACAATTATCCAAAGTGCCCCACATCCACCTGCAGCAATAACCTGCTCTGGGTGCTGAAAAGAAAGGGAGTGAGGCGCAGGCAAGCGGTGAGCTCTGAAGGGTTTTACTTGGGTACTAAGTAACAGGGTTATTTAATAAGGCTTCAATTCCATGATATCCCCTTAGACAGGTTTTCAGATGCATATATAAGTTTCATCCACATCTATAAAATACTGCCTCAAAAAGGGTTGATGGAGGAAGTCTGTTAGGACTTTTTAGGTCAGCTAATTTGAAATACGTTATCAGAAGAGGGACTGAAGTTTAAAGAACAACGCGTACCCAGCCTAACCAACATTTCCAGGGATCTAATACAAAAATTACTTCTTAAGTTCTGGTTAAAATGTGTATCTTGCATAGCTGTTGTAGACAATGTGAAAGACTAGTCTGAGTGCAGTGACAGTATCCTGCCCTTACTTACGGGAAGCCCAAAATCAAAGCTGCTTCTCAGAGGTCAGAAACATGTGAGAACCTGGATTTGTGTAAAGTTTGTAAAAACAAATTATATTAGCAATATCCCTCATCACCTATTCCTGTGACAATGGGAAATGGCACAAAATCTCTGAAAACCAGAAGTAAGAAAGAGTATTTCCTGATCTTTGTAAGTCCCTTAGCACCTTTAATCCTTCCCTGGATCAGGAGTTGTGCCCACATTTGGGATCTCCTGTATGAATAACAAACTCTTCATGCAAAACTGAGCAGCAATCTGAGTATTACCTATTAAAAGTATTACCCCCTAGTCAGGGTTCTCACCGTACGTACCTTCAGGCTGTAGACCACCTGGAGCAAAGCCTGTGGAGTGCTGGGGACCCAGCAGGGAGCCCAGGTTTGCTCAGGAACCAACCTCTGCTTGCTCAGGTCGAACGACAACATCTGCAAACTCCCAGCTGCAGAGTAAAGCCAGGCACCAACCTCAAAATGTAAATAAATCCTTTGGAGAGGAGCAGGTAGCCACAAGCATCACAGGAGGCTTGCTCCTTATTCCTCCTTGTGCCTGTGACATGCGAGGCCCTGCTGCCTCCCCCCTGGCGCAGGGCCAGGCTGGCAGCTAGGGCCGGTACAAGCCGGGGTGGTGCAGGGCTATCTCCTGGCCGAGCACTGTGACCGACAGCGTCCGGTGAGAGCAGATGGCTGGCAGGGCTCAGACTCCGTCCCCTTGCTGCCAGGGACACTGGGCAGTGGCAGCTAATGGCAGCAGGAGCTGCTGGAGGGGAAAAGCATAAAGGAGCCAGGAGACCTGAAGCCAAGTCTTGCAACGCTGAGAGCTGAGAGAGACAGAGCTTGTCCTGGGATAAAAGTGACTACAACTGATAATAATGCTGTCTGCTAGTAATAATGAACCATTTGCAAAGTCAAAACAGGAGGACCTTCTCAGAGCACACAATCATGCATAAGGGTCCCTGGGAAAGGCCAAACAGGCTCCGTTCCCGGACCTGAACACTACAGCTGTGATGTCCAGCATGGGGATGTTGACGATGCCATGCTTGCTACCATGTCTGCTGGCCCAGGCTGATCCAGCTGCAGAGCTGCTCACCATGTGGTTGCTCTTGCATGTTGCTGTGTGGCAGCCTGCAGACGCACTGCCTGACTGGGAATGCACTCCTGGACCACTTAGGTGATGCTGTGGTGGTTAAATATCCCATATACCAATGGATGAAGGTGTTATTATTTTTCTTTCAAGACACTGACTGCTTCCCTTAGCTCAGGCTGCCTTGGCACCACAAGGGTTTCACTGAAGGCTATGGTGGGATCCTTTTAGACAGGTCTTGCTGTCCAGAAGGTCACCAGTGGAGGCAGCACATCTGACCTCCAGCTGAGTGTCCTGTACAACAGTGTAAACATGGCTCTGCAGCCATCAGCCGTGGCATGCAGAGTATCACAGGGTGCTGCAGGAATAAATGCTTTTCAGCAAATGTTTCTTTTCTCCTTGAGTAAGAATGATCTCTCTACAGTGAATGGTCACCTTAGAAAATGCAAGAATAGTCTAAGATGACAGCACTGTTTCAACAGAGACATTACCTTTACTGTAATCCGCCTTTGAGAAACAGCTTTATAGATAAATTGTTTCTCTTTTTTTCCCTGCCAAGATAATAAATATCTTACTGTTTTGTTCAGAGGCAGTTATAAATCTACTTCTTACAAACAGAAGTTTGGAGATGCCCACTTGCAATGAATGCATTCACAAGAGCTACAGAAGATCTGGATTCAGGTCTCTGTTCCATCTTGGCAGGGTTTAAACCCATATTTTAGGGGTGTAATCTCCCTAACAGGCCATTCCAAGTGATGAGTGCTCTGGGTCCTTTGTTGAGTCCAATCCAGTTTGTGTACATACTCTGAGGTAAAGCAGAGCCAGAACAGGAAAGTGAGGCAGGGCTGGCAGGTACCTGCAGGACTCGGCACTGACTCAGCAGCACTGAACAAGCACAGATGAAGAAATGCAATCACAGATTTGTATGCTATGGACTGGAGAGGCCACTGAGACCATCTCAGTCTAACTGAACAATTCAAAATTCTTCTCTCTGTCCTCATGGGTGATGTTTTCCAGCTCTTGCCTTCTATGGACTTTCCAGTTGTTCCACGTCTTTTCTGAAGTCTGTGGCATCCGAACGGGGATGCAATACTCAAAGCAAAGCCTCTTGGACTGGTGATTAGAACTTAAAGCTTGCTTTAGTTTCCTTAATGGCAGCATTTCAGATTTCCTTAGGATTTTTTTTTTTAGTAGTGCTTCTTACAGACCACAGTGACAATACTGTAATAAACCAGCAAGACACAGGAATGGGGTAACTCTCAAAATCTTCAGTCCTCTCAGCAGGATAAGTAAAGAAAGCTAGGACTTTTTGGTGTCCATTATCCACTAATTTGCCTGACTTTTACTACGCTTTGTACCACAGAGGCACCAAGAAAACCAAGGACATGAAGAGGAGGTGGAATGAATTTGTTGTAACTGTAGAGAGGTGGTGGGAGATCACCAGTCTTAATTGCTTCTCAGCTAATTTGCAGGAATTGAACCACGGACCTGACCTCTGCTGGGTGAAAGCTGATGAGGCAACCTGCCGCAGTTACTCTGCACTTTTCATAGCCTGCCTCTGTTATAGCCCTTCATTTGCAGCCCTCCTATCTCCGCCTCCTATTAGCAAAGACAGGAAGGCTCAGTTAGTCAGCAGCTTTGTACTTCTAATTATTTCAGGCCAGTGATGTATAAGGCAGGCAGCTTTGCAGAGAAGAACAGTATCTGAGCGATGTCCACCATTGCCCTGCATCTTACGTACCTCATTTTCCACTTGAGATTTTTTCTTTCTGGCTCTAGAGTTAAGCAAGTATCAGTAGCATGGACCAGCTCTACATCAACTTTCATGTGAAAGCCACTTAATGTGGCTCTGATCTGCTTGGAACCTGAAGGACCCATTTGTGCCTCACTGTCTTTATCAGCAGAATGGCAACAGTGATCTGAACGCTCTTTGTAAAAGATGCTCACTTCTTCTACTCGTTTAAAACTGGAGACTGAGACTGAATTTGGACAGAGCATTGCTGTGGAACTCAATGTAAGGTTGTTTTGCAGAACTGAGGAAGGAGGCTGAGAGTACACTTTGGTCACATTTATACTGAACTTTTAAAGTTCTGAAAGTTTTGTGTTAAAAAACATCAGCAAAAGCATGTTCTCTTTGGGTTTGTTTAGACCAAAATTAATGTTTTCATCTTTCAGGAAACTCTGTTGTACAGAGACAGTTGCCTCCTCTGCATGAACCTCGCAACTGAAAACTTGTGTCACCCACTCTGGCAGCTCATGAGTGAGAGTCTGTGTGCTGGCGCTTAGCTTGGAAAAGGGGGAACTCACCCGCCTTTAATCCGAGATGGCAACCAGTGGATGCGATGCAGAGGAAAACAGGCTTAGATAAACAGCTGAAATAGTTCATCTTCAGCATGTGAGGTGACACCCGTCTGCATGTATAGCCATGGGAAGGAGTGCTGCAGCTATGGGAACTGATAGGTAAAGCGTGCCACTTTAATAATATGGGTAACTGTGAGACAAGGTCATCTTTCCTCCAGAATCAGTCTCTGTAGTTATAAACACTGTCCTCGCTCAGGGTCCCACACAGGACTGCAAAAAGCTGTGCTTGTACTCAGGTGCAAGCAGTTGCTGGTGTCTGACCTTGCCATCCTCTAGGGAAGCCTATTCCATCTTTTAAAGCCTTTCAGGAAGCTTGGTAGAGCTGAGGTGCGTTTTGGAGCTCAAGGGTCTCTCTGCAATGACCCCTATGCTTATGGCCTTGCAGGGGAAGGTTGCAGAGAGACGTCCAGTTCAGCTTCCTGAATGGTGCCCTTTTCTGGCAAAGGCAGCAAATGCAGTATCACTGGTTTCTTAAGTTTTCATTGCCCAGTCCAGGAGCGTAGGGTGTGTTTTGGCCAGGAGTATTTGGCATCATCCACCCTGGTCAACGCGAGGTGCCTGCATTATCCCAGGTGGTACATTGCTGCTATGCCCCTGATTGGCCCCAGAGTAAAGTTTTAGGGGTGGGTTGATGGAGGTAGTCCCAAATCGTCAGTGAGGTAGGAGTTTATTGCTCGTCTTCTGTCACTGCAGAAATCTATCACTATTGACCATATGTAGGAGTTTGTTACTCATCTTTTCACTGCAGGAATCTACCATTATTGACCATAGCCTTTTCCTGTACAGCGCTGATGTTTCCCCATAGCTTCTCCAGTGTGATGTCTCTTGGGCAGTGTGTCCTATAATCTTCCTGGAGGTAGGTTGTGCTGGTGCAAGCAGTGGCAGGAGAAGTGTCAAGGGAGACTTCTGACAAGTCGTCTGGCCCTGCCCTCTCCTGTGGCCATAAGAGAACATTGATTTGAGAAATGAGGGCAGGTGTGCTGCCATCCCAGTACCTTAGGATCTTCCCCCACACCCCGACCTCAGCATCTCCAGTGCCCTGGCCCTTCATGCTATCTGGGTGAGAGCATGTTCCCAGCTCAGTCCATCCACCTTGGCTGAGCAGAAAGTTGTGGTGTCCATGCTTAATGCCTCCCAGGAGCTAAACTGCACAGGGATGTTAACCAGGGAGGAGTGTGTTTGGGTTATTGCACAGGAGGGGTCCTGGGAGGGGCCAGGGTTGCTGTAGTTGGTGGGTAGCACCCTGGTTGACAAAGGTACTGCTCAGCATAGCCATGGGACCAAGTACTTATCCTGAGCTGCAGCCAGAGCTGATCACACAGGGCCCCTCTGGAGAGGTCCTTCGCCAGATTCCTTTGTCTCTGTGTCTCATGCTCTGCTTACTTCAGATTTTTCTCTGACATCTCAAAACCAGGAAGATGCCATTTAGAATAAAAATTGGAATGCACATAATCAGTAATTTCTCAAGAAAGCATTTTAACTGCCTAATCACAAAATTGTCGTGGGAAAAGTCATGGTGGCTGATATTCCCAGCTAGCAGCATCCTTAGGGACAGACACTGATTATAAGACACATCAGCACCACACCCTGAAGCTTTTATTCCTCCTTAATATATACTATTATATATATATAATATATACTAATATATACAAAACTATACAGTTTTGAAAGTCCACAGTCTATATTTCTAATTTTCCCAATTGTTTTTGATGATATTTTTTGAGCGCTGGGTTTTGAAGCCAAGACAGGCCTCGACTGCTTTTGTTACAGGCAAAAATATTCCAGACTGCTACAGAAGTTTTAAAAACATCATGGAGGTAAAGAAGACAGAAGAGACCAAAAGTATTAACTGTTTGCAGGTGTATCTGCAAACTTGTCTGTTAAATCGTTTACCTGGAAGAGCAACCCTCCTGCTACACAGTCTTTGCAGACCTAAACCTCTGCCCTATATGCCTCTAGATTTATGGCCTTTCTTTTGTGGTCTAGTGCAGCACCTCTACATTCAGATGGACTGAAATCCCATGGTCTGGCTCTACAGCACAAGGTACCAGAGCAGGTAGCTGTTTAGAGATGCTAAGCAGAGAGGCAAGAAGACAACGAATTGTATAAGCATAGCCAAAAACAAGGAAGTGAAATTTTTGAGTTAATAAATTGTGAAAAATCAAGTGCTTGCTTCCCCATCTAGTGGTTATGTTCAGAAGGAAGAATGCTCCAGCAAAGATCAGCTGCTGGTCTCTGGAGGCTGGGGCTGTGCACATGCACCTTTGGGAGTGAACTCCAGGATCAAACACCACAAATGTGGTCTTACATGTTTCAGCATGCTGAACCTATTCAGATGGACAGGCAGATGCAGGTATAACTATCCACATCCTCTTCCTGCACAGCTCATTTCAGACCGTCTTTTAAGAATAAAAGTGATCAAATATATCACAGAATCACAGAAAGGTATAGGTAGGACATTTTGTACTTTAACTTGCTGCTTGAAACAAGGCTGGCTTCAACGTTAGATCAGGTTACTGAGTTGAATTTGGTCCAGTTGAATTTGAGACTCTCCAAGGATGGAGATTCACCACCTCACCAGTCGGTGTGCCAGTACTGCTCCACCACCTTGGGAAAGCACTTCAAGAAAAGAAAGTCCTAGAAAAAAAAGTTGCTCTCCAGTCCTGCCAGAGAATGACAGGGTGTAAAACTCCCTTTGTGCTTGCACAACGTGCTGACTGCAGAGGAAATACTGTTTGCACTTCAGCTCTTAGGTTGTGCCCAGCCCAGGCCCAGACTGCCAGCAATGCAGGGAGGTGAGCAAGATTTCTAAGCCTTTTAGTTCAGCCCCTGAATAGCCCTAATTACTGAAAGCCTTGCTCACACTTCCACACTCCATCGTCACGTAGAACTCACAGAGATATGAGGACTACCAGTACATTGATTCAAGTCCTGGACCAGTGTGCCTGCAGGGTCAAAGCTCGAGAGCAGCATTCACGTTTCAAGCGAATTAGAGATGTGATCTACAGACTATGAACCCTTCTAAGGCATTTCTTTGTGTCTGTGAGTGGACTTAGTTGTCCTTTCACGCATTCACTTTGCTGGAAGTAAGCCATAATTTGGAGTGACCCAGCTTGCTTCCTCCAAGAGAAA
This sequence comes from Tringa solitaria, assembly GCA_026413425.1. NCBI lineage: Eukaryota > Metazoa > Chordata > Aves > Charadriiformes > Scolopacidae > Tringa > Tringa solitaria. The sequence goes on along the minus strand of JAOXJM010000014.1, from coordinate 1,260,928 downwards.
ACATCAGCTTTTCCCAAGAAGGCAACTTCAGTGATCCCCACCATGGCATTTTTAGGATTATGATCACAGATCCTGTGTTTTGGCACATCCCTTCAGCCACCTGTGACAAGCAACACCTGGCCCTCTGCTCTCAGGCCTAGGAAGCCTCCTTCTTGTTATCCTAGACCTCCATCTAGTGGGTGCTGGTGACCACACCACAGCCACAGAGGAGAGCTAAGCCACGGCTTCAGACCAGGTTGCTCTTCTGAGCTGACCCACGTGTGGTGCCTGGATAAGCAGGGCTGTGTGCCAGCAGGAAGCCATTTCAATTCTAGAGTTTCACTCAGTGGGGCTGTTTGTTACATGCAAAGCAATTAACCCAAAACCATTCCCCTTCATGCCTGTGGTGCATTGCCCCATGCTGTGACAGGGTCTGCAACTGAACCCGCATACAGTTCCTGGAAATGCTGAGTAGGCCCCATAATATTCCCCTATTTCTACATGCCAGGTTCAGTTCTGCAGTGTGTTGAGCATGTGAGTATCTCCACTGGTCAATCAATACACTGTTAAAACCTATTGATCCTTTCACCATAGCAAGTATTTTACCTTTTAAATTTTTCCACTGAAATCATTGTGAATCCTTACAGGTAAGGATATTACAAGGAACTGAATTTCCTAACAGCCTGAAAGCGTTCTGAAACTATACAAGATGCCAGAGAAAAAACAAGGTGTAGGTGGTTGGTTTCCTCACATGAGCTTCATCAAAACCGTCAGATGACCTCTTTCCTTAGAGCTGGAGAAAGATTGGTGGCTTGCTTTCTTCAAGGAAAAACCTGCGGCTCAGTCCTTCCTAAGTGGGAAATAAATGCTTCATAAGAAAACACCTGCTGAGTTAGAACCTCTGAAAACATAAATGGTGGTAACCAACACCACTGTCATGTTGTTAAAGACCCTCACAACAGCTTATGCACAACTGTTTGTTTCCAGTGGTGAACCACTGCCTTCACAGTTGCAGGTGCCTTGAAAGCAGGCCAACAAATATGTTTTCTGTATTGTTGTAATTTCCAGCAAGCAAATGTTTATTTGTAAATCTGTGGCTTAGCAGCTGTTCAACAACCCAATGTCATTAACACAACAGCTTCTGGCTGAGGATCACGAACCACAGGAGGTCTCAGCCTTCACAAGAGGGTTCAGGATTCTGACAAACCATCATTCTGGAGTGGGTCTAGAAGCCTCACAGAGAGGGTCTGGCAGCTGGGAAGGCCTGTGCCACAAGGAATCAGTCTTCTGAGAAATAATCCCATCAGCGCAGAGACAAATTATAAAATACAGGTTTTCAACTGGATCAATTCTAGCAGAACCTGACTTAAACAGAGCCCTGGATACGCTTCCCAATTAATAATGGTCACTGTATCACTGGAAATCATAGATGTGTTGGTAGGAAGGACTTCTGAAGGCCTCTGATACAAATATCTGCTTGAGCCAGGTCCACCACCAACAGCAGAGCAGGCAGTATATCTACTGAGCAGACAAGGTGGTGTATCTACTGACCAACACAGTGTAAACATCTAGTGACTACCTCGTCTAGAGCACTGGTGCTGTCTTCACTCTAGAGCCTTTGTTTCTTTCCTGCTGATGAATGCTTACAGCTATCAAAATGCCAAGAGATGTTATTACTAATTGTGCTATAGAACACAACACTGTGGAAATCCTTCAGGGTCTGAGCTCATCCAAATTACAAAGTCTCAGAAGCAGAAAACCTTCAATCAGGGTGGGTTGGTTTTTTTTTTTTTGAGGGCTCAGCCACGGAAAAATATTTAATTTGTCAAAGTCATGGTGACTTTTAGGCCATGTCCCTTTAGAAATGCTGACCTAACAATAGTACTAATCAGAAAGTATGGCATTTATAGTATCTTAATGGCATGAACCCAAAATAGATTCTAGTTATATCAGCAAGTTGACAAGCTCACAGGGTACAGATAACTCTTGTAATTAATTTCTAAAAGTCACAGGAACTGTAAAGTTGGTGTGGGTGGAGTTTACTTCTTATTGAAATAATAAAGTGCCAGAATCACATTAACCCTGCTATTATTATAGACTTACTTGTAGGGAAATTAAATCAGAATCTGGCCTTCAAACTCTGTTAGGATAAAACTGTTAATTTTCATCTCATGTTAATGATACTGGAGAAGTATGGGCTCTAATTAGAACATGAATGGAGAACACACTGTGACCTTCTGGCTTTTAAGGTCTAGTGAGTGTAACGTTCTGAGGTACATTCTTGCTAAATCCCTTCCCTTAACTAGGTCACACCACTGACTATGCTAGTACCACCTATTCATTAGAGAAGCACAGTACAATAATTCCTATAATTAAAGTTGCCCAACACTTCCATGATAAAAGCATGTTCACACTTTCTTATATGTTTAACAGGCTTTAATGCTCTGAAGTGAAATTTTCCATAATGGATATCTGTATCAGAATAAGAGCTTACCTTCAAAATGTAATTATTGTTTTTTAGATACTCACATAATAGGTAATTACTCTCATACCTTTTCAGTATTAGTGTTTGGCTCAGTTTGTAGGACGCCTGCTGTGGGACAGGAACTTAATTCCATAAAAACTGGAGCTAAGTCAGCCACATTGTATATCCCTGAAAATTAAGGTTCTTATGCGATTAGAGACATGTTAATGTTTCCAGCTAAATTCTCTGCAAAACATCTGCACCAAGTGTGATCCAGTTCTCCGTGGAAGAGGCACAGACAGGGTCCAGACCCACACATAGACTCAGGCTGCCATTGGACACCACAAAGCCGCCAGCACTAGGGCCCAGCCCTGCAAGCTGCCAGTAGACAAAACGAAAACAATTTTACAAAGCTGTTCAAAGTCTAAGGCCATGATGAGAGGAGATGATAAAACCAGCTTTTTAGTCAGCTGGGACCAAATTAAAAACGCTGCAGCCAGTGACCAGAGTTTCAGTCGTGTTGCCCAGGCTAGTCGTGATCTAGCAGTGTTGGTGTTTCTGTCTGCTCACTCTGCCAACAGGTATCCAAAGACCTCACCTAAATGCCTGTCTGCCAGCTTCCTCCTTGCCTTCTCCTCTGCCCGATCTCAGATTCCAGTGCCTGCACCCCTGGGTAGGTGAGCTGCAGCCTCAGACCTCCTGTTCTCTTAGGCACTTGCTGGGTATTTTCTTGGCTGTTAGTCGTCACAAGTTGCATTTAGGTTGTGAAAAGTTGTATTTAGTTTCTGCGTGCAGCTGTGTCTCTACCCATCACGATGAAAATCCTGTTCCTGCATATAATGTTACTGCTCAAAATTTTACCTGAAGAGGGCATTAAGATTGCTCAGCTTTAACAGTTGCTTTGTGAGTAGGATGCTTGACAGTAACAATAGCCCAGTTCTTTCAAAGCTTTTTCCTCTGCAGATGCAATGGTGCTCACTGAATAATAGTTAACCGCCCCAACGCCCTTTTTGTTCTCCTTACAGGCATTATGCATCAGGCTTTGCATTCAAATACTTTGTATTCAGACTCTGCACCAAACACAGAATAATTAATTAGAATTATTATTAATTTCCTTGAATGATTTTCTCTGCCATGTCCCTCTTATTTTGTGTCTTGGATCCTCTCCAGAATTCAGATACTTAGTCCACATGGAAGTCAGTGGGTTCCACAGCCTTGAAGGACTTTTCTGACAAACAATAATTTTCCAATTCTCTTACCCATTCTCAGCTCCAGAAAGGTGAGGTTCCTGCTCAGGTCTAACCCAAACATTTCTGAAGCCTTGCTATGTGTCCTCCAGGTATCTGTGCACACCATGGCCAGAGCTCTGCCCTCAGAGACATGGGGGATGGCTTGCTTAGGACCACAAATCAACTGGTGCAGCAAGTTCTGCTGCTTAAAGTGCCCCCTTGAGTGTGGACTTGGCCTTTCTTGATCTTCACGACCCTTTAAAGATGATGGAGTGTGTCTGTTTAGTGATATCAGCCAGCTTTCAGCCCCCTCCAACACAGCCACTGGGTCTCATGGACTTGTCCGGGCTGAGAAATGCACTACACAGTGTCATTTGGTGGCCATATAAAGCCTTGGGTGCACCTACGTTTTGAGCAGCATGTGCAATTCTGGAAACGGTAGACTTAGAAGTCAAAGAGAAGAGAAAATATTTATCTTTGGAAGGAGAAGCAGCCTTCCATAAACTGAGAGTTTTAATTCTTCCGTCTGGAGAAAAGCCTAGGAAAGATACCGTCAAGGCTGAATGGAGAATTATCATCCAGTAAATCCCACAAAAATATCACAAGACTGTAACTGTGAGGCGCTAACAGATGCAGTAAATGGGCATCAGGGATTTGTTTAACGCTGGAGTGAACTTCTGGGTCCTGCAGTCACGGGAGGCCACAGAGGCAGAGGAGACAGCAGGGCCCAGGAGGATCCATGCGCAGGCGGGTCCGAAGGGACTCAGTCGGATGACCGCAGACGCTGGGAGCCTGCAGGGGCCGCGGAAAGCGATGAGGCTCCGGGATCCCCATAACCCGTCGCCACTGGGTAGCCCAGCCAGGCTACCCCCCAGGCAGCAGACCCCGCAGGTCTCAGCCCGCCGCCCCTCAGAGGCCGGACCCCTCCCCGCTTGCCCCCCCTGCGCATGCGCAGTACCGCCACGGAGCGGCCGTCACCTGGCGCATGCGCGGCCCGGAGCGGCCTGCTGTAAGAGGAGTCCGTCCGGCCGCGCGATGCATTGTGGGCGTGATTGAGGAAGTAAAATGGCGGACCTAGCGAACGAAGGTAGGCGGGAGCTGGCGGTGCGCAGCGGTGCTGGCCGCGGGCTTGCTGCGGGCCTGGCCCTGCCATCCGCTGTCAGAGGCGCGCCCGGGTGCGGGCCCGTCCTCGGAAGCGCCCCCTTCCCGCGGCCTTTCCGTGCCCCGGCCCCTCCGGGGCGAGCGACCGGACAAAGGGAGCGCCTGGCCGGGCCACCGCGCTCCCCGCCGGCCCTGATCTGCCCTTCGGGGCAGACTGCGCGCGGGGGAGCGGGGCTGGCGGCGGTGGAGCCCCACCGGCAGGTGCCTCCCGCCGCGCTGGCGGCGCGGCGGCTCCCGGGGCGCCGGCCGGCGTCGGGCCGGTGCTGCCGCCCTCCCAGCGCACACGGAGCCGGCCGAAAGCCTGCCCGCCGCCCCCGCGGAACGGGCCGCGCCGCCCCCGGGGGAGTCCTGAGCCCTTTGTGCCCCTCCCTGTCCCGTTCCTTTTCGGGGTCATTGCCCGCAACTTGGGGACTGTGGTGAATCTTTCCTTAATTCCCACTCGTGTTAATCCTTCCTCAGGCTAAGGGAATAACAGAGGCGGTTATATAAAACTAGATGAGGTATAATAATATATATTATTTTTTTAAGCTGAAAACCTCTGAATTAAAGAAATAGTGCCTTTTTTTTTTTCTCTGAAGAGGATTAGGAAAGTGTGGGCTGCACTATTGTAAGCATTGGGTGTTCTGCTTCAAGGGGTGTAGAACGTTTCTTAAGTGACAGTGGGCATCGACAGTTTGCCTTTGAGAATGACTGACGTTCCTCAAAGTCTCTGCAAAAGCAGGTTTGCCCCAGCTCTGTCTGTTGTTTCTCATCATTCTTCTCAGCTAATGAAAGAGGGTGGAAATGCCCAGAAGAAAAGTGTGGGAGGCCCCTTCTTTCTAGGTTGTTTCTTACATTTGAACCCTGTACCAGTTGCAACTACAGTTTGGATATTAACATTAAACAACAGGAAGCAAATATCTATTGTAGGTGTAGCTTTTGAAAATGAAGTCTACAAGCAGCCAACCACGTAGTTACACTTGAGTTATTTGACAAATCCCGTGACGCAGGATGTCTTGGGCTGTGGGCTTCCAAACTCAAGATGAGCTGTCAGTGCCCAGAGAGGCATGATAAGTGGCCTTAAGGGTGGTAGTAAATAGTCAAATATGTAATGACTATTTGTGAGAAACTTAATGGCAGTATTTATGTACTGTCATTATAATGACCTTATAGTCAGTTTTGATGGTTTATTGTGTTCTTTTAGAAGCAGAAGTTGAAGTTTAGGAATGGCTATCTTAAGCTGTGCAAATCCCTCACTTTACCTCCCTGTTCTGGTGGGAACCATTAAGCTCAGTGGAGAATTCCAAGTTACCAATGTTTATTGCATCTTTTGATGCTGACTTCTCATTTATTTCTAGTCCTACCTCTATGTTTCTGCAGAATCATGTAGACTGTCTGGGGGGGGGGAGGGGAAATAAGTGTCATGCCATCCTTACTTTTTCAACTGAACTTTTTCTCTTGTCTCTTCATACCCTCTCCTGACTGCAGTGACTACCCTCACCTGCTAATGTCTTCAGTTGTGCTTGCATCTCCTTCCAGAGTTGTCATCTTCATCCTTTGCTGTTCCATTTCTTCTTGCAATAAGAATGCGATATAATCTTTCATAAGATTGAGATCAACTTGCTTTTGAACAATTGTCTCTTCTACTCATTCTGATATCATTGGCTGTATTGTCTGATGTTTTCTTTCCTCTGCTTCCATTTTTGAGGTGTCTGTTCTATTTATACCAGTGCACATACTTGTACTTTCTGGAATTGGCATCCTGCTGAAAGTCAGTGGAATCCATAGTCTTTCTACTTGTCTTTTTTACTGTCTCTGACATGCCAATGATGTTCTTAGGTGATTTTGTTTTCTCCTCAATTTTAAACACATCAGTCTGTTTGATTTTTCCAGTACTGTAGGTGAATGTTTTCTTTCCAGGTGCCTGGGTATTTTAATTCAAATATAGGAAGTCACTATTTTGGTACTGATAATTCCTTCATCTTCTACATCATATTGATCTTCTCTTGTTGGAGGTATGTGATACCTAAATGTTCACGTTCACAAACGAAGCATGGTTAAAACAAAACTCTTAATGTTCCTTAGTCTTGATTGATCTGTTCAGCAGTGCTGTCTCAACCATACTTCACTGTGAGGTGTGAAGCTAATTATTCTTTTACACAGAGTAGACGCAAGTATCTAGAAGGAAGTTTCGGTCATTCTTGCAGGTCGATTTTGCTTAGCATGTTTCAACAATAGCTTTTCTTGTCTTTTCATGGAAGTGAAACTGGCTCAGGCTCCTACCCCTTTGATTGCTGTAACAAACCTCCTGGCCTTAGAAAGTGCTGTTTTGTTCTGCCCCTGTCAGTTCATCTTACTCATGCAGAGCTCTTTTTAACCTGTCGCTTTTACCATGGCACCTCTTTGTTTCAATTCATTCAGTGTGGAGTTTTTTCCAGCAGTGCATTGGTTATCTTTACCTTCTAGATTCTGATGTCTCTCTCAGTCTATTGTCTGTCTTATATCGCCACTGAGATGGTAATATTGCCTCCAAGTAACCATTCTATGAATGTCCCCTAAGCCTTCAAACTATTTTAATGGGTGATCTTTCTGTGACGTATTTCTTCAAAGTTCCAAGTGTTCCCTCTAACATTCTCATAACTACTTCATTTTCTTCATTCTAACACTGCTCAAATTTTTCCATTCACTCGTCTTTCCTTTTCCTTCAGTGAGTTGGTGAAACTGGGCACCTGCCTCTTTGTAGTGGTTTGACAGCAAGCTGTGTCTTGGCAGAAGAAGATTGTTGGATTAAGGGGGTCCTCTACAGCAGAGAAGGGGGGTGAAGGATGAGGTGGCCCAAGTGCCACTTTCCAAAGAAATTTGTATGTGAAGTTTTCTAGAAACAGGTCCTGGTCTTGGCATTGCCTCTTATCATGAGAGGAGATGAGCTAGTTAAGTGTGGAGCTAATGAAGAGGAGGAGAGAGTAACTTCTGCCTGGCTGTGTGAAGTTTGATCAACTTTGTCACAAAGATTTAGTGCCATTGTCATAAAGGCTTTGGGGACTGGCATTGTGAGAAGTTTGATCACTGAGAACCAAGAGTTTGGAAAGGTAGGCACAATTGTTAGTGTTACTGTTGTATCAAGTAGTTACTGAATGGTGTTAGAAATTTTCTCTAAAGTCTTTAGTATGATGTTCTTTGTTGATGTTCTAGCTGGATCACAACTTAAAACTGACGCTTCACACACGTGGCAGGGAAATATCATGGAGAACTAGACAATTTCCTGTCAGGCATATATATTCGTGTAAACTTGAATGCTTCTCTCATTAACTTACCTCTGAAGCTGCTCTTTAGACAATAGAATCTCCTTGTGTTGAGAATGAATTACTTTATCACCTTTCAGTCACTGAAAAGGTACAAGTTTCTCTCAGGGCTAAAACTTGATGCCTGCCTTCACTTTTCCCTGTCAGCCTGCACTACTTGTGTTGGCAAACTCCTTAGACACCAAAAAAATCATATTTTGCTATCTGAATCTGCTAAGCATACACTTCATGATCAGCAAGTTCACTGTAACTGCCTTAAATGTAAGGAAGACGAAAGAATTGCAGCAGTTCCTTTCAGAGTAGAAGTACCATTCCTTTGCCTGGCTTGCGTGATGCCGTCATTACTTCTGCGCTGTTTCTGGGTTTTTTTTGCCATGACTGTATAATTCTAGTTGCCTTCCGGCAGCTTTCAGAGGGAGGAAGGTCTGTTGTGACTCTGAGTGGAAAAGTTGGCATGTGCCACTGTCCCTGATGTTTGTAGACCCTATTAACAGGATCTTTTTTCCCTGTGGGGGTCTACCTCAGCTAGACTAACTTTGTGTCCACTAGTTTGAGTAATTTGGTTTGAGAGGGGGGTTGTTTTGTTTTTGAGATGTCCAAATAATTCACACCCAAATGCCATAAAATACTATTCATGTACAAGACAAGTCTAAATACTTTAATAATTTTTATTGACAGTTTTTGGAGTTCTTTATAAATATTTAATCTAGATTGCAAAGTATTTGGGTTGCTCATGGTTTTCTTCTTCCTGTCATGTGAAAATAAGCTACTGTTTTCCATTCCTGACTTGTAACATTTGCTTTATATGAAGTACCAGAGCTGAAATAGTAAAATTACTGAACACAGAGGGTAAACTATTTCTGTTAATGCCGTGAGGGCTTGGGAAATGAAATCATGCGCACTCTGCAAACACAAAAGGTTTGTGCTTTAAATATGGTGTATGGAATTTTTATTTAATTGTAAATTTGTAAAAGGCATTCTACCTTCCCATGCCAGCTGTGGAAGTACTGCCTGGAGGTAGCCTGCTTCCTTATGCCATAGGAGACGAAAAAATGAAGGTTTTGAAGGTGAATGAGAACATCAGATGTTTTACATCGTAAAAAGCAACTCATCAGGTTTTGAAAATGAGGCAGAGGTTATTTTTTTTCCAGTATCAGTTATATTTGCCATGACATCACTTGTGAAGTCTGACTGTAAATGATCCAGTCATGCTTCTTGTACTTTCTGACATGACGCATGATTGGACTTTGAGGGGTCTTTTTTGGCCATCAGCTCTTGGTGGGGTCACTTGCTCGTTGCTTTCAGTCTGTGTGTACCTGCTGGAAGAGGAGAGTCTTGTTTTGTTATCAACACTTTTAGAATTCTATAATGCTGCAAATTGCCCATATCTCTGTTTATGTTTTTTTAACATGATTATTCTGCTGTTTATAACTTAAATAGTATCAAGGTAAAAAAAACATTTTTGCGGCTTAAGCTGTTCAAATAAGCATAATTAACCTTAAATTTGAACTGAAATTTTTCTTGATAAGCCTTTCACAGGCAATAAATAAACTATAAAATAGTTAAAAATAAATAAACCAACTCTGAATATTTTTTGTGAATTAACAGCCTAATTGCTGTTCTCCTTTTTAACACTCTTTGGTTACAGGTATGATCTACTTTTTCTCTCAGGTGATGTGTTATAATGAGGTAAAGTCAGAGAAGTTCTACCCAACTTGTATGCTTCTAGTGTTGAAGACTGCTTCTTCAGATCTAAGCAAGGGTTTGCTTGCCTGGAAGTTTCTCAGTGTTTTTTTTCTACCCCTCACATAGGGTTCCATGTAGTCAGGTATTATTGTACTTGAAAATGTAATTTGGAGTAAACTTCTAAAAAAAAGTTTGAAACAGTGTAGTTCTTAGCTTTAGAAGTTCACCTTGTAATCATCTGGCTACAGTAGGTCTGGTGAGGACTTGAGAGTTGTTTTCATGATGTGAGTCCTGGGTTCCTTCTAAAATCTAAAGATTAATTTGAGTTGCCAAGGTGGTTGAGGATGTGTGAGAAAAGGCTGAAGGAACTGGTCTTGTTTAGCTTACAGAAGAGAAGGCTTCAGAAAGGCACATTTGGAACTTTCCAGGGTCTGTGAGGAGATTGTTGAAAAGACAGAGCCAGGGTCATCACAGTGGTGTGTGCTGGAAGAAGAAAAGACAAAAGGTGAGCGGTGGAATGAGATGTTTAGACTGGATATATAGAGAAATTATTGGGGGTTTTTTTGGTGGGTTTTTTTGTTGGTTGTTTTGTTTGTTTGTTTGTTTTGTTTTTTGTTGTTTTTACCATAAAAACAGTCAAGCAGTAGAAGAGATTACCCTGGGAGGCTGCTCAGCCTCCGCCCATGGCAGTGAAGATCAGACTGGGTAACCTGACTGATCTGCTCTGACTTCAGAGCTCACCTTATTTGGACCATGGTGTTGAACTAGAGGCCTCCTGTTTGTCCCTTCCAACCTGAGTTATCCTGTGCTCTTACGGTAGAGACACAGTGGTCTCAGTGGCAAAGGACAAGAATGTCTTTCTTGGCCTTTGTCACTGCTTTGCCATGGGATTTACTCTGAGTGTGTATAACTATATGGAGAAGGGTACCTCTGCACTAGATAAGGGTTCCCCCCCATTTTGTGACATTTTCACGTGTGTCTTTTCACTTACGTGGTCTTCAAAGATGGATTCAAAAGGGGCATGGTTTTTGCATCTATACACTTAAAATACCTGTTGTATTTTTCAGTAATGGGTTATTTCATGCTGCGGTGAAGGTTTAAAACTTTGTATTGTAAAAATAACTATTGTGGCCACTAGAGGTGTCACCAACTGCTGTGGTTGCACTGGGTGAAGGGGTGGAGAAGTAGAACAAGACCAGGTTTTGTCCAGTTCCAGGAAACATTGTTGACATTGCAGAGTTTGGTATATCTACAAATAGTCGTGTATCCCAGTTAAAAATCTCAGGTTAAATATGTCTTGAATAAGGTACCTCTGCCTGAGCCACCGAGTATTTTCTGTTTCTGTGTCCTGATTTCAAAGGCATGTGGAGCAAGCTGCGTAGGTTTAATAATATATATGTTTTTGTGACAGCACATAGGGCTTATACTGATAGTTGATGCCTCGACAGTGAAATACATTAAAGAAATTTAGCCTGTAAAAGCCAGCTTTTGAGGTTTTTGTAACTATTCGTGCAAGTTGAAATGTCTGAAACTTATGAATAAACTGCAGGAAGGAGTTCTGTGCATTCAGTCATTTTTCAGACTGGTTTGACAGCCTACCACCATTCACAAGAAACTAAGTGGTTTGTTCAGGTCCCAGATCTTCAGATTGGGGATTTACTGTCTGAATTTCACTGAATTTTTAGAGTTGGAAGGGACCATAGAGATCATCTAGTCC
>JAOXJM010000014.1:1213873-1228676 GCA_026413425.1 Tringa solitaria | reverse complement strand
AGGTAGACCCACTCCAGTGGGGGGGTTGGACTTGATGATCTCCAGAGGTCCCTTCTAACCCCGTATCATTCTATGATTCTGTGAATTGCAACTTCCATAAAGGCTTCTTTGAATATTGCTCAGAGTATTTGATGGCCTTGGTTTACAGAAAATCTTTCACTTTCCAAACTTCTTACATTCTTTGTGGGGATGTTTTCTCTCAAGTGTAGGGAAATTTTGCTTATATGAAATGTGCATCATCTTTAGGCATATGGCACACCATAATAAAAAGAGAGGTGGAATTAAAGGAAAGAAGCAAATATGGAAAAAAATAATCTAAAACTGAAATATAAGAGGCAAGTGCTGTATCTTTTCGTATAACAGTGTTAGAGATGAGTTTCCTTTCTCTCACACAAGATGATCTGTTGGAGGCAAAAATCCCCAACCTACTACTCTTGCCTTGTGACTCTCGATGCATTTACCTCCTGCTCTGATCATCCTTTTTCATAAACTGCATTGTCTGCAGTTCTTGGTACAACAGCAAAAGTACTGCTGAACAGACCAAACTCCTTTTCGCTCCCTTTTCTGGGTCCGAGCAAAGGGTGGAGAAGAAACACTGTCGTTTGCCTGTTCCTTTCAAACATTTTTTTGCTCTTCTGTTCACTGTTAGACTTCTCAAGTGTGACATCTGCAAATACCCTGATGTACTCTCCTCTGTTCCTGTAAAATCTCTGTCCTTGCAGGGTGGTTCAAGCACAGGTTGCCTGGTTCTTGGTGCAAACCCAGCTCTCACTGTGAAGCTGTTCGGGGGGCCGAGGTGTTGGCTTCCACTGCTTACAGGCATTATAACTGCTTTTTGCCCTCTCTGCAGAGGCCTTTTGAAATTTTATAGATATTTTGTGAAGATATTATACATTCTAACATCACTTTTAATTCCTAGCTCAGATACAATTCAGACCCATGAATCCTGTGTTTATCTTTGCTCCAGAATAAATGAAATTTGTTCCCTGTGTTTAAGGAGAAAATAAGGGGATTTTATGGACAATGACCTGTTTACTTCTATGGCTGTAATACTGTTTTAGTTCAGAAGAAAGAAAAACCCAAATCAAATTACTAGAAAAATCATTTTCAACTTGCAGCCTTGATATGTCTGGGAATGGAATTTGTAATTAACAACAACATACACAATTTTTCTTTATTTTTCCTTGACTGCAGTAACAAAGAACAACGTTTTTATGCCATCAAGCTTCTGTGAACCTTCTACAGGCAATTCTGACTCGGAACCAGGTGAGCTTCTTCAGCTCTCAGCAGAGCGCTGTCAGGCTGTCACCATCCCACCATCCAGGCTGCTCTGATACTTCCAGAGTAGGACCCTCTCTGGAAGAATGGGAGTGGTGATGGATCTGATCTTACAGCTGTTCTCTTGCTCACTTCATTGCTTGATTTCATGCTTGCTGGAGGTAACTGAAATAACATATCAAAATTCTGAAGTGCTTTGGGAGTGGTGGTGGAAGACTGCAACATAACTCTATGCCCATCTGCTAACTTTGAAATAAAACGTAAGGGAAATTTTCATTGATGTATTTTGGATACTGGGTTTTTTGATACTGAAAACCTAATCAGCTGTAATCTGTGGTCACGATTATCAACCATGACCTGTGAACCCTATGCTGACACTACCACTGTTTTTATTAATCGCCGTTACTCTGTGGTTTGGTTGTGTTGGTATCGCTGTGTAGCATACTGTTATCTTGTGCTTAAACGGCATGAGAATCATGAAGTATAATAAGATAGCAAGGTGCTGAGTTGTCATATTTTGAGCAAGCCATTATGCCTCTAAAAGGAAACATTTTATAATTATACCTTGTAAGTTTTTAAGAACTCATTTTGTAAAAGCTGTGGATTTACGAGTAGTGTTTTTTTGAGATTTTGGTGTTTTATCTAAAAGTCTTGACTGTAGTGAGTACAAGGAAAGGAATTTATTTTACCTTCATAAGGTAAAAGCTTATAATATAAGCATAAGGTAAAAGCTAATGGAATTACAAGAAACTAATATATAAGTAACAAAGTTTAAGTTTGTTTATGATAATTGGCAGTTGGGTGCTTGTTAGCAGCTGTCATGTTGAGTCATACTTGTCAGATTGTCCTGTCTTTAGTTTGATTCTCACTTAAGCCCTCTATTAAGTACCTCTGTTACACCTCTTTTATGTCCTTTGCAGAAGGAACTTAGTTTCTCTTACGAAAATGGTCTCTTTCATGCTTCTGAAAAAAACTTGGAATTTTTTTTTTTCTGCAACAACTCATGTTTCTGTCTTTGTGATGTGTATTTGGTGTGATAATCATTGGGAACTCGCTCTTCTTTTGAAAGAAGTGAATTGGTTCTTTGGAAATCTCCTTATGACTTTGGATATTTTATAAAACTTGTGGGTTATTACAATGGGAAAAGCATGAGGAATTTTATGACTGAACGTGTGTACTATGTTACAGCTGCACCCTTGTAATTTTGTATTTTGCTTCTAGAGGAAAAGAGCAGTGGATTCCGGCTGAAGCCACCAATACTTATCCATGGTCAAGCACCTAGTGCAGGTGAGTTCAGTGGTTTCTGCAGCAGTACAAAGAAACCGGTTCAAGCATTTTATTTATTTAGGGGTTTCCTCAAACTGCTGTTGTAACTTGAAGGTGGTTAAACCTGTGTTTATGCAAAAAAAAAAAAAAAAAAATAAAAATCTTACATTCTCCAGAGTAGTTATGCCCACATCCACTGTGTAGTGTGTACAGACACATCTGGGATTGCTGTAACCTTCTAGAGTTAGGATGGTTTTTGTCTTTTTTTCTTTATTAGGTTGTTTAAGGTCAGTTAGCTTTTTGAATCAGCACAGAATTAAAGAGCTGTAGTGCTGTGTATCTCAATATAGCAAACCAAAGGCCAGGTTAATTCAGAAAGCCAAAGGGCTGTTAAATGAAACAATGTGTAAGATTATTACATTACCAATAGATTTGACTGTATAAAGAACTGGGGGGGGGAGTGGAAATTTGCCAGTATCTGGAAATTACTTCCTTGGAAGGACAAGAATGTGTAGTTGAATAATTTGTCAGTGAATAAATACGAGTGCTTGTGTACTGTTAATTTCTCTTACATTTTCATAAACTCTCCTTTCTGCACTTTTAAGTCTTTTAAGGCTAGGAAGTTGTCTTCTCTATTTGGGATTAATTCTGTTTTGAGGCTGAGTGGGAAAGAAGGGGGTGGAAACTTTTTAAATGTCTGTTTTTCCATTGTATGTTCTGTTGGAAGCAGGTACAGAGATTAGATGAAGTTGAATTTTTCAACTTTATCACTCTTGAAAACTCCTTTTACTTACAGGTCTCCCCAGCCAGAAACCGAAGGAGCAGCAGCGCAGTGTGCTACGTCCCGCAGTATTACAGGCACCACAGCCAAAAGCGTTCTCGCAGATGGGTAAATAATGCTTTTGCTTTCTAGAGTACCACAGAGAGAGAACACAAATACAAAACCTGGTTACTATAGCGGCTTGCTTTTACTTGGCATCTGCCTTTGTTTTGCTAGGTTTCTCCTTTCAGAAAAGAACACCTTAAATGTTAAGTATATCTGGGCTATGTAAGCGATAACGCAGTCATGCCTTCAGTTTCTTACGGGATGACTGAGGTTGCTAGGCCTCTGACTTTGACATAGGCTAGGTTTAATTTTTGGTATAGAAGTACTTATAAGGGTGACAGTATTGAGCATGGTGTAACAAGCTACTGCTGATCGGTTGAAGATAGTGGTAGACTGTGCTGGCTGCACAGTGCTGGAAAATGCCTAAATCGCTAGAAGGTGCCTCTAGGCTTGGGGACCATTTTGAAGTTGGGACTTTGAGAGACACTTCTTAGTTTCGTCATGTATATTATGTTTATTGTCTTGTTATGGAATTTGGTATAGCTAGTAGAAATAGACACGATTGAAAACTGGAAGTTAAAATGTTCAAGGTGTCTGCGTCTCCTGAACTCCAGTGTTTCCCAGCCTCTTACCTTTTGTTCTTTGGGATTTCAGTTGAAATGAAACAGAAGTAAATTCAATTAATGCTGAATCTGGCATAAAACCAAAGCTTGATTTCTTGGCATGCCTATTGGGACAGATTGGACTCTACAGAGAACTCAGTATTGGGTACACGTTTTCAGTCAGAGTTCAGTGTGCAAGTAGCTATATCTATCCCAAGAGAAGCCCTACTGGCTGTGAACAGTACTAGATTGGAGCAGAATGGATGCTTGAAGTTGTATGTGTTGAAATCCCTGCAGTGTTTGTATAGATTAGATGACTTTTTGCTGACTTGGTTTTCTGCATTTGGAATTTTGATCCTGCTAAGAATTGCCAAATCATGGTTCTCATGTCTCTTGCAGAGTACTATGGGTACTCTGTAGTTTACATCACAATGTTTCTAGGACTTAAACAAGAAAACAGCATGCAATTTGCTATAGAAAACTTTCTGCTTTTAGGCTAATCTAAAGAACTGATGTCATTTTCTCATTCCTTATTGCAGTTCTCAGCAGTGGCACCAATGGTGTAAATATCCCACCAGATTCTGCAGCCACATCAGAATCACTAAGTAATGCAACACTGAAAAGTTCTGACTCGGAAGACAAGGTGAGTTGGAGAAGGATTGGAAGGACACTCAAAGTGACAGACTATAAAATAGTATTCTCTGAACAGAGTCTACTTGTTCAGCAATGTGAGTGCAGTTTCATCAGTGATAGTCCCCTTTCTGTCTATACTATGGTAGTACACTTCAGGTGTAGTACTAGATTTTATACTATCTTAATAGTATGCTATATTTATCCTTACTAACTTGAGAGCTGTAATAAAGATCTACTGAATCCACAGTTTAGGATGGTTTTTCATCCATATTTTCACTCACAAAATAAAATCGCTCAGTTCTGCTTCATTGGTTTCTTTTAGTCCCTCTAGCTTTATTTCTAGTTTAGCTGTAAAACCTTACTGCTGCTTGAGTGATGCCATTCCTACCTCAGGGATTGGATTCCTGCAATTTAGGTGTCTTGGTTAGTGGACTGATAGTCAGAGTACTGCTTTTTCATCTGATCAGATTGCACAAAGAAATACATCTTCCTTCCTGAAGGTTCATCTCTTACCGTGTGTGCGGGAGAAGAACTGCCTCCTCTTCCAGTGGCTGTGGCCAGATCTGTCTGTTGCTTCTGTCAAGCCAGGGACTAAGAAGCATTTGCTGAGTTCCTATTCCTGCCTCAAAAGGCTTTGTTTTTGAGCTGGGCGAATTGAGCAGTTTACATTGCATGTGTTCAGTCTTTCTTCTCAGGCTGCCTGGCAAAAAGCGATCCCCTGCCCATGGTGATGGCTTTACTGGTGTTGTCTTGATTTCTAACAATTGGATATGGAACAGTGTTGGGAAATGTGAGGATGGAAAGCATACAGGCAACTGAAGCGAAGGAGTAACATGTAAAGATGTTTAGAGACAGGAGCTGGGAAAAACCCAGAGGCAGCAAATGAATTCCCTGTGTGGAAAGTGCTGTGGCTGGCAGCCCATTGGGCACTGCTGAAGGCAACACCACCCTGTGTGAGAAGCTAACTGGAGGAATTGGAGATCTATCTGCAGGGGCAGTTCTGTAACCTCACTGGGGTCACGGATACAGGAGGTTCACTTGGACAATTGGCGTACTGCATTGGATAGCTGTGGGTGTTTTAGGCAGTGAATCAGGAAGGACAAGAAGAGAATGTGTTCTGCTATGCTGAAAGAAGCTGCTGGAATGGAGAGGCTTTGGTTTGGGAAAGGTGCTGAGTTGGTCAAGGGTTTATAGGTTAAGATCAGAGGGGAAGACAACAAGGGGGAGATTAATAGGGACCAATCAAGAGGAGAAAGTAGCTAAAGCCCTTGGACAGCTACAAGCTTCACACTTGCAGACCTTGGTTCTAAAGGAGAACTTTGATACCTGATTAAAGTGGCAGCGTGTCCTGGTAGAAATACTGGACACTTTAGGAATAATTTGAGGACAGGTTTTTTTGATGCAGGTGCTGGATAAGTTGACCAGAGAGGTGCTCAGCTGGACCTGGTATTCACAGCAAAGGACTGATTAGAAATGGAGGTTGATAGTAGCTGTGATGGCAGGAGCTGTGACATTGAATTTGAGATCCTGTGAGGAAAGTGAGGAAGACAAGTAGCATAGTCTACTGGACCCAAACTTTAGGAGAGACTCCAGCTTGATGATCAAGCTTGGTGGTAGGATCCTGAAGGACAGAAGAGCTCAGGAGAGCTTGTTATCTTTATGGACAGCCACCTCAGAGAATGAGTAGTTTTGTCCCAATGTGCAGGATATTGTGGAACTGAGGCCAACGTGGATGAACTAGGGGCTCCTTAAATCCCGAAGGGGAGTGTACATAAGTTGGGAGGGAAGTCAAGGTACCCGAGAGGTATGCAAAAGGATTGCCAGGATGTGTGGGGAGAGAACTGTGAAAGCCAAAGCTCAGCTGGAGTTGGAAATGTCTGGGGACGAAAGAGCTGCAAGAAGAATTCTACTGGTGCATTACCAGGAAAGGCAAGATGAAGGAAAAATATGTCTGCTGCCAAATGTTGGAGGGAACCTAGTGATGAAAGACGTGAAAAAATTGAGTCTGTGTCTCTCCAGTGAAGTAGGTGGTATCCCGTATTCTTCCTATAGTAACTATGTAGTTTTCATCAGAATATGTTAAACTTCCTACAGTGTTTTTTTTTTTCTCCTTATGATGCTGTTAATGCTGATCAGAGAATGCTTTGATGAGGGGCAGCTGCTGTGTGCTGATTAGTTGTTAGGGTTTGTGCATGTTGTTTGGTCTTCTGATGTATATTGAAAGCTACAGGGTAAGAAATGAGAAGGGAGGGGATGATTCCTGTGCTGGTTGCAGTTGCTTCTGAACACCGCTATAATCATTTGGCAGAGCGAAGACCTGAGTAGAATGGGATGAGAACTATAGCATGAGGGCAATAGGGGACAGTATTGGCACAGGTGCTCTTGAAAGCTCTGCTGTGGCAGCTGCAGGGAAAGGTTACAGAGCCACTAATAGAAGGTGGGGTGCAGAATAGAAGAAGGTCCTTAGCAGGACACACTGTTCCTGACTTAGCAGGTCACACTGTGGCGTCGAGGTCCTGTGCAACAGAGATGAACAAATTGAACATGAATGAGTAGTGCATCCTTCTATTGATTAAGGCAATGTACTGGGCTGCTTTACTAAGACTGCAAGCATAAGGTTCGGAAAAGTGATTATTCCCCTTCGCTTGCCACTGCTGGGTGGCATCAGGAGCACCGTATGGAGTTTGGCATAGTTGGGATCTTTCCAGTACATGAAAGACATTTATGAATACCAAGGTGGCAAGTGGATGGAGCACATGATATCTGATGACAGAGTGAAAAAGCTGAGTATGTTCTGCTTACACTAGGGGAGAGGGAATTGAAGTTTTCTCCTCAACTGTCTAGCGGTGGGCTGTAGCAAGATAGAATGAGGCTTGGAAGTGCGTACCAAACACAGGAGAGGCTGCAGGTATGGGGAAGAGGGATTGCAGTTGGGTATTAGGACAGCACTATCGTATTTAGTGCAGTTGAACATTGAGCTACCAAACTCTAAAACTGCCATCCTTGGATTTTTTGAGGCTTGACTGTATGAGGTCTCAGGTAGTCAGTGTGATTTTGAGGTTGATGCTGCTTTGGAGCACGGTTTAGACCAAATGACTGTTAGAAATCCCCTGAACCTTAACTGCTCTGTGGTTTGTTAAGATAGGTGCTCTAAACAGCAACAGAGGATTTTTATTTTTTTTTTTAAATGCAAAATTTGCCTTGTAGCTCTGTAGATGTTACTGGCTTGTTGTAAATGACACTGAATCACCATGTTGTAACGTGTTTTCTGTTGAAAGAAACTCAATTACGTGGGCTAAAGTTTTCGATTTCTTTTCTTTAGGCAGGAGAATATCAGAAAAAAGAGTCCAACAACACTTCAGATGATGACAGCTGTGAGAAGGCAGAACTAAATGCACAGCAAGCATTTGTATTTGGGCAAAACTTAAGAGACAGAGTTAAGGTAAACACATGTTTTGTTATCTTGAGTAAGAGTTGATGTATTTAAGTGAGGATAAGCAGTGATGGAATGGATCATTTGTTGGCGTGAGCATTACACACTGGTTATGAAGTACTTTGAAGCCACTATCTAACAGATTTAAAACCTCCATGATTATATGCAAAATTAGAAGCTGTGAACACAGTTCGGTTGGCTGTTTTGTAAAATTGGTCTTCTAGACACTAAAAAAATTGATTAATACTCTTCAGTAGCATGAGAAGCTTTTTCAAAAATAAACGCATCTACAGCAGTCATAGGTAACGTGTAAAGCTCAGTTCAATGGGATGTTTTCTTTTTCCTTTTGAGTCAGAGTTAAGTTAAAATGTATTCCTAAGATGCTCCCGTGCAACCGAGACTCACGAAAAAGGTGAGAAAAGAAAAATAGGGTAGCCCTTTCTCAAACCTATGCATGAAGTAATTGAGTTGGATTGTTAGTACCTCCTCTTGAAGACAGGTTTACATAGGTTTCCTAGCATAAAAAAAATGAAAGTATAATACTGGGACTTAGACTTACATTGTTTTATTGTAGGAAGTGTTTGAGGGTGGGTCTTTGTCTTGAAAAAAATGAGCTGAAAATTTTGTGGTCAGTAGTTGAAAGTGTCAATATATACTTGTTCTTTTTCAGCTAGGAGATGAAAGTGATGAAACTGCCGACGTGCAGAATGCTGGCCTTCCTACATCAGATGTATCTTCTGCAACAAATTATTTTCTACAGTACATCAGTTCCAGGTGAGACCATAGGGACTTCTGTGGGAAAGTTTTCCTTACTCTTATGTTCGAAGTTATTTGTGATTCTGCTCTTTATTGGAAATAAGGCTTATCCTGGGTCAGTGGGAACCCAGGCTTCAGAGGAATGAAATGGCAAACTTCAGATATAGGGGAGTCCTCCATCATCTGGTCAAGGGAGATGTGTTTGACACCACTTACTTGACCAGGTCCTCACCAAGCCCTCTTCAGAAAACTAACAAGCATACAAGCATAAGATGAGAGAAGTTGTCTCATGAATGATTAAAAAGAAACAGTGATGGAATAAATTGGAGCTACCAATCCTGTAGAATCCTGTGGAGATCTATGCTGTATTTGTGGCGTTAAGTATGTTTTATATGAGATATGGATAAAGGGAAGAATAGTTGTTTTTTTTAAAAAAAACTATTTAGTCATGATAAGCTTTTCAGAGCAATATAGAGGGCTTGCATGAATAAGCAGGCAGCTAACTGTGGGAGGTCTTTGAGAGAATTTCTGATTAGGCAATGGCATCAGAAGAAACTTGATGTAGATATACATAAAGTGAGGCAGCCAGGAGAAAACTCTGCTAATTCTGTATATACAGTGGTGAACTCTGAACTGCCAGCCTTCACTTAAGGCTGAGGTGTCAATATGGCTCTGAAAATTTTAGCTCCAAAGTGATAAAAAAAATCAAGTACTGTTACAGAATGAGTAGAAAACAGAAGAGAACTTCCTACTACACAGAGCTGTGAATTCAAGTAATAACTGGAAAAGCATGGGGGGAAAAAATCCCACTCGGGGTAGAACCTGAACTGCAGATTGTTTGAGGCCATGAAATAACTGTAGAAAAAGCAGCAACGTGTGCTTGCCTTCTTATATTCTGCATTTTTAAGACCCTGTTGTTCACTGCAAAGTAGGCACTAGGCAGTTTTGCAGTCTTAACCCCTTTTGAGACGGGACTTTTCAGCTGATGAGCTGGAGAGGTAGAGAACCCCCCAGTGACTGTGTGGTTGCCAGGTCAATGCCTTTCCAGAGACACTCTCAGATTTCTTGAAATCAGATTTGACAGACAATAACTTCCAATATGTGGGCTTTAAATACTGGAATACTTGTTTATATCTTTCACTTTGTGTGATGTCTACTGCCATATTTCAATTGAGTCTTCACTTTGGGAGAATTTATTCATGGTAGGTCAGCTGCCAGAAACCTAGTTTTGCATTTGCCTTTAAAAAAACCCCAACATCTCTAAGTGGAGTTGGCTCTGTTTTTTAGGTGAGATGGCATGACATCATGGCAGTCTACTTGTAAAAGGGAAATTCCTCCTTTTGTGTAACACACAGTTGGTCCATTAAAAATTGTAAATGTCCTCAGTCCCGTGGCAGATACCAGTGGTTCATACTGAGTTCCCAGTTAAGGTCTGGAGCTCAGAACCGTGGTATTTAATTCCTTTCATAGGCAAAGCTTCCTTCCCCTGGGGATTTTCTCTGATATTTAAATTTCCTTATTTAGAAGTAGCGCACAATTTAAAGGTTTGTTTGGTTCTACTTGAGTGGTGTAGTGACACATGCCCCCTTTTTCCAAATGCAGTGACATGCCCAGAGATTTGATCCAGGTGGGCTGTGTTCCCTGTACTCCCTTAGTAATGGTGTTGTCTTTGCGAGGTGTGCAGATGAACAACCACTCGTTAAGTTTTTGAGCTTGTAAAATAGTAAAACTATTGTCCTTCCTAAATTGGATTTAAAAATCTATGAATAAAAATGCCACATGGGAGGAGGGTGCTTATTCTATAAGGAAGATGCAAGGGCTGAGATTTGATTGTGAAACCTCTTGGGGAGGCATTACTTAATCACTGCTGCCTTTGCTTCAGGTACGATATTGCAAGTGCTTACGTTTCAATTCTTTCCCTTACTGAGAAAATTGACCTAAAAATGTGTAGTGGTTCAAGTCTGTGCATGTAGAATGATTTTTTTAAAAAAAAGTATGTTATATGATTAAGCAGTAAGCCCTCACTTAGCATTCAGCATTGCTTAGTATGTAATTAGATATCTAAAGGGAAGATATTTACAGTGACAAAATAATTTCCCATCATTCTGAGAGAATTCTCATTCTGTAAAACCAGTATGTGGTATGTTACTACCAGTATGTTACTAAGTTAAATTAATTTCTGCTTATGTTTCTGTGTCAACCAGTGCTTAGTTTTTAAAGCCAGTGACAATCACTTGCTTTTTGAGGAATTTTATTGGTAGAAACATATATTTTCCTGACTTAAAAAACCTGTTTTGGTTTGGTTTTTGGTTTTTTCAGTGTAGAGAACTCTACAAACAGCGCAGATGCATCTAGCAACAAGTTTGTTTTTGGACAGAACATGAGTGAGCGAGTCCTAGTGAGTATCCACTGTGCTGGAAGTGTGATTTTGTGAGTAGTGTGCGTTATGGATTATCACTCAGGAATTTTGAGAACCTATAATTATACTTGTCACTGCAGCAGGGTTTTCTTTCAGTGGTTTCCCTTGTAGGTAGCTTATTTGGAGCGCAGCATGGGGGGGTGGCTGTGAGCCATTGTCTGCACCAGCAGCGCTCCCCAGGATCTCCCAGCCAGGCTGGGCTGTCTCTGGAGTGCGTGTGGCTCTCAAGTCCAAGCACGTTACGGCACAGCTCGCTGCTTTTAATGGCTTCTTCGATATAAGTATTTGAGGGTGGTTTATGTTTGCTGCCCACCAAATTGAGAATCGTTGAGTTACGTGACTCCCCCAGGGGTGGGATTTCATGCCCAGCAGTGAGGCAACTGCCTCAGTACTGGGGTAAGATTGAGGAAATTCTGTTTGTGTACCATCCTACAATATAACTTGTAGCACCTTGTGAATTCCTACCGGTGGAGTCACTGCTCTGCTGGCACAGAAGGGAAACAACTCAGTGCTGTGCATTCATACCTGTCTGACCGCTGAGCGAGAAGTGAAGTCAGGTATGCTTGAGTAGAACCGTAGCTGAAACTGGTTTGCTTTGTTGAACATAACTCCAAAATAAGGGTTGAAATTTGGTTTTAGTTCAGGGGAAAAGAATTTGAGCTGCTTTTCAGGTCATGTTCCATTCAGTTCCCTGGCTAGGGCAGCAGGATGGTTCTTACTGTGAAAGCATGTCATCTGCAGGATTTTTGTTTGCAGTGTGGTTTATAGATAGTAGAGCTTCTGGCAGTAATTGATCACTACTCCTTTTCTGTAAAATTAGTGTATTCTTTTTCTCTTCTGTTTACCTCCTCTCCGTTGCGATAGAGTCCACCAAAATCAAATGAAGGTAGTACAGAGAGCAATAAGGACAATGCTGCTACCGAGTCTGGGTCTGAATCATCTTCTCAGGAAGCCACACCAGAGAAAGGTGAAAAACAAAATTTTATTTTAGGAATGGTAGTTAATCCTTGTTTAAATGATTGCGGTTTTCAATATCTCCTTATTTTATAGAAACATGACGTTTTTCTGTTGCCCTTAATGTCTCTTGTAACCAAAGATACAGGCTGGGGGTGGGAGGTGATGTGCTGGGTGCTATAGATTCTCTTGTCCTTTTGTCTTTAATATTAAATGCATACAGGCTACTCTGTCTTTTTCTCATGGTCATTCTGTGGTATTGGGTGTATCTTCAGCAGAATGAAAATAGAGGGAATTAACAGAGCAGGTACTTCAACCTAGAGAGTGTAAAACTGTGGCAAACTGGTTTTTAACAATTCTATTATACTTCCAGTGATGGAATGTCTGAGTCAAACGTATATTGTATTGAGTGGGGGCACCGAATGTGTTGCTTGAATCCAGAACTGTTTGCTGGATTCTAGACTTCTGTGACTCTTCAGATTGGCAAGATTTTCTGGAAAATTTGGGACTATGAGTTTTCTTCAGCAACTTGCTTGCAAATCAAAATACAAGTGGGAAAGGAGTGGTGCTGTAGGTGTGTAGGCACAGCTGTACATGGCACCAGTGCTGCTGGAGCACCTGCAGGAACAGAGGTGTCCCTGTTAGCAAAGGGTTTGAAATGCTAGATGCAGGGACAAAATTTAGATAATTTGCCTCTTCTGTCCCTTGTGTTGTCTTATGCTTTTAAGACAAGCTTTGACTTCTGCTTTGAACTTGAGTCCTGTTTCTAATAGTCCATTAATGTCCATCTTTTGTATATTATTTCTCTAAATTGTGGTGTACTTGTGAGACCTTTATAAATCTTACATAATTATATGCTAATCACTCTCAAACTTTTAAAATGTTGTTCAGCTAATAATATTTCAGAGTCACTGGCAGAGTCTGCAGCAGCCTATACTAAAGCAACAGCAAGGAAGTGTTTATTAGCAAAGGTGGAAGTCATTACTGGGGAGGAAGCTGAAAGTAACGTCTTGCAGGTAAGAAATGGATAAAATAGAGGAGCTGTGAGTTTCTGGGGATTTATATGGATGTCCAGTGAATGCACACCACCTGATTCCCTGCAACTCAGCCTCCTCTATATCTCTAATGTACTTTCTTGTGTTAAAATGCAAACTTTGGATATTTATTATCAGATCTTTCCTTCAGTTTCTTAATCTCCTCTTTATGAATAAATTTTAATGCTTGGGCCATCTAGACAAATTTTAAGCATACTTCCCTGAATCAATCACATCAAAGCTTCTGTGTCCTACAAAAATGATTATTCGAAGAAAATTTAAATGAATTAAATATTTTTAAGGTCTTTAATTATTTTACTACTGAAGATCTTTTAAAAAAACTCAGAATGGACTATGATGCCAAGAGTCTGGTTTCTTGCATAGCAGAAACCATAAAACAGTACTCAGGAATTTGTCTTGAGGTACTTAATTGATTTAGTGATGTTTTAGAAAGACATTTCGTCTTGACTTAAAGACTCCTGATTTTAATGGTGATTTGTTTAACATCATAGTTATTCATTAACTTGAACATGCTTATTAACTTCAGTATGTCCTTAAGAAAAACGTGCAGTGTTTTCTTGTAAAACTAAGTGATGCATATGGATTTTTTTCCTCCTTTATTCTCAAATTATAGTTGTTTTTCTTGATCTTTTAGGTTTCTTGGCACCTGAACTGTTACTTCTTAAGGATAACTTTTTGCTTTTTCAGACAAGCTAGTCTGTTCTGACACAGAGACGCACTGTGGCAGTAACTAAAGCAGTTCCACTCGTATTATCCTACAGAACAATAACCTGGAATGTTTGTCTTCTTGGGCTTCTTCTTACCAGACATGAATGGTCTTTAAATAATTGTTCTGGTACTTCTCTGTTGCTGCATAATTCAGAAACTGTTGAATACTTCATGTAATCGAACGAGACCCTGAAGAGATGGGAGTGAGATGAGAGTCCCATTTCACTTGGGAAAAGCACAGCTTTTAGCAGTTGGGTACAATAGATTTGTATGAATGTGTTGAGACTTAATAAACCTCTCACCTCGGTTCTTTTCCCTGTGAAGTGTAATGCACTAGAATCCGCAACAGGACTTGTACAGACAGAACTGTGTTAATGTTGCAGAAATGAATGGTAAAGAGCTAGGTGTTCTGTGGTGGAGAAGATGAGAGAAGCAGAGGGGACAAAAATGTGAATATATTCTCCATCCAGTGCATGCATGCATGTGGAGAACTTGAGGGGTGACAGTTTGAAGTACAAAACCTCATCGGTGACAATGAAGATGGATTAGAGAGGAGGATAAAAAGTATAGATGTTTGGCAGGGCAAGAAAAGGAGCTTTTATGGGAAGCAGGAAAGGTCATACCATTGGAAAGTACAAAAGGTGGACTTTTCCAAATGGATGAACCAGGAAGGCAGGAAATATACCTTTTGTTTATTCATGCCTTGGTGTGGGTCAGGCTTCATGAATTGATGATGAGCTAACATGTTTCTTCATCCTTTCTTCCTTAATACAGGAAGAATTTTGCTTTGTGTTCATTGTGCTGGGTCTTCCCAGTAACAAATCACAGAATCACCTAGGTTGGAAGGGACCTTTTAAGATCATCTAGTCCAAC